>BSBN01001974.1:0-512991 GCA_027924645.1 Cunninghamia lanceolata
AAACAAGGCCTTAGCCTACCAAAACTCCTTTTTCAAGGAGAGGTTTTCCTTGAGGATGTTCTCTCCTCTCTCACCCTACACATTGTGAGATCTCTCACATGGAGAGCTCACTCCTACAACCCTTTAGCCCATTACAACACATAAAGAAATTCACATAAACCAAATACATAACATATCTACAAGCATACATGCAATAATAAGAAAAGTAAGAAGAACTTGAAGCCTTGAGAGCCTACCTCTCAAGTCTCAAGTGAAGAAGGATTTTTGGTGAAGCCTTCCAAGAGCCAACTCCAAATTCCTTGCACAATCTTCCTTCCAAGACTAAGCTCCTTCCCAAATCCAATACCCAAAGGCCAAAAGAAAAGAACCCCTCACCTCCACAAGAGGAGATAAATAGGGTTTCAAAAAACCATTCCCATGAATGAGGAGGTGACACTTGTCACCTTCTCATTCACTCTCACAAGAACCACTCTCCATATGTTCTCTCACAAATGTGTGAGATATTGACGAGTAGGGGAGGTGACACTTGTCATCCTCTCATTCCTCTTCAAGATCACACCTCCCCACCCACCTCCTCACACATGTGTGAGGCATGGGGAAAAGGGAAGCACTTGAGGTTCTCTTCCCAAGCCCTTACATGAACTTATGGTTGTGGGATTTAGATGTGACAAGTCACCCAACTCCCAACCTAAAACCCTAATCTCGCCACTTAACTCCCATGGTCAATTAGAGTGGTCCAAATATGAGTTAAAACTCATGATTTTGAGGTCTATAAGGTACCTAACCCATAGGTACTTGACCTGGGACCCTTAAAACACATGAAATTAACATTAAAAATCTTAAAAAACATCATTTAAAAATCCCTTAAAACCCATGAACGACATGACACATGGATGACACTCATCATCCACCCCATCCTAAGTCAACCTTAGGAGACTCAAATTAAAATCAAAATAAATTATTAACACATTACATTCGTGCTCAAACAACAAATAACCTTTGTCCACCTTAGGGACTAGGTTGGCATCACAGGGTTAATTACTGGGGTTACTTGTAAGAGCTCTGATTTCCATTAGCCATGGAAATAACCTGCACAGTTAGACACACATCAATAGCCCAATGTATATCATAGCCGAAGCAATTCAATTTACACACACACATGATCGCACGAGTTCATACATTTTCAATTAGTACACTTCTATATCACATGATAAAATTCACTATATTTCCAAATCAAATTTACTTTCAACAACACAATCAGGATCATGGAATCATAAATCGACATAATACTTCATCAACTCAATTAGTTCATTCTATAATTTCAATTGCATCAAATATTATAAAACATTCATCATCATAGAAGTAGAATATAATTTAGCATGTAAAGATCATATAATAACTCATCTATCTAATTAAAGCACAAAATAAAGCCATTGAATGTCTAAATATAATGGATCAACCATCCCCAAAATGTCAAAGGTAAAAAATATAGTCCATAGAAACAAATCTCATAGTCAAATCCAGGAGGTGTAATAAGGGTGGGACTCACAATCATATACTAATTTTTGCCTTGTATGTGGATGACATGTTTTTCAGTAACACCAAGGGTATGATTAGTTAGTTGAAAACTAAACATTCAAGTACATTTGAGATGAAGGATCTGGAGGTAGAAAGGTAAATATTGGGAATATAAATCAAGAGTGATCATGAGAATAGAAAGATCTGGTTATCTCAAAGTAAACATATGAATACTATTTTACAAAGATTTAATATGTAGGACTATAAACTAGTTAGAATTCCTTTACCAGTTGGAACTAAGCTTACTTTAGATATGTGTCCCAAGTGTGAAGATGATTCTAAGTATATATCTAACATGTCATATGCTAGTGTGTTTTGTAGTTGATGTATGTAATGGTTTACACTAGGCTAGAAATTGCCCAAGTAGTGGAAGTATTGAGTAGGTTTATGTCTAAACCTAGTAGAGAGCATTGGAATTATGTGAAGAGGGTGTTAAGATATTCGCATGGTACTTTTGATTATTGTATGATTTAATGTAGTACTGATAGTGTGGATAAGACATTGGACATACATGGTTTTGTTGATGAAAATAGGGGTAGGTGGACTTGGATCGTCAAAGGTCCACTAGTGGGTATGTATTTACTTTGTTTGATGGTGTAGTGAGTTGGATGAGTTAGAGGCAGCCCACAATTGCTTTAACTACCACTGAAGTAGAGTATATGGTTGCTACCCATGTATCTAAGGAGGTATTATGGTTAAAGAGGTTGTGTGCATGTATTGGCTTTGATTTTAGGATAATTCAGATTGGTTGTGATAGCTAGAGTGCAATTTGTTTAGCTAAGAATCCTATGTATCATGCTCGAACTAAGCATGTGGATGTTTAGTACCACTTTGTTTGGGAAATTATTGCAAATGGATAAATTGAGTTGAGGAAGGTTGACACTCAAGATAATATTACAGATTCTCTTACCAACCCTGCAAGCACAAAAAAGTTCTCTTGGTGCAAGGAGGCCATGGGCCTTGTATTTTGTACTTAGTTGATTTATGATTTTCCTTTGGATGTATTTACAATGTATGATGTCAAGTGGGATAATGTTAGGATTAAGGTGCTATCAACCTTGTAAATCCTATCATTTATGTATTCCTAACATCATTTGTAAATGCATTCATAAGGGTTGAAGGATCCATTGACAATGATAAATATTTAATTACAGTACCACTAATAATGTCATTTTTACCTTGGAATTACTGCAAGTGAAAAGTGGGTGGCCTAGTTTATCAATATCTTATGATATGGTGTAAGAGTATCTTCTATGTTTGTCTCTTACATGTTGTAAGAAATCAACTATTTTTAGGAAGTTCATGAGTTAGCATTTTATGACAACCTATAAGAGGTGTAAGAGGCCATTTTTAGCCTTTTGTTGACTTTCCCAAAGGTGAGCATTGGGATTTAGCTATCTTGGGTGCAATATTCATGGAAGGTGGTTATGACATCTATAAGAGGCTAATAATAGCCTAATTATTGGATTCCCCAAAAATGGCGTTGGATTTTCCCAAGTTTGGGGACCACATTTTGTGTACTCTATCTATTGCTTGTATTTTTTATATAACGAAAGGTAGAGGAGTGTAGATATATGTTAAGTTTTGCACAAGTACACAAGCATTGTCAAATTAGATGTTGAAGGAGTGTAGGAAGTGATTGTATTGTATTCTTGATTCAAAGATAATATAGACTTGGCCTCTCTTCTTGGTAGATATTTTTCCCAAAAGGGTTTCTCCACATAAATATCTATGTCATGTGTACATCTCTTGAGTTTGCTAAATTTTCTTGTTGCTAATTTTACTTGTTTAAATCTCCATTTGACATTCTACTGTTAAAAATTAGATGGACTATTAGAGAGAGAGAGATATCATTTTATTTGTGCAATAAATTTGTCCTCTATGACCCCAATATAGGCTACCAAAATACTCCACTATGTGGTACACATGGTTTAACATTTACAATAGATTAGAACATGTTTTTAAGAGGCTTGACAGAGTAATGATTTCCTCTCAGTTGTATTTTTCATGACTAGTTTTTGTTCTCTTTCGATGGAGCCTTTGTCAAATAATGTTCTTTCTTTCTGATCACTTTCCAATTAATTTCCAAATTAAGTGGGGTTTCAAGAAAACAAAGGTTAAAAAATAAATTATTTTTAATGTGTCTCTCCTCCAACATGTGCCCTATAATGAAATAACTTGCACAATAGAAGAAAATAATAGTAAATATGCTACAAATACTTGATAATAATAGGCCACTTTGAGGGGGCAGCCTCCTAATCCAATTGGAGAGGGATACCTCCAATAGTCATCAATAAGAACACAATACTCAACAAGATGATAATAACTAACCTCTACCTCCTAGATATATACGATACTAAAGCCTTGGATATCTCCCAGGCTTACCTAACTACCTATATATGACTAATAATGATTATATAACTTAATTATGAGTTAAGGTAGCCACAAGCTAACTACTCATAACCTTATGCACACTATAGGATTAAGGGTGTAGCATGCCCACCATTGCTCATGTCTAACATGTTTAAAATTATGTGCCATGATCATGAGGTGATACTAGTTTTATTGGTTGGTGGTCTGATTTCATTACTCCCACCACCTAGTTCTTGTAGATTTATGGTTGCTAGTTGGTTTGCATTCACTGAAAGTCTTAAGTGACTATGGATTCAAGCCCAGTCATGTCATCTCTCAACTTAAACCTCAACCATTAAAAATTCAATGGTGAAACCTTTCCATCAACTATAGGTTGTTGATCTTCATAATTTTAGAGGAGCTCAAATCAAAGTTAGAATTTACTAGTTGAAGATTGGTGACAAAGACTCCAAAGAAAATTTTCAATCTCTTTGATTTACTATATAACTCAGAGAATCAAAGCCATCAGCGAGGTCGGTCAGCACTTAAATAAGTTACCTAAAGTGCTAAGTACTTTTGTTTAGCACTATAAGAATGTTTTTAGATCCCAAGGGCCTTCTTATACTCTGTTTCTAGAAGCCTCACAACAATGCCTTAATGTGGTGCCATGTCTCTTATTTACCACTTATGTAATGTGCCCCAAAAATTAGACCTGATTTTTTTTTGTTTAACTACTAAATTCACTAACTAACTAAATTACATGCACTATAATTTAAATTTACATTAATGATCTACTACTCATAGTATGTATGTTCAACACACTAATCATTACCTTAAGATTTACAACTTGTACATTCTCATAATTACATAAAACCACCAATCATCTTAAATGTAAATTAATTATTCATGATGCTTTTATACACTGGTATAGATTCTACTAAAACTACATTTAATATACCTACTATGAATAATACCTCTTTAGCATAAACTCAAGGTACAAACTTATGATCTAAGTTTTGTCTTATCTAAATAGACAAATCTAAAATGTTCATGTTGGTTAAGGAAGAATAGAACATAAAGCAAGCCTTGAAGTGTCTCAATACATATTGTTTGGCTTCAAGGTCAAATATTCAACAGTGTAAAACCTAGTGTTATTAGTAGTCCTTTTCACCCCTTCCAACTTTGCTCTAGGCTTATGCTTAGAAGTGGATAGATCATGGATAACTCTTTATATTCATAGGTATTATTTTTGTCTTAGGCTTCTACATATATTATGAATCCAGTCTCTTTAGTAGGAAAATTCTTGATTTGTTCTAAGGTGCTTTTGGTAACCACTATTATTCATCATGACAATTCCTTGTAAAGCATCCTACCACAAGTAACAATATTTTATTAAGGATTTACTCTAGACTAGTTCTAATCAAGGGAAGGGTTTTCATCAAATGACTTGGAATTTTTGTTGCCTCCTCAAAGAATATAATGGTTTAGGATTGATTGATGTGTAAGCAACAAGGCACTTCTGCTTATGCTAAATGGGTCATCAAGAAGGTAATTAGGCATGGGATATTCTTATAAAGAATCTTATTTCCTTTATTCTTCTTTATGGTCATACAACTTAGAAGAATATGGGTTTTCATACCCTTCTCATTTCTCATGTGCATGTTAAGATTATTAGGACTTTTCTAGCCAAAATCATATGGAAAGCATGGGAAGCCATAAAACCACAACTCATCTAGAATGGTAATAGATTTTGAGATGGGCTTTATATTAATTAATAGTCTTTGTGGTAGAACATCTAATAATTGACCTTCATGATGTTCCACTAGTTGAGATTATGTAGGTTTACTTTTTTAGAAGGGGAATTTGGATTGTTCAGGATTTATACTCTAAAGCCACTTCTTATTAGCTTTATAGACCTCAATGTAGAGACAAGTAAACTTGATTAGTCAATATATGGAATCATTTTAGGAGATCCTCAAGGTTGTGACTTTCCACCTCTAGTATAAGACTACAATCCAATCAAACCAATCATGATGGAGATTAGAAATAGTTTGTAGACACACCCTTCTACAAATAGTCTCCTAGTAAAGGCTATAGTTAGATTTCCTCTCACTCACCTATGATTTATAAGTTAATTTTAAAAAAATTAACTATAAAATTTTAAAAAAATTAACTATAAAATTTTAAAACTAGGTTTTATTTTATTTGGTTTTGAATTGGTCAATCCAATTTTATTGGCTTTCTAATGGAAATGAGTTCTTCACTTTTAATTTGTATTCTCTTCACTATTAGCACCTCCAACATCACCTTAGTAAACTAAGGGGTAACAATTTAGAAGGTGTTGCAAGATGTGAAGTAAGTCTTAGAATTTTTTTGCCATAGAATTTTTTTTTTTTTACCATGCACCACTTGTTGCTCATATTCTCCATTCAAAACCTTGAACATATATGGTGACTGGGGATTACTAGTATTATTCATAATGTTTTGTCTTTCCCAATTACCCACTCACTCATGCATCAAATTTAAATGAGTATTGAACATGAGAATTGAGCAGGGAAGGAGGTGGGTCTGTATGGTAAATGAACACATATTTTTATTATAACCATGAAATGATAAGCATATAGTAAAATGGGAAAACTTCTAAATGGTCAAATCATCTTCTACACGAGTCAAGTGAATAATTATCACATGTATTTATTATGACATAATAATTTATTTGTGAAAAAAATTGCTTTACTCAAGGTAAATTAAATGTTTAAGATTTGGCAAATCTAGTATAAAGATTTCATTGATTTACTAACTTATTACCATCAATTTTGTAGGATTTGTGTCTCAAGGATTAGAGCCACTTTTTGATTATTAGAGAGAAAATTCATCATAGTTTCCAAGCATAAAAAAATCAATAAAAGTAAAGAAAACTAGTGAATGATGGTACCAAAGAAGACTTCCTTGCTAGCCCAATATCAAGATACCCATATTACATAAGGCACAATGTCACAACAAGATTTTATTGACCCTTTATATACTTTTGAGTGTCCTATCATTTGGTTGGGATCAAGTAGAGATGTTCAATGGGTTAGCTAAGTGATCATGTCCAAGTTGCATAAAGTGGTAGAGAAGCCAAATGTTCTCCCTTGTTTATATTTGATAAGGGTATTATGTAGAAATAATCTATCACAAACCCTAGGAAAATATTGAATGCTGATGTAAAGGGGATAATAGAGGCTTCAGTTGCAATGTTTCAGTTGATTCTTTAGTTACCAGAAGATCAATACAAATTTTATGGGGCCTTTATCACGAAGTGGGTCTAGGACCACCATATATATGAAGAAATAAAAATTTGGTGGAGAAGAAATATGAATGGGTTAATAAAAAAGATATTGATGTCATCTCTATAAATTTCTTTTGCCCATTGATTTCGGATGTTATGGGATTATTGGATAAATTCTTTCATGACTATAATAGAATGTTAGGAACCCCCATTATGATAAATGTATTAGATATTAGCTTGGGTGCATATGATTTATAAGTCAACCCATGTGCTAAATCAAAGTAAAAGTAATTACCCCAATGCATAGGATAGTAGTAGTAATTTTATTTTACTAGACTCTATATATTGTAATGAATAAGTAAGTGTAAAGCATCTTGAATATCATAATTAGAGTTTATGCTCTATTGAGAAGACTGCCCCCACAAAGTAACACCATGAACATAACATACAAACATTCTCTTGCTCTTATTTTCTATCTATATTTGTTTATTGTCATTACTTTCTTTATAGGTTCCTTGTAATTCATATAAGAGCTCTTTCAAAGTTCATATTCACTATAGTAGTATTAGATGAGTGGGTTACTATAACTACCCACCATGTGCTTTGACTTCACTCTTAAGGGATCTTAGTGATAAAAAGTGGTAAAAGTAATGGGGTACTAAGCATTTTTCTACAATTTTCTTCTAAAATAGCTATCTAGGTTAGAAATCCTATGCCATATGTTCTAATTTTTTTTGGAGAGATATCATTTAGATAGATAAGCTGGATTCCCCATAAAGGGTCTAGTGAAGTGAGGCATTTTTCAACTCCAAGACCAAAGCCTCAAAAATCTATAGTTGGACTTGAGCTTCCACATACCTTTTAGTATATTGGAAGACCATCTAGAGTTAGGATAAGCCTCACCATAGGAAGCCATTAACCATTTGAGATATGTTAATTCACTAGTTAGTGGTTAGCACCAAGAAGTTACTCTCTTTGTACCTCAAAGATGTGATAGTGTGGATACAAGATGATGGAATCCTTTATAGTTAGAGCTCTAAAATATTACACTAGTTCACTGTTCATGAATGAGACAAGTGATCCAATTTTGGTCTAAGAATCAATAGACAACCTTGTGTGTAGTAACAAGGTTATGAAGCAACACAAATGGAGATAGATTTATGTCCATTTAATGATTATTATGTAGAAGATTTATAGAAGAAGTAGGTTGTGAAATGATAAAGAATACAATTGGTGTGAAGAATATGATGTCCTTCATTGATATGGTGTAAATGTATAAATAATTATAGAGGCAATGGTGGGAAATCAGGTTCCTATGATCAAGGAAGGAAAACATCCACTTGATTTTCCAAGGTAACTATTGTGACCTTCACAACAGACCCCTAATTTTTCAAATTTGGGGATGCTTATTCTTGATTTTATGATTTATTTCTTTAGAAAGTCCTTGTGATTTTCCATGTTTTAAGTTTTATCTTATCTAGTTATGGGATTTTATCCATAATAAATCTAATGATATGTTCTAATGATTGAAAGTGCAGAATGATAGAAGTCACATTAAATCTCCTTAGGTTTCAAAATTAAACTTTTGGAGTGATATGCAAAGTATCCTTGAAAGTCTGGGCTCCAAGCTGATGATTATGCAAAATCCAGTCAAAACGCTAAGGGTTGAAGGGCTAGTTTTATGCAAAACTACACATCATCTCTTCCCATTCATTTTATCTCTACAATCTTCCAGAAATTAGGCTTCTTCGTGACCAAAGGCGTTCCAAATTCCTCAAATTTAGAGATTATTTATTTCCAATTTGATTCATTTTCCATTAGTTTTTTCTTGATTCCCTTCTCTTTTCTCTAGTTTGGCTATGTTGAATGTCTAGGATACTTAGGGTTTCAATGATTAAATCATAGCATGTGTTCATAGATTATTTCTACCTGCAAAATAGTAATTCTCTAATGATTTTGTTGAATCCTCATGTGCATTTAGTTTTTCACATTTAAAGATCTCTAAATTTGCATTTGAAGTTTTTAGGGCATCTATTTTTGTATTTCATGTTTTGAAACCCTTTCCATGCCCTAGTTCATAGTTCACAGTTGATTTGCAGTTTGTAATTTTCAAATTGTTTGCAAATTACAAACTATATGCAGACTATGGTTTGTAATTTACATTTCACACTTCAGACCCACTTTATAATTTGTAAATCACACTTTACACTTGATTTGCAATTTACACTTTCACTATAAATTAAAAATCAGATGTGAACTCTAGTTTGTTATTCACACTTCACATATGAATTGTAGTTTATAGTTTGCAATTTGATTACAAATTACAAGTCAACCCCAAACCTTGATTTTAATTCACACTTCATTTATAATTTGCAGTTTGTAATTTTTAGATGATTACAAAGTGCAAATCAAGCACAAACCTCAGTTTACAACTTACAAATTGGGCAAAGTCTGATTTGCATAAAAACATCAAAATACTTTCTTTGTTAAATTTCACTCCTGCAAATTGAAAATACAATCCCAATTAACATTGGAAATTGGGTATTTGATCTCACAAAGACTAAATTATGAAAAATTGGCTTTATATTCCACAAATACATTTTGAAATTCAAAATATTTACAATAATTGAAATTGATTATAATTGTTTAATATTGTTTGATTTAATTAGTTGTTAATTTTGTGAATTTGATGCTTTGTTATTATTGAATGCAAGATACTAGAAATGCCATTTGGTGAGAATGAAGACTGTAGACAAAAAGCTTAAATTGCTATTTACGGAAATGGAATCAAGACTAGGAGGGTGAAATATGAAAGTGTGTCTAGTCTAATGCCTATCAAGTTGGCACTAGATGGATTTTTTCTTGCATATTATCTCACTTGGGAAGTGTACAGTAGTTTTGTAGCATGCATCATTTCAAAGTTTGAGTGCAATATAATGAAAGAATAGAATGTGAAGGACAAGTCAAAATAGTTCTTCACATTTCAATGTAATTTATCTTTTGGAGGGAATGACTATTAGTATTACACATCCAAATGTGCCTTCATATACTCACTTTAAATTCATTGTAAAGCAAGGGGAAACCCATGGAAATTCATTTTGAAAGCAACACATCTAATTTTGCTCTATTTTTTTCAGACTTGTCACTTTTAATGGTGTTGTCTAAACTCTAAAGTTATTTTCTTTTCATATTATTCTATACATTTAATTCATTGAATGTAGAAGGATTCAACATGTATTTACACCACCGATGCTTCATTGATAGCGAGGTGTTTGTGTGGTCACATGAAAACATTTGTACATGTTGAAATTCTACAAAAAATATGCACATGGTCTTTACCTTCAAAGATTGCACTATCTCACATTTGGATTGCAGTTAACAAGTTTGATGAAGATTGGTTTCATGTTAGATTTGTTCATTGATAGAATGGTGTGTAGAAGGATTGAAGATAGTTCTAGATTTGTTTTATTTTCTCTTTAACCCTTTCCCACTCCCCTATCCTTTTTGTTATTTTTCATATTGATCTTAGATTAGTTTAGTCTAGGGTTTTAATGATAAATTTCAGTCACACAAGGCATAAATTTGAAATGACTTTATGACTTCCATATGCTAAAAACTTACAAATTTTAATATATTTTTCACTATCTCAAAATTTAGAATTGAATTCTTTTAAAATGGAAAAAGAATTTATGCATGACTCTTTGAATTCCATGTTATCAAATTCTAATTTTAGAGAAAAATATTGTTGTTTTAAAGATTTTAATCATTTTCAATGCAAATTAATGTTGAAAATCACTTGTGGGAAGTCAAATAAGATGAAACAAAAATCATCAACACATTTGAAAGTGTAGAAGGTTTACACCAGATAATAGTGCTTTAGTTACACTAAGTAAGCCTCTTTTCATGTGGATGATTTCTAATATTATTTGTAGCCCCTTGAATAGATTAACCAAAGTGCTCTTTGACTAAGGATTTCTAGTAAATATCAAGAAAGAAATCAATGAAGACTCTTGAGGCTAGCCACCTTCCAAGTAGGGGAACCTTTACCATTCCAACCTATGGTGTTTCATAGCTCACAAGAACATTGGTGTATTAAAACCTACATCAAAAAAACCATGGAGAGGTACAACCCATGGTAATGGTGGTTTTGCAAGGCTGTAGATGCAAGCCTATAAGAAAATGTATCATGTATTATGATTTGAAAACCCTCTACCTAAACTATGTATAGAGGCTATACTTATATAGTGGCCAATAGCTAGGCCTAAAAGTAGAAGGCTAGCAAATGCCATGCACATATAGTGCACTTCTCATGTGTCCAAGGTTATGATAGGTGTTAGATTTGTATGGTACCAGTTGGTTGGCATGATCATGTGGAGTAGACACAACTAGGTGTTGGACACATATGGAGCTAAACTAAGCATACTGGTGTAGATACATGTGCTACTCATATGTAGATCACACAAAATGTGAAAGTGTTGGTCTAAGAGATAACAATATTGTTGTCAAAGTTAATGTAGACCCTTGAAGTTGCATGACATGATTGAAGAGAATGCACACACAATTGTCTTATGCTTTGTTGCATGGATTTGTTGGAATCTACACTTGTGTAGATGTGTGTGGAGCCATTCTACCAAAAGCCTTCATGCTTGTGTGATGCATCTTGGTACAAAATGAGTGCACAAGGGAATATCATGGCACAAAAGGTGTTGATGTTGAACTGATACATAGAAGTGTGAGTTTACAAAATTATGCATAGATCATTTTCCATTTCTTATAGAGCAATGGTCTCCACTATGTTTGGTGTGCAGATGAGCTTAGTTGAGTGTGATCTAAAAAACCACTAGATGTGTCAAACCATTATGTATCTATGTCTAGATATTTCACCATTTCTTGTAGAACAATGTCTTCATTACATTGGTGAGAACCTAGAGGTGCCAACATAGAAAGTGGGATTGGTTGTGTGAGGTTGACTTAGTGATGTACATGCCTAGTAATGACTTACAAACATGAAGCCATAAATATTTTACAAAGCCTAAGAATTAGTGAAGATCTAAAGTTTTCATACTTCTACCTAGGAACTAATGAAGGTTCATGATGTGTTGACATGATTGCTTCCTAAATCATGTTCTTTTACTATGTTTTCTTTCTAATGTTGAGGGGATCTTGCCCTTGTACCAAATGCATAGGACCTATGTTGGGATGATGTAGAGGTTATAGGAAAATAGTACGATGATCGTATGAAAGCATAGAAAAAGTACATTAGTCATACGATGGTATAGATTTCTATATGGCCACCGATGAATCCCCTAAAAAAACCTTTGTATAGAACTATGAGAAAACCCTATCAAGTTTACAATCGATCCATACATTTTTGGGCCTTCTACATGCAACGGTGAGGTTGATTTTTCTCTAGGGCATACCTATGAAAGTAGCTAATGAAAATCCCCCAAACAAGAGAATGGACTTGAAGACTTAATAAATATGGGGAAGGGATTTGCAAGATGGCTCTAATAATATGTTAGAGCAACCAAATTGAGCTTGTGTAATCAAACACTTATAGAAATGAATATGCAAGATAAGAATGCAAAACTATCATAAAAGTGAATAAAAAAAAGTGAATCTTACAAAGTACAATAGGTTCCTTATTTATACGGGACAAGGAGGATGAGAGAAGGTAGGACCAAAAGACTAACTACCCCTCCAATGTGATGACACGTGCGCACACTTGAAATGAGTGTGAAGACACATGTAGTCCACTCATGAGGTGAGACTAAAAGATAATAGGACCAACTAGGTAGGAGATTAACTAGCTAGGTAAAACCACTTTTCACACTAACAACATGTGCCCAAGAATTCTATCTTGAACTTGATAAGAAGAAAAAATTCTCATTCAAGCAAAGGAATAATGAAAAATAGGGATAGCAACAAGGTAGAGGAAAATACAAGGATAAAGACTAGAAATTCCAAGAAGAAATCTAATGCTTTGGTCTAAAGAAGGATAAGGGGAAATAAAAAGGCACATACCATTGTTCACATTGTGATAAAGATGATCACTTATAAGAGAGGTATTGTAAACTGTACCAAGATCTTGCACCTCCATGGAAGATAACATCAATTCAATCTTCATGAAAAAGGTAAGGAAATTAATGGAAATTTTGATTCAAATGATAGAATGTCAGGTGTGGCATGTAAGGATTTATGTATTTTGTGAGAGTTCTAATGCCAAACAAGATAAAGAGCTCATGAAGTTGTTCCACATTAAAATGTAAGTTAAGGATAGGAAATTAAACTCATTGTATGACACATTCTCTCAAGCAAACCTCATATTACAAAATCTAGTTAGAGAGTTGGGTTTGAAGATCATATATCATTTGCAATCCTATTTACTTGGATAAGGTAGGGAGTGGATATCAACATTAGTAAAAAATGGTCGAGTTTAGAGAAGAACATTGGTTGATGTTATTCCCTTGGATGTATGTGGGGTAATTGTTGACTTATTTTAGTCATTCTAACCCAAATAATCCATCTATAGAAAACCTACAAAAATATGTCAAAATTCATCTAAGTCTTCTTGGATGGGTCCCTTGTATCTCATAATGCATGTTTGCCTTTGAAAATTTTGAAAAAAGGTTAGAATTTGGCCAAGTTTGGCCTTGTCAGCATTTCCAGGCCCTTTAGGAACAATTTCAATCCCTGAAATCATTCCATTTCCCTTTGAAAAGATTGATAGGTTCCTTTGGTTCTAGTTGTTGGCAAGTTCTCAGTTATTGGGAACTCCCTAACAAGGTGGAATGAGTTGGGGGGTGCTCACGAAGGAGGTAGTGTCAGCATTTTGGCTTGTTCTAGGAAATATGAAAAATTGCCAACAAGTCCCATGTTCCTAAGGAATCACTGAGCATCGACAAAAGCAAGTTTGAAGTAAAGAAGGAAAGGAACAAGAAAAAGAGATAGCGACAAGTTCTTAGTGGATGGGAAATCATCGACAAGGCAAAACTTGTTAGAGTTTTCCTTGGTTCTTGGAACAAGGAAAACCTTGATGGAGTTCCTAGTCCCTTTCAAAAGGCCATGAAGAGAAGAAAAATAAAGAGATGGGGGCTTCGAGGATTCACGTGGTTCTAGGAACCATGGAACTCGCTAATAAGTTCCTAGTTCCTAGTGAATCCCTAATCGCTGATGTAGACACCTAAAAGTGAGAGTCAAATCAATGAGGACAAGGTGAAGGGAAGAAAAGAAGGATAAGAGATAGAATGAAGGTTTTGGTAAGTTCCAAGTTAGTTGGAACTCACCGACAGGATGGAAAAAGAGCAATAATGAGTTTCAACGAGTTCTGAGTGACCGGGAACTCACCAAAATAATTCTTGAAGAGTTTTTAAAGAGCCAAAACAATTTTTTTGGTGTGTTCACTGTGGAAAACATTTTCTCACCACCTAGAAAGCACCATTAATGTAGAATGAGGTAGATATGTTGGTGGGTGAATAGGGCATGGATTTAATGCTACAAGTACCAAGAGTAGATGAATTTTCCAATCGCCCATGCTGTTGTAGACCCAAGTCCACATTGAATATCTTGTAATAGCAGGTATGGGTGAATACTCTATCCCACATGGTTCCCTGACATGCCCATTTAGATGTGATAGAATAGGCATGGGCAACCTACAAAACTTGTTGACCACACTTCTCCATGTCCAGGTTGCTATAGTGAAATTTGTAATGCTATACATGCATATGAAAAATATGTAAAAGGGGTTGTTCTTTTGGTAGCCATCTCTATATCATTTGTAAAATTTTGCCTCTGTGATCAATACAAACACTAATTTTCTACCTTTTATCATACTTTTACATTGTGTGTTATTGGAAAATGAGTATTCATCTTGTGAATCATTAATTCCTTGTGAATTCAGTTCATCCCCTTACCTTTGCAAGGGATGCTATGGGTATTGTGTAGGTTTTGTTGGTGATTTTATGATTATTCTATGCATATAGGATTGGTACAGAGACTATTAATATCCATTTGGTGCTTCACCATTTTTATTTTAGTTGTTTAAGATAATATAGTTAGATGAAGCATTTAGATAGGGAACCAACCCTTTAATCTAGAGGTTTGAACTCAAATAGCAAGGTCCCACACCTTGAGGTCATTCCAATGGTGTCTTTGGATTGTTTGAACAATATGTTCAAACAAGGGTGCAGATCCAATCGACAATAGTAATATTTGGAAGCCCCTACTTGTATATGAGGAATGTTATATATTTCCATAGGTATAGTCAATATAGACTTGTTCTTAATGGTGAGTCATACATTTAATTCTATGGTGGAAAAGGCCAAAATATCCATGGTTAGCACTTCAAAAGCCAAGAGGCTTATCAATACAAGCGGTAAGCTTGTACATTTGATTATTAGAGGTAAAGATGAGCATTTGTGGGTTAATGTGCAATGGTTGCATGGGCTACACACTCATTAAGATTGGCCTGACATTGATAATTTAGTGCATTTGTTTTTGAGTTGTTCATCACAGAGCCTAAGAATTTACCCCCAAAACAAAGCATTCATCATGAGATACAACTATTGTTGGATTGCCCTTTTCCCAACATAGGGTTGTAATGTTAAATCATTATTGAAATAAAAGGGGTCAAGGATTAGCTAAAGCATCTTTTGGAACAAGAGTTGATAAGACCAAGTATATCTCCCTTTTGGTTCTCTTGTTATTATTGTACCAAATAAGGATGGGACATGGCTCATATGTAAAGATTATCAAGGTATAAATAAATCACAATAAAAAATAGGTACCTAGTACCCCACATAGATGAGTTGCTAGATCAACTCGATGATGTAAATTTTTTAAACAAAATTGACTTAAAATTAGGGTATCATCAAGTTTGAAGAAAGGTAGGGGACATAAGGAAGATAACATTCAAAACCAAGAAAGTACTATTTGAGTGTTTGGTGTTACCATTTGGGCTATGCAATGCTCCATCCAATTTTATGCATATAATGAATGAGATATTGAGAACCTTGATGGATTCTTGTGTCATTGTCTATCTTAATTATATATTAGTTTTTAATAAAACATATGTGGAGCATATCTTTCATTTGAAAAAGGTTTTCATAACTCTTAAGGAGAATTGTTTGCATTTGAATGAAAATAAATGTGAGTTTGCTAAAACTTCATTAGTGTATTTGGGTTACATGGTTGGAAATGGATGGGTGAGGATTGGTCCATCTAAGGTTGAATCAATTATGAAATGGCCAAATCCCAACACAATGGATAAAAAAGGATTTGTAATAACAGATTGATGTTCTATCAATCTCACATGAACACCTGTAAAACCTAGGATTTTCTTCTACAAGAGAGAGACAAAGAGGATAAATTTCATGATAAGGATGCAATAATGATATTGGATTCACAATAATTACACATGAGATCTTGATTTTATATGCGCAAGATAGAAACCCTAAGATCTTAAAAAAGCCCTAAGTAAACTTAATAAAGTGCAATTAAATAAATAATTACACCAACACTCCCCTTAAGTGCAACTTAGGGAGAATGAGAGAATGCAAATAATGCAAAAATGGGTCCCAACTATAAGTCCATATTAGGTACCCATGTACAAAAAAGTTTCTTAGAAATGGAGTAAAGGAGAATAACTCTATGGAAGAAAACTCTTCTCAAAAAGAGAGAAAACAACAAATATGTACAACCCCCATATTAGAGGATGTAGAGAGGTCTTGGTTACCCACACTAGAAGTGAGAAGGATGGAACCCCATGTGAGGAAATGCTCCCTCCCAAAGCAGAAATGAGAAGAGAAACCATGCAACCACTCCTCAAAATGACTTTTGAAGTGCTAGTAGATGCTTGACATTGAATACTAAAGGTGATCCATGAACGTTGAACAACATTTCTTCCCTTGGGAAGAAATAGAACTACATATGTGTGTAAAATATCTTCCCATTTTGATAGGAATATGCTGGAAGAAGGATGAATGTCTCTAAACTCTACACATGATCCAAAGACAACAATGATGCTCTTGTAAACTACTCAAAGGTCTCCAATCCGCTGTCAATCTATGATTGAATAGGAGGATGAAGAAAATATCTGAAGAATAAGATGGTGGTGATGCAACTCCATCAAAGTTATCATCAAACAGGAATTGAATACCCTCCAAAGTGTCTCCCAAATCTACAATGTGGGACTCTACAAACAATGATGAGATATCTAGTAGAAATGTGTCCCATGAGTGTTGGAGTATAGGACCACTGAGAGGGGGGGGTGAATCAGTGGTCTATAATCATTTAAACTTTTTACACCTTTTAATTCACTAGAGTGAAAGTATAAAGAGAACTTAATAATCCTTCAAACACAAGATATTGAATGTTGAGGAAACACATATGCAATGATATGAATGACAACAAAAACCTTGATCAAGAATAAGGTATCAAGTGCAAATTTTGAGACAAGCAAAGAGAAACCATGACACATAAGTTATGAGTGGAAAACCATTAAAAAGGGATAAAAAAACCACTCTTGAATGCTCACTTTATTATGCCTCACTGGCAAAAAATCAAGATCTCACTGATCACAATTGATGTCTCACAGACATAAGATTGTCTCACTAACAAAGCCTCATTGGCTACAATAGGTGTCTCACTGACATAATATACCTCACTAGCTATAAGAGGTGTCTCACTGACACAGTATGCCTCACTGGCAAAACATATCCAATTTAATACAAGAAGGACAAAACCAGAGGGATACTCTGTTTCTATTCAATGCACTATTCTCATCAAATCTTTCAATTTTGCATCTACCCTAATACACATCAAACACCACTTTTATCAAAACAAGTAAAATAAAACACATCAAATCAACACTCCAAAGTTCTCTCCTATAGACAAAACAAACTCAACTCTTGTACACACTGTAATTCATTCACATAGCGCTTCTCTCCTATCAACACTTCAATATTAGCCCTTATACATAATGAAATTGTAGGCCACTTCATGTTTGAGCATGTTGGTGTTTTTTCTTTCAACCCTCAATCCTAAGAAAAACTAAAATCAAACTAAGGACAAGAAAGGCCAAAGAACAAGGCTAAACATAGCCTTATACTCTTTGAGCATTGCCAAGCTCGGGAGGGTGTTCCTAGAGACCTCAAAAAAAAATTAAGAAATAGATACACAGTAAGGGAGATCTCTAAATTTAGGCAATTAGGTTCAAATGGTGTTAACATATGATAAGTGTTACTAAATTATGTTCATACCTAATTTAGTTAGACCTGATTTATAGATTGTTTCAAAAGGAGTAAAAGAAAACTTTTAAGTTAGGCAATCAGTGAATGCATGATGTCTTGACAAAAGAAAATAAGGATCAGCTGATAAGGATAATTTGACAGTCCAATCAGAACTATCAAACCATCATGACAAGTGAATATCTAATGGAAGGATATCAGATAGTCAATGAAAGATAGATAATCTAACTGGTTTTATCTTTCAGTTATAAGATGATTGAATCATTCAAGTGATGACATTTTAGTGTGCAAGAGAGGTATTTATAAAACTGTCATTTCATATCATATTTTGAACATATTTTTCATACCAGTTCAGTTATTCTATCCTATGCATTTGATTCAAAAAGAAACATACATAAATCATTTGCATAAGGTAAAGTAACTGATCATGTTTAAAGAAATGTTTAAATGTGTCCCACACAAGCCGTGGGAGTGACTAAACTGAGCAATGCAGACATATGCAAGCTATACATCTCATGATAAAAGGAAAATAGAAAGAACACATGAGAATATTAAATATCCATCATTACCTTTTATCATAACGTTAATGTCTTTAGTTGAGAGCTGGTCTTCATGTCCTTGTCTTCAGCTCTTGATCATGACAGTGTACTTGCAAAAAAATGGGGAAGGCCCTGTTAGAAGCTCTAGATATTTAAAATTATCATATGCTTTTATCAACAGACATATCAACTTGCAAACATGATGCATTTCATATGAATGGATCAAATAAGACATGTGGAATAAATCAAATCATCATGAGAAAGATCAATAAACTTTAGGAGGAATGTTTTTATGCTAACTTATCTGTTCACTGTGCAGGTATAGGAAAAGTAATGTTGCTAATTTGAAGACTGTTGTGTGGTTACACAACACGCCCCATTTTGACTTGGCAAAACAGGGACCCAACTTCTTTTGGCTTGGTTTGTTTTTCTTGCTTTCTGGCGGTTTGGTAAAAATCAGTCAAGTGCATCATCACGTTGAGTCAGGATGAGGTAAGTCATCATTATGAGGTCAGTTTGTCAAAATTCCTATTTTGTATCTATAACCTCATATTCTGGAAGAACATTAAATTTCATGCAGGTTTGTCTTTTACGTCACCCTGGTATTCATCAGGATGTGAGAGTTATGAACAGTCAAAGTCTTGGTCAAACCTGATATTCGCAGAAGGGGGGGTTTATATTTTATAACCTCAGTCATGTTTTGAACATCATCATCATATTTGAAACATCCCCTGAAATATCCTGCGGTTCAAATATCCTGACGTCAACTTTAAATGGTAGTAAGTCTTTCCCGTCAAGCGGTCTTTTATATCGCGAACATCATGTTTTGAAAAGTAACCCGAAAATATCATCTTGACGCGAAACATCACCCTTAACAAACATCCTGATGACATCATCTGAATACGATAAATGAAGAAACAAACATCCTGATGACATCATCATCATATTTGCATTTCGACAGGATATTTTGTAAACATGATCATGTTCGCCCAATATGACGATGACATCATGAAGCATTTCCGATACAAAGAGAGAATATCATGATGACGTCATCCTGATATTCAGAAAGGAGGACGAGCAAGCCTGTCTCACATCATCATTTTGTTTTGAAACATCACCCGATAAACCGAAATATCCTCCTGATGTGCTAAAATGTGGACAAAGGGTGCATTATCACCCGAATCTTATAGCGATAATAATTCCAGTGCTAGGGAGGATGATATTGAAACTCAACCCGATATTTGTGAAATATCATCCTGCCCTCATGATATCCTGCCATATGGATATTCCCCCACTCCTCTTGCCGCCATCATCATTAAATGCGCGCAGATATGGTAGGTGATTCCCGCTGACCCTGGAACCCGATGAAATACCTGAGGAGATCTTGAGTTTTTGTACGAATGATGAAAGATTGCAATCTAACTTGTCAGAGTTGCCCTAAATTTACCCTAACTGCGAGGTTAAAAGGTAATTCAACCGCCATTATTACATTTACCTGCGTTAAAATTGTTTTACAGAGCACCAGCCTCCATATCCGCATAACAGCTACCGTTGTGCAATTCGAACTCACAGATAGAAGGAAGGAAGTGATCAGCAGTTGAATTAAGAGCGTCTTGACGATATACTGGTATAAAGGAAAATCTGCATAACCAGGTAAGTGAACTGAAACCCTCATCATGTTGTTTCTAAGTGATGTTGTAAGTTCTGGTTATGTATCCATATAAGTAGGTAATGTGAAATTGATGCAATAAGCATGATAGTTGCAATATGTATACATGCATGTCCCTGTTGTGAGAAGAAATGTTGTTAATTGCAGGTAGACATGGCTGAAAAATGCTTAGTCAAGAATCAGGAGGAATTTAGCAGGCCTATGTTCTCTTCTCAGAGAGGGGTCCTGTTCAAATATGGGGTAATTACAGATACCCATCAGGGGATTACCAACCTGGAGGCTTGGTCAGCCAAGCTGAATGATGGAAAAGATAAGAGTCCGGTATTGGATGCTGTGTTTGTATCAGGTATGTGGAACGCTGCTGGCTTCCCATACTCTATGGAGTCTCCGGAGTTAGTCATTGAATGCACCCGGAATTATAACCCTCAGACGAGGCAGGTGGTGAAGCATGGGAGAGTGTATGCAGACCTATCCATCAAAGGTCTCTCCCAAACATTTGGACTGCCAATGGGCAGTAAGGTAAAGAGTGTAGACTTGAAGAAGTCTGAAAGAGAATATGAGGCCAACAAGAAGGCGGCCAGAAAGAATATGTATGCTTGGCGGGCCGAGAACAGCACATACAATGCAGCGGCCAAACTCCCCGTGCATATGTTCAAGTTTGAGTTCAATGAGGAATATCAGTATGTGATTGCCCTACTGAACAGGGTGACTGGCCAGCCTGATACTAGTGATTTCAGAGATTGGATGTATGGCATAATAATGATGTGCCTATATGCAGACATCAAGCCACTGTGGGGCCAAATAATAAGCGATGCTCTGCATGAGCAGCTGATGAACCTGGGAGGTTCGGATTGTGCCTTCTACATGACCTCCTAAATTGTTTACTCTTGTGCATATAGAGGCACTTTTGACGCTCTGGTGACAGATGGAAAACTGACGGGCACAAATGCAGCATATATATGGGATCATCATCCTCAGCTACAAAGAACCAAATATATCAAGGACTACAAACTGGTCAATGATGCATTTTCTATGCATCTGGTAAGGACCATGGAAGATGACAGAACTAAAAGACTGAGCATGGAAGCTCAGGAGGCAGTATACAGGCATGGGGCATGGTACATACAATTTGCCACCTTTTCCTACATCAGGATAGAAGGTTTTGAAGGACATCCCCTGATGCTGCCAAGATATCCTACTGATGCAGTAGTGTTAATGGAATTTATCAGGTAGGGCTCCACGATGATACAAATGTATAAGGATGCCAAGAAGCTGCCACCAATTTTGTTCCCAGTCAGCATCGGCAACTACATGTGCCCTGACTCTGACAATATAAAGAAGGTGATGGTCACACTGAATAAGATGAATTTGCTGCCCTTCCCAGTAACCAGACCATATGATCCTTACGGCCGAATGCAGAAGATCCTAGGAAACCCTATTCACCAGAGGCACCTAGAAAATTTTTGGGCTGACTGCGAAGATGAGGCAGAGGCCAGGAGGAGGAGGTATCAGAGGTTGACTTTGAACCAGATTAGGACATTTGACTGCATATCCCTCCCTCAGCAGCTGAAGAGTGATGACGGCAGGATAATGGCAGATGAATATGAGCAGAAGAAGATTTATAATGATACCATCTCTGCACCTGACCTCACCATGCAGGAGGATATGTCCTTAGACCCATTCTTTGCTAGAACCCTACACTTGACCCAAGCTTAGGTAGATGCACAGGTAGAGGCATTGAAGAAGAAGGGTGTGGCCATCACGATAGATAGCAAGAAGAAGGGGCAGGACATCCCCACAGATGAATATGATGACTTCCTGCTGGAGAAGAGGAAGACTAAGGGAGAGAGGACCCCTCCACCACAGCAGCTTAGCAAAAGGACCACAAAGGGCAAGAAGGTGGAAAAAGGACCCAAGGGGGTCATAATTGACCAGGCAGTATTCACAGCGGAGGAGGCAGCTAAATGAGGATCAGAATCAGATTCTCCTCCAAAGCCCAAGAAAACCAAGACAGCAGAGGCTGGAATCACAGAGACCCGAGAAGTGGGTCAATCATCCAAACAGCCAGGCAAAGCTATCCTCGTGGAAGAGGAGCCTGAAGAAGAGGAGGAAGCTCCGTTAAGAATAAGAAGAAAGAGGAGAGCTCCGCAGGTGTTGGTTCCCACCACACCCAAGAAACCAAGAACCTCCATGAGAGGTGAGATAAGTCAACCTCCTGCACAGTTACAGGAGGCAGGTAGTGAAGTGCAGAAGGAACTTCAGCATAACGTTCCACTTCCTACCATTGTCAAGTTCAAAACTGAATTGGCAGAAGAATAACAGAAAGAAGCATCTCAGACACAAGCAGAAAGGCATGTCTCGCTAGACGAGACAATAAATTTGTCTGATGATGAGGTGGTGCAGGATGTAGCTGCACAAGAAATGGAAACACTGGCTGCTGGCATCAGTGTGACTCCTCACAAGCCTCCATCTGTCCAATCGGTGCTTGAGGAGATGAAACAAGCAGAAGCGGAGCGAGAAAAGAGCCCGGAACCAGAGAAGAGCCCGGAGCAGGTAGCACAGGACATAGGGCTGGACACACTGATCGCCGAGGTGACAAGTCCTGTAGTGGTAGACTTGGCAGAGAAACAGGATGTAAGTCCTGAGAATCCAGCAAGATCACCTGATAAGGGCCACCTAACAGAGGAGATAGAGATGGCGGAAGCAGAAGGCCATGCTCTTGAATCAGGCCAACAAAGCCCACAAGATACATCAGCAGGACCTGCTATAGTAGAGGTCCAAGAAATAAAGGCTGATGAGAAAAGGGAAGAAATAGAAGATCCGGTTGCTAAGGCACAAGAGGTGGATGGTGCAGGCACAGAACAAGTAACAGCTGCAGAACAGATGCCATCACCTCGGGCATATCCAATGATATCAGATACGGTGGACATGCCACCAGAAATAGAGAAGCAAAAGGAGGATGATCAACCTCCACAAGGGGAAGAACTAGGGACAGGTGAAGGAATGAAGGAGAAAGATCATGATCATCATGATCCGCATACTAGTACACCGCAGGGTTCCCCACACAAAGAAGATGCTCCCCCAGAAAAGGAAGTTCCTCAACAGGAGGAGGCACCACAGGATCCGCAGTAAGGCGAACATCATGAGGGAGAAAAGGAAAAATCACCATCTCCACAACGCTTGTTGGTGGAAACGGGAGATAGAGGTGAACAGCATCATGATGCTGAAAAGCATGATCAGGTGCCTCCTTGGTTAGAAAAGGAGGTGAATGTTGAGGAGGAACTTGAAATTCAAGAGTTCGACGTCTCCACCCTGTTCTCCGCGGATATAATGAAACCCAGAAGAAAGGCCAGGATGACATTGGCCATCAAGAGAGATCCGGCGATAGGAAGAAGGACCGCACAGATTGCTATACCTGTGGTAGAGAAGGAGAAAGGCAAAATCACTGTGGATGAATTCCAGATAAGCACAGTTGATTTGGGTTTTGCCAACGAAGAGCAGGAAGGTCAGGAGGGAAAGGACATCATAGACTCTCTAATTCAGAAAGTGAAAAGAGAGAAAGAGAAGAATAGGCAACATAAAGAGCACATTGCTCAGTTGCATGCGTATATTAAAGGCTTGACGAATCCTGAGGATACTACAAGTGAAGCTGCAGTCCCATTGACTGCCATTTATCAAGAGGAGATAAATAAACTGGACCTCATGAAACATGAGGCTTCCGTAATAAGGAAATGGATGTCATCCACATTGGATGATGCTATAGAAATAATGAAAGGTTCTTTGAAGAGATGGAGCATTTTGAGTGACTCCAAAACCAAGGTGGACAGATTGCAGACGCAGACCGGGAAAAGGTCTTATCAACTGGAGAAAGTCCTCAGCCTGTTAGGAGAAATAAGGAAAATAAACCCACAACTGCTTATTAGTAAGCAGGTATTAAATAATAATACTGCATTGTTAGTGGATATCTGGTACAAGGATGTACAGTTTGAATGCGGAGTCCTCAAGAGATGCAATAATAAGCTGAGGGAGATCAGCATGAGGCTACGTGATTTAATCGGCATTGAAGCAGATATGCTAGAAACATTAGAGGGCAAGGTGGAAGGAAAGATAGAGAATCAAGATGAAGATTCTGCCCTTAAGGCTCTGCGCAGTAACTTCCAGATGGAAGATGATGGTCCACTCATCCACTTGACAGAAGAGTTTATAAATAAGGTGATGAGGATCAAGGTCAAGATGGAGACCTACAATGAGACACTGCAGGACAGAGAAAATAAGCTGGATAACAGCAAGGATAAGTATGAGGCACACAAGCACGCCATTATCAAGGCAAAGACTCAAGATGGCGGAGGAATAGATCAGGTTGTGCGGTCATACGAACAGATCCAGAGCAGCATGCAACCCCATATGCAGCAGCATCATCATCCGGATAGCGAAAGTTCAGAAAGTGATGCACATGATGATGATCCGCATGAATCAGCTGAAGAGCATGATGAAGATACATCATGAAGGGGGAATATTTTGCATAGGTAATATAGATAGTTGCCAGCTAGCAACTTGTGCTATTTTGTAAAATTGACAAGTCATGAAATGATGACCGTTGATTTGTATTGACATATCAGATCCGTAGATCTATTGTAACGGATTGCTCGCCTTATTCTATAAAAGGCGGTGGAATGCCTTGTTATTTTCATTCGAAACTTAATTGAAATTTGTTTGCCGAAATATTTAGGGCTCATTTCAAAGCTGCTGTATATGTACATGTCTTTTGCATACTTAATGAAAGAGAAGAGTATTTGATTACAGATCTTCGTAAATCCTGAGTAATCTGTGTTTCAATTCTGGATATGTGTTTTGATTAGCTACGTCCCTTGGAGTGCTCATCATGTTGCATGTATTGTTTTCATTCATTATCCTCTGAAGTTTGCATCAACTGTGTCTAGCTGTGGAATGTCCTGGTGAACATATGGTTTGATTTCTTCTCCTCATGACAGTATCAAGCATGTTGTGGATCAAAAGCTAAAGGTTCAACTTGATTAGAAGTATTTCTTTTAATTTCTTTCAATTTTAGAGCATCTCACCATCACAATTGCAAATAATTGATAATCTTAAGCAAATAACGCAAATATGCAGACATTCCGTAGGTAATTGCAAATATTTAGCATATTTGAATAAAAAGCATGGACAATTGAAAATCTCATGCAAAGATCGAGGTATTACTACATCTTTCCATCAAATAACTGCATAATTTGACTTCTCTGTAAGGAATTTCTGCAGGAACGTCATGATGATGGCGCAATTTCACGTAAGGCCCCAAAATGGAAACAGCATTTCACATTAACTACTGAGTAACGTCAGTCGATTAAGACCTAATCACCGGAGACTTGGGATCATGAATTCTTTGAATTCACTGTATCTTTCGAGATGAATAAAGGTTAATGTGCACTTTTATTCTATGTTTGTTTGTGACTAACATCATGACCAACATAAATTGGCGCTAGAAGGAGGGCTAGTCCAGAACCCCACGGTCATCATCATTATTTTCAGGTTTTATGACGCATAGCGTAAGGTAACCTCCTATCGCCTATGAATTTCAGTAAATTACGTAAATATTTACTGTGATAAGTTTGTATGTGTTCATTCTATGTAAAGATTTCCAGATCTCACATAAATATTGCAAGCTTTACAGTAGATCTTCCTGAATTCACTAAATATTTACCAAAGGTACTTAAATTTGTTCAAGTCTCGTAGAATTTGAGCCTTAAACACTTGAGATCTCGTGCTACGATTAAGATACCCCAATATCCTGTCATATTTACAGTATCTTCGCAAATATGTCGTAAATATCCAGTCTGATTTGCCATTTGACTGCAAATATCACCTCATCCGGTGGAATCCAGCCAATATTTGCAAAGTTTCAGCCAATTTGCCTCCAAATCGAGAAATCCTGGCTCACAGGATAAATACCAGGTCTAGACCTAGTGAAATTTTTATAGAATTGCCTGTTAGAGGTTTCAGACCTAGGACTGTGGACATTCATCATACCCCAGGGTCTAGTGCGTCTAGAGCTTCACCGAGACCTCCTCCTGTAACTCCTGTTGGTTTGCAAATACCTTCCGGTATATCCGCGACACCTCCTGTTCAACCCCAGGGTGTGCCTGTAGTTCAACCTCAGCCAGCTGCACCACCAGTTCAGCCCCCTCAGGCTGCAATGTCATTCTTTGCCGCAGAGTCACCTTTGACCTTCAATGCATATCATGAGTTACCAAAGAATCTGGACAAACTTTGCCCAAAATACCATCCCTATCAAGATGCTGATGATCATATCAGGACATTTAAAGAAGCCTGCTGCAGAGCTAGAATAGAACATCAGGACGTGGTGTGCAGATTATTTCCTTTTTCCTTAGGGGAAGAGGCTTATAATTGGTTCATCAGTCTGGGCCAAGCCTCTGTAGGTTCATGGGCTGTCTTAGAGAAAGCTTTTCTTGACAGGTTCAAGGTCCCTATTGATCCATCCATGAATTATCACATGTTTGCTACAATCAAAAGATTTGAGAATGAGCCTATTGCTAATTTCAATGCTAGGTTCCAGAAAATGTTGTCCAAGTTAGTTGCCCCATATGTAGTAACTGATGCTGCTGCTAGGAGTATCTATTATTCAGCCCTGGATCCATTAACCTCCATGTTCATCAGGAGAACACATCCAGAGATTACTACATTGACAGGAGCTTTTCAAGAAGCCATCAAGGTAAATCAACAGTTGATACCTGCTCCTACTCCGAATTTAGTATTCCCTACTTTGCCAGGCATGCAATCACAATATCCTGCACAGTATCCTGCACCGTATTCACCTAAGTACCCTGCACAATATCCAAATGGAGTAGTGATACCTCCAGCAGTCATGCCTGCACCTTTGCAAGTACCTCCATTGAGCATTATGCCTCCTCCTAATGGAAATGGCCAACTATCACAATATCCTGCACATGCTCAGACGCCTCAGGGTATTGATTTATCCAACAATAACCATGGATCTTCTTTTTTCAAGCCTCAGACTGAAAATGTAGTTGCCAAAGCCCAAGAGGAAAAGGAAGAAATCAAAGAAATTTTTGCTCAGTTGAGAAAACTCACCACAGAAGTAACACATTTGAGAAGTCAAGGGTTTTATGCACAGTCAGGTCAGAATAGGAGTTATTCCAATGACAGACCAAACTACCCTGACAGAGGATATAACAACAATAACTTCAACAATAATGGTGGAACTAACAATAATCCTCCTAGACAGCCTAGAATATGGAACTCTAGGCCAAATAACGGTTCATTACCATCACCCCTGGATAATCAGCCTCCAGGTGAAGCTAAACAGACTACTAGAGTCAATCTTGCTGAGGCAGCCCTTACCAATTGGTGTAGGATCCATAACACAAATGCACATGCAGAATTAGATTGTCCATAGTTTAGGATTGCTGCCAGCATCTTTCAGACTGAAGTATCCAACACTTCTGGAAATCCACCTCAGGCAGAAGGAAATGAGATAGTTCCTTGTGGGTATGACTCAGCTTTTGTGCTAGAAACATACACTAATCAGCCTCATCCGAGTTATGATCAAACCTGTGAGGAATCTGCTTTAACCTTTGAAGTAAATTATGTTTTTCCCTTTGAGGATGAAAATGAACCTGCAAGAGAGCATGAGGAAGTACATGCATACCAACAGCAATATCCTGGTAAGCACAATTATAACTTGAGAAGTAATGCTAACAGACCTACTAGTCCATTGACATCATCTTTGCCTCCAAACAACTTCAACACACCTCCTGATCCTAAGGCTAACAATAACCCTGGATTTCCCAAGGTGAATGCTCAGTACTTGTCACCTCAAAACACAGTAACAAAGGTTGTAAATACACCTCAAGAGTTTGACAAGTTAGTCAGCTATTTGGCTGATGAAATGAAGAAAATCAAGATCAGCCTGTCCTTATCGGAGTTACTGAAAACTCCTGCCATCAAAAGGGCATTCATGAAGTCACTAGATGATCCTGCTCCTAAAGAGGATAATCATCTTTCAAGTCAATCCAATGGCAAAGATCATGCTGCTAAGGACAATGTTATCAAGCCTAAAGTGTCATCTACAGTCCAGGCCGCTGAAACCTCCCACATGACCTTGTATAGAGATAAAACCGAATCACCTCCGTTTCTCCTCACCATAAGAATGTTCAGCAAGAACTTGCACAACTGTTTGGTTGATTCCGGAGCCTCAACGAATGTTATGCCTTTGTCAATATGTAACGCATTAGGACTACATCCTGCTAAATCCTTAAAGAAGGTCACTCAGCTGGACAAAACAGAAGTAAGTGTGGTAGGAGAACTAACTCACATTCACATGCAGCTAGCATCTGATCCTAGGATCCAGTATTACATTGACATTTAGGTAGTTGACATACCTGATACTTATGGGATGTTGCTTAGTCGAGACTGGTCTAAAACGCTTAATGGATATATGTCCACAGATTTCAGTCACATGTGGTTGCCGTGGAAAGGTATACCTAATCAAATCAGGATTGATGCTGAACCTAGGATGAAACATATGATCACGGAATACAACAAAACGAATGAGATCATGTACGTAAACGTAGAACCTGGAGTTTATTGCATCAGGCCGCAGACTGTTAAAATAGAGGAGATCCTGATGCTTGATGTCCATCATCATCATGATGATGATTATCATGAAGACATCTCAAACATGGAATTTGACAAAGATCCAGATAATGAGAATGAAATAGATCGCTTCAGAGGTTTTGAGATGCATTTATCTACTCAGGTAAAATGTTGCCAATTATTGAATATACCTGCTAATGACATTTTGATTGATGGATGGTGCAAATTACACAGCGAAGCACACTCAGAAAAGACTTGTGAAACATGCTTAGACATGATGATACTAGAGTAGACATACAGTGAGGCATCATCATCATATTCTGAGGTGAGTGCTACATCTGATGATGATGATGATACTAATTCTTATTTGTCTTCTGCAGGAACAGGAGAGTTGACAGATCATGATGAAGATCGTGTCCTGGAAGCAGAAGAGATCCTGGTTTCCAACCAGATGAATGATGCAGAAAAGGAAAAGATCACTCCTGGTAGCGATTGCTTCATGGAACCAGATTATGAGTTGTCCAATGAAGACAAAGGTAGTGACCTGACGAAGTTCGAAGAATTTCTGGAAAAAGAAATAGAGAAGATGACACAACAGCATAAATCTCCCCAGGAGGTTTTAATTAAAGGTTGGTGTAGGCTGCATGAGGCGCCTCACTCAGAAACAACTTGCTCACTATGTTTACACCTTTTGAAGAGGCATGCAGCTGTAAATCTTGAACATCATCCTCCTGATGCTATGGAAGAGAAAACAGGAAAGTCCTCAGGCTCACAAAATAAAGGAAAGAAGGAACTTGAGGATGATGACAGCTCTAAGTTAAAGTGGATATCAGGCAAAGCAGCCGCCAGAGCTGCAAAGAAGAAAGGGGGACCATATACATATCCTGCTGAGGATAAGTGTCCTACTGAGGATAAACCTTGGATCCTGAGGTTTGATGGATCCAAATCTAAGCAAGGTGCTGGGGTAGGAATAGATCTCATTGATCCATCAGGAAAATCCTATTTAGCAGCTTACAGACTACAGTTCCCCTATACCAATAATGTCGCAGAGTATGAAGCTCTGATTCATGGAATGTTATTTGCTCATAAGAAGAAGGTAAAGATTCTGCATGTCTTTGGGGATTCAGAACTAGTTGTGAGGCAAGTAAGAGGAATTTACTCCTGTAACTACAGAAGACTATCAAATTACAGGCATCGTGTGTGGGACCTGATTGAAGATTTTGATGCCTTTAATATCATTCACGTACCAAGAGAACAGAACCAGAGGGCAGATGCACTCGCCCAGGCTGCCAGCACGTTAGAGCCACTGTCTATATCTGGTTTAAAGAGATTTTCAGTAGAATTGGTGTCAGTACCATCAGTACCTGATAATGTGACTAATCTCCAGGTGTTTGATGATGATCAGCACATCCTGGACTTCATATCAAACAGAGACATATTTGAAGCTCAGATCATAGACGAGAATGGTATGGAAGATCATGTCTGGGAAGAAGATGAGATATTAGAGTTGCCTAGCAACAGAATTCCCAAAGGTATGATTGAATTGGAAATAGCTTTTGATCTAGATAATATGCTTAAACATAAAGATCTACCTAAGGCAGATGGAGGTCAATATTCACAAGTGAATATTGGACAAGCTGATGACAAGAGAAACATCTTATTGGGTAAGGTTTGTACACCAGAAGAGTTAGAAGGAATAACTCAGGCCCTTAAAGATTACATACATGTGATTGCATGGACTTATGATGAGCTAAAGACATATGACACTTCTGTCATAACTCATACTATACCTCTTAAGCCAGATGCAAAACCTTTCAGACAGAAGCAGAGGCCAGTCAATGATCTGCTTGAACCAATCATCCTTGAGGAAGTCAAGAAATTGTTAAATGCTCGGATAATATTTCCTGTAAGGAACTCCACTTGGGTGGCAAATCTTGTGCCAGTCAGAAAGAAGAATGGAGACATCAGGTTATGTGTAGATTTCAGGAACCTAAAAAGAGCATCAGAAAAGGATAATTATCCTTTGCCCTCCTTGGATGAAGTTTTACAGATTGTAAATGGAGCCAAAATGATGTCCTTCCTGGATGGTTTTTCAGGATACAACCAAGTGATGGTTGATAAAATTGATAGATTGAAAACTGCCTTCACCACAAAGTGGGGTATATTTGCATACAGACGTATGCCATTTGGACTCATAAATGCTGGAGCCACATTCCAGAGAGCAATGGACATAGCCTTCAGAGGCTTAATAGGAAAGTGTATAGTCATCTACATGGATGACCTGATGGTTTTCTCCAAGGAAAGGGGAAATCATGTTGCTGATCTCAGAAGCATGCTGAAGAAATGTGAAGAATATGGAATATCTTTGAATCCCAAGAAGTGCATATTTAGCGTCACAACAGGAAAGTTACTAGGTCACCTGATCACAGAAGATGGAATTATCATTGATCCTGGCAGGGTGGAGTCTATTATGAAGTTACAACTTCCAGGAAGCAAAAAGGAACTTAAGTCTTACTTTGGTAAGATAAATTTTGTGAGGAAATTCATCACCGGCTTTGCTGAGATTGTCATACCACTAAATGCCATGTTGAAAAAGGATGCACAAATTGAGTGGACACCAGAAGCCAAGGCTGCTTTTGAAGATATAAAGAAGGCCATTTCATATGCTCCTGTCCTCATTAGTCCAGATTATACAAGGGATTTCTACATCTACTCATTTGCCTCAGAACATACTTCTGCAGCAGTATTAACTCAAAGAAATGAAGAGAAAGAGGAGAAACCAATTGCTTTCATGAGCTGTCCTTTCAGGGATGCTGAATTAAGATATGTAGATGTTGAGAGACAGGCACTTGCATTAGTCAGAGCAGTAAAGAAGTTCAGACATTATATACTGAGAAGCAGAGTGATTGCTGTGGTACCAGACGCAGCAGTGAAGATGCTGCTGATGCAGAGTGAACCTGGTGAAAAAAGAGCCAAATGGATTACTGTATTACAAGAATATGACATGGAAATCACACCAATGAAGTTGGTGAGAGGACAAGCTCTAAGCCAGATGATATCTGAAACAGATCCAAACATCATCAGTTAGCAGTATGTGATCAATGAGAAAGATAAGAAAGAATGGTATTCAGATATCAGGCACATCCTGATCACTGGAAGATGTCCTTCAAGAATGCAAGCTTCACAGAGAAGAGCCTTGAAGATAAGGTCCCAAAAGTATATGATGAAGGGAGGAATCTTATTTAAGAAGAATTATGAAGGAATATACCTGAGATGCTTAGAGAAGCTTGAAGCAAACAAAGTTTTGACAGAGTTACATGACAAGTTTGGAACGGCACATGGATCAGCATTGGCCACAACACATGCAATCCTCAGAGCAGGATATTACTGGCCTACAATTTTTAAGGACATAGCTGATCATGTTAAATGTTGTCATGTTTGCCAGGTTGCTGCCAACAGAGAAAAATATGCTGCGCAACCGTTGCAGCCAGTGGTGGAAGAGCGCCCATTTGCACAGTGGGGCATGGACTTCATAGGACCAATCAATCCTCCGTCTTCCTCAGGCCATAGGTATGTCTTAACGATTACTGATTATTGTACTAGATGGACTGAGGCTATCAGCAGCAAAACTTGCACTGTAGATGATGTCATTAAGTTTCTGGAAAGCAACATCGTCACCAGGTATGGAACTCCTTATGCATTGGTAAGTGATAATGGTTCTGCCTTCATTTCCACCAAATTGTCAAGTTGGGCTTTTGATCATGGGATCATACTTAAGTTTTCATCCAACTACTATCCCCAGGGAAATGGATTAGCAGAATCCACCAACAAGAATTTACTGAGTATCATAAGAAAATTGATAGAGAGAAATCCCAGGGAATGGAACTCATTTTTGAAATATGCCTTATGGGTAGACAGGACTAGAATAAAAACTGCATTAGGAAACTCACCCTTCCAACTAGTATATGGGGTAGATCCTATCCTCCCTGTAAACTTGAAAATTCCTACTCTATAGTTTGCTCAAGAATATTTAGGCATAGATAATAAGCAGGAAGTCAGGTTGCTTCAGTTGATGCACCTGGAAGAAAAACGAAGTCAAGCGATTGACCAATTTGCAAAACATCAGGCTGTTGTCAAATGCTGGTTTGACAAGAGAGCTAGAATTAAAGCTTTCAGGATATCTGATTTAGTCCTGATGTGGGATAAAGCCCATGAAAAGAAAGGTGATCATGATAAGTTTGATAGATTATGGATAGGTCCCTTTCAGATTTCTGAGATCTTAGGAGACAGCACTTATAGGCTTAAGAACCTAACAGGCGAGGATGTCCCATTGCCAGTCAATGGACAATTCCTCAAACACTATTTCCAGGCCTGAATGACTTCGTGATAGTCATATGTACCATAATGTATATTTGTGTAGTTGTTTGTACAGTTTGATTGTTGTGCTTGTTTTGTTTGGCTGGTTGGGACCTTATTCTGGTAAGTCAGGATGATGCACTTCATCACCCTAGAAAATAATTAAGTTGTTAAGATTCAAATGATGAGATCACATTTAAACATAGGTTACGATTCATTCTAAGAAGTGTTCATGATCAGGTTTGTGATGTCTTTTCATCAGGGTGCTTTTTCTTGGTCAAAGTGAATCAATCACAATAAAACACCTAACAGCCTTGGGTTTGTTGAACACATTAGTATAGGTGTTAAGTGAAAAATCTAAAGGGACTCCCTTGCTACCAATACAATCTCCAACCTAAAGCTGCAAGTGACTATACCTTGTACAAATGAGCTGACATGATGATATCAGATATAAATTTTAAATGAAAATCAGAAAAGAAATAAAATTAGGCCATCTAAGTAACCCTTCCGGGGCTATGGACGCCTGCTGGCAGTGGGGTCTACTTAGGGAGATTGTATAGATAACCTTGCTGGGGCTATAGACGCCTGCTGGCAGCAAGGCTCTATCCAGGTTGGCTATGAGGGATGATCTCCAACTATGTAGTTTAACACCAGTTACTCACGTGTTCAACTTACTTTCAAGATGAGGATAATTAATCATATGCACACACCTGATCCTTTGTTAGCATTATCACCGTAATGAAATTTTATCATTCAAAGGACCATGATGCTTACCCTCAGACGGAATTAGAGCATTGTAGATAAATGTGATCACATCACTTGAATCATTGGAATTTGTTCATTTTCTTTGGTGGCAAGTTGTTGTGTGGTTACACAACATGCCCCATTTTGACTTGGCAAAACAGGGACCCAACTTCTTTTGGCTTGGTTTGTTTTTCTTGCTTTCTGGCGGTTTGGTAAAAATCAGTCAAGTGCATCATCACGTTGAGTCAGGATGAGGTAAGTCATCATTATGAGGTCAGTTTGTCAAAATTCCTATTTCGTATCTATAACCTCATATTCTGGAAGAACATTAAATTTCATGCAGGTTTGTCTTTTACGTCACCTTGGTATTCATCAGGATGTGAGAGTTATGAACAGTCAAAGTCTTGGTCAAACCCGATATTCGCAGAAGGGGGGGTTTATATTTTATAACCTCAGTCATGTTTTGAACATCATCATCATATTTGAAACATCCCCCGAAATATCCTGCGGTTCAAATATACTAACGTCAACTTTAAATGGTAGTAAGTCTTTCCCGTCAAGCGGTCTTTTATATCGCGAACATCATGTTTTGAAAAGTAACCCGAAAATATCATCCTGACGCGAAACATCACCCTTAACAAACATCCTGATGACATCATCTGAATACGATAAACGAAGAAACAAACATCCTGATGACATCATCATCATATTTACATTTCGACAGGATATTTTGTAAACATGATCATGTTCGCCCAATATGACGATGACGTCACGAAGCATTTCCGATACAAAGAAAGAATATCATGATGACGTCATCCTGATATTTAGAAAGGAGGATGAGCAAGCCTGTCTCATCATCATCATTTTGTTTTGAAACATCACCCGATAAACTGAAATATCCTCCTGATGTGCTAAAATGTGGACAAAGGGTGCATTATCACCCGAATCTTATAGCGATAATAATTCCAGTGCTAGGGAGGATGATATTGAAACTCAACCCGATATTTGTGAAATATCATCCTGCCCTCATGATATCCCGCCATATGGATATTCCCCCGCTCCTCTTGCCGCCATCATCATTAAATGAGCGCAAATATGGTAGGTGATTCCCGCCGACCCCGGAACCCGATGAAATACCTGACGAGATCTTGAGTTTTCACACGAATGATCAAAGATTGCAATCTAACTTGTCAGAGTTGCCCTAAATTTACCCTAACTGTGAGGTTAAAAGGTAATTCAACCACCATTATTACATTTACCTGCGTTAAAATTGTTTTACAGAGCACCAGCCTCCATATCCGCATAACAGCTACCGTTGCGCAATTCGAACTCACAGATAGAAGGAAGGAAGTGATCAGCAGTTGAATTAAGAGCGTCTTGACGATATACTGGTATAAAGGAAAATCTGCATAACCAGGTAAGTGAACTGAAACCCTCATCATGTTGTTTCTAAGTGATGTTGTAAGTTCTGGTTATGTATCCATGTAAGTAGGTAATGTGAAATTGATGCAATAAGCATGATAGTTGCAATATGTATACATGCATGTCCCTGTTGTGAGAAGAAATGTTGTTAATTGCAGGTACCCATGGCTGAAAAATGCTTAGTCAAGAATCAGGAGGAATTTAGCAGGCCTATGTTCTCTTCTCAGAGAGGGGTCCTGTTCAAATATGGGGCAATTACAGATACCCATCAGGGGATTACCAACCTGGAGGCTTGGTCAGCCAAGCTGAATGATGGAAAAGATAAGAGTCCGGTATTGGATGCCGTGTTTGTATCAGGTATGTGGAATGCTGCTGGCTTCCCATACTCTATGGAGTCTCTGGAGTTAGTCATTGAATGCGCCCGGAATTATAACCCTTAGACGAGGCAGGTGGTGAAGCATGGGAGAGTGTATGCAGACCTATCCATCAAAGGTCTCTCCCAAACATTTGGACTGCCAATGGGCAGTAAGGTAAAGAGTGTAGACTTGAAAAAGTCTGAAAGAGAATATGAGGCCAACAAGAAGGCAGCCAAAAAGAATATGTATGCTTGGCGGGCCGAGAACAGCACATAAAATGCAGCGGCCAAACTCCCCGTGCACATGTTCAAGTTTGACTTCGATGAGGAATATCAGTATGTGATTGCCCTACTGAACAGGGTGACTGGCTAGCCTGATACTGGTGATTTCAGAGATTGGATGTATGGCATAATAATGATGTGCCTATATGCAGACATCAAGCCACTGTGGGGCCTAATAATAAGCAATGCTCTGCATGAGCAGCTGATGAACCTGGGAGGTTCGGATTGTGCCTTCTACATGACCTCCTACATTGTTTACTCTTGTGCATATAGAGGCACTTTTGACGCTCTGGTCACAGATGGAAAATTGACGGGCACAAATGCAGCATATATATGGGATCATCATCCTCAACTGCAAAGAACCAAATATATCAAGGACTACAAACTGGTCAATGATGCATTTTCTATGCATCTGGTAAGGACCATGGAAGATGACAGAACTAAAAGACTGAGCATGGAAGCTCAGGAGGCAGTATACAGGCATGGGGCATGGTACATACAATTTGCCACCTTTTCCTACATCAGGATAGAAGGTTTTGAAGGACATCCCCTGATGCTGCCAAGATATCCTACTGATGCAGTAGTGTTAATGGAATTTATCAGGTAGGGCTCCACGATGATACAAACGTATAAGGATGCCAAGAAGCTGCCACCAATTTTGTTCCCAATCAGCATCGGCAACTACATGTGCCCTGACTCTGACAATATAAAGAAGGTGATGGTCACACTGAATAAGATGAATTTGCTGCCCTTCTCAGTAACCAGACCATATGATCCTTACGGCCGAATGCAGAAGATCCTAGGAAAGCCTATTCACCAGAGGCACCTAGAAGATTTTTGGGCTGACTGCGAAGATGAGGCAGAGGCCAGGAGGAGGAGGTATCAGAGGTTGAATTTGAACCAGATTAGGACATTTGACTACATATCCCTCCCTCAGCAGCTAAAGAGTGATGACGGCAGGATAATGGCAGATGAATATGAGCAGAAGAAGATTTATAATGATACCATCTCTGCACCTGACCTCACCATGTAGGAGGATATGTCCTTAGACCCATTCTTTGCCAGAACCCTACACTTGACCCAAGCTTGGGTAGATGCACAGGTAGAGGCATTGAAGAAGAAGGGTGTGGCCACCACGATAGATAGCAAGAAGAAGGGGTAGGACATCCCCACAGATGAATATGATGACTTCCTGCTGGAGAAGAGGAAGACTAAGGGAGAGAGGACCCCTCCACCACAGCAGCCTAGCAAAAGGACCACAAAGGGCAAGAAGGTGGAAAAAGGACCCAAGGGGGTCATAATTGACCGGGCAGTATTCACAGCGGAGGAGGCAGCTAAATCAGGATCAGAATCAGATTCTCCTCCAAAGCCCAAGAAAACTAAGACAGTAGAGGCTGGAATCACAGAGACCCAAGAAGTGGGTCAGTCATCCAAACAGCCAGGCAAAGCTATCCTCGTGGAAGAGGAGCCTGAAGAAGAGGAGGAAGCTCCGTTAATAATAAGAAGAAAGAGGAGAGCTCCGCAGGTGTTGGTTCCCACCACACCCAAGAAACCAAGAACCTCCATGAGAGGTGAGATAAGTCAACCTCCTGCACAGTTACAGGAAGCAGGTAGTGAAGTGCAGAAGGAACTTCAGCATAACGTTCCACTTCCTACCATTGTCAAGTTCAAAACTGAACTGGCAGAAGAATAGCAGAAAGAAGCATCTCAGACACAAGCGGAAGGGCATGTCTCGCTAGACGAGACAATAAATTTGTCTGATGATGAGGTGGTGCAGGATGTAGCTGCACAAGAAATGGAAACACTGGCTGCTGGCATCAGTGTGACTCCTCACAAGCCTCCATCTGTCCAATCGGTGCTTGAGGAGATGAAACAAGCAGAAGCGGAGCGAGAAAAGAGCCTGGAACCAGAGAAGAGCCCGGAGCAGGTAGCACAGGACATAGGGCTGGACACACTGATCGCCGAGGTGACAAGTCCTGTAGTGGTAGACTTGGCAGAGAAACAGGATGTAAGTCCTGAGAAGCCAGCAGGATCACCTGATAAGGGCCACCTAACAGAGGAGATAGAGATGGCGGAAGCAGAAGGCCATGCTCTTGAATCAGGCCAACAAAGCCCACAAGATACATCAGCAAGACCTGCTATAGTAGAGGTCCAAGAAATAAAGGCTGATGAGAAAAGGGAAGAAATAGAAGATCCGGTTTCTAAGGCACAAGAGGTGGATGGTGCAGGCACAGAACAAGTAATAGCTGCAGAACAGATGCCATCACCTCGGGCAGATCCAATGATATTAGATACGGTGGACATGCCACCAGAAATAGAGAAGCAAAAGGAGGATGATCAACCTCCACAAGGGGAAGAACTAGGGACAGGTGAAGGAATGAAGGAGAAAGATCATGATCATCATGATCCGCATACTGGCACACCGCAGGGTTCCCCACACAAAGAAGATGCTCCCCCAGAAAAGGAAGTTCCTCAACAGGAGGAGGCACCACAGGATCCGCAGCAAGGCGAACATCATGAGGGAGAAAAGGAAAAATCACCATCTCCACAACGCTTGTTGGTGGAAACGGGAGATAGAGGTGAACAGCATCATGATGCCAAAAAGCATGATCAGGTGCCTCCTTGGTTAGAAAAGGAGGTGAATGTTGAGGAGGAACTTGAAATTCAAGAGTTTGACGTCTCCACCCCGTTCTCCGCAGATATAATGAAACCCAGAAGAAAGGCCAGGATGACATTGGCCATCAAGAGAGATCCGGCGACAGGAAGAAGGACCGCACAGATTGCTGTACCTGTGGTAGAGAAGGAGAAAGGCAAAATCACTATGGATGAATTCCAGATAAGCACAGTTGATTTGGGTTTTGCCAACAAAGAGCAGGAAGGTCAGGAGGGAAAGGACATCATAGACTCTCTAATTCAGAAAGTGAAAAGAGAGAAAGAGAAGAATAGGCAACATAAAGAGCACATTGCTCAGTTGCATGCGTATATTAAAGGCTTGACGAATCCTGAGGATACTACAAGTGAAGCTGCAGTCCCATTGACTGCCATTTCTCAAGAGGAGATAAAGAAACTGGACCTCATGAAACATGAGGCTTCCGTAATAAGGAAATGGATGTCATCCACATTGGATGATGCTATAGAAATAATGAAAGGTTCTTTGAAGAGATGGAGCATTTTGAGTGACTCCAAAACCAAGGTGGACAGATTGCAGACGCAGACCGGGAAAAGGTCTTATCAACTGGAGAAAGTCCTCAGCCTGTTAGGAGAAATAAGGAAAATAAACCCACAACTGCTTATTAGTAAGCAGGTATTAAATAATAATACTGCATTGTTAGTGGATATCTGGTACAAGGATGTACAGTTTGAATGCGGAGTCCTCAATAGATGCAATAATAAGCTGAGGTAGATCAGCATGAGGCTACGTGATTTAATGGGCATTGAAGTAGATATGCTAGAAACATTAGAGGGCAAGGTGGAAGGAAAGATAGAGAATCAAGATGAAGATTCTGCCCTTAAGGCTCTACGCAGTAACTTCCAGATGGAAGATGATGGTCCACTCATCCACTTGACAGAAGAGTTTATAAATAAGGTGATGAGGATCAAGGTCAAGATGGAGACCTACAATGAGACACTGCAGGACAGAGAAAATAAGCTGGATAACAGCAAGGATAAGTATGAGGCACACAAGCACGCCATTATCAAGGCAAAGACTCAAGATGGCGGAGGAATAGATCAGGTTGTGTGGTCATACGAACAAATCCAGAGCAGCATGCAACCCCATATGCAACAGCATCATCATTTGGATAGTGAAAGTTTAGAAAGTGATGCACATGATGATGATCCGCATGAATCAGCTCAAGAGCATGATGAAGATACATCATGAAGGGGGAATATTTTGCATAGGTAATATAGATAGTTGCCAGCTGGCAACTTGTGCTATTTTGTAAAATTGACAAGTCATGAAATGATGATCGTTGATTTGTATTGACATATCAGATCCGTAGATCTATTGTAACGGATTCGTCGCCTTATTCTATAAAAGGCAGTGGAATGCCTTGTTATTTTCATTTGAAACTTAATTGAAATTTGTTTGCTGAAATATTTAGGGCTCATTTCAAAGCTGCTGTATATGTACATGTCTTTTGCATACTTAATGAAAGAGAAGAGTATTTGATTACAGATCTTCGTAAATCCTAAGTAATCTGTGTTTGAATTCTGGATATGTGTTTTGATTAGCTGCGTCCCTTGGAGTGCTCATCATGTTGCATGTATTGTTTTCATTCATTATCCTCTGAAGTTTGCATCAACTGTGTCTAGCTGTGGAATGTCCTGGTGAACATATGGTTTGATTTCTTCTCCTCATGACAGTATCAAGCATGTATGTGGATCAAAAGCTAAAGGTTCAACTTGATTAGAAGTATTTCTTTTAATTTCTTTCAATTTTAGAGCATCTCACCATCACAATTGCAAATAATTGATAATCTTAAGCAAATAACGAAATATGCAGACATTCCGTAGGTAATTGCAAATATTTAGCATATTTGAATAAAAAGCATGCACAATTGAAAATCTCATGCAAAGATCGAGGTATTACTACATCTTTCCATCAAATAACTACATAATTTGACTTCTCTGTAAGGAATTTTTGCAGGAACGTCATGATGATGGCACAATTTCACGTAAGGCCCCAAAATGGAAACAACATTTCACATTAACTACTGAGTAATGTCAGTCGATTAAGACCTAATCACCGGAGACTTGGGATCATGAATTCTTTGAATTCACTGTATCTTTCAAGATGAATAAAGGTTAATGTGCACTTTTATTCTATGTTTGTTTAAGACTAACATCATGACCAACAAAGACATTAAAGCATGTGGAGGAAATGTGCATCCCATAAGGGTTGAGCCCAACATGCTCAAACATCATTATTTATAACAATGTTACCCGAGAAGGATGATTTTTCAGCCATAATGAATGATCAATCATAGTGGAACAACAAATGGATCAAGTACTTGTTACCTTTTTGTTGTGAATATGATTTAGAATCTGTATTTTTGAATTCATTACAGTCATAAAAGACTGTGATAATAGTCACTATATACATAATGAGAAGGATAGGTCTAGGTACTAGAATGAAAATAGTCAATTGATTAGGGATGATTGTCATAAAAATGAAAAGACATATATATTGCTTCTCCAATGCTCAGAAAAAAATGACAATGAATTCATTACTGTCAATAAGTGAGTGTGATAATAGTCACCAATCCATAACATGAAGAAATGCAACTCTTATACCCATTTTGATATCTTGTTCTCATTTCATGTGGCTGTCATCAAGAGTGTTATTGGCCATCATAATTAGAACAGGCCAAGACATTCTGTTGTAGTAAACAAACAATGATATAGTTGTATGGATCAGTCATACTAGAAAGGAACATCTTTTTATAGAGAGATCATTATTTTCTTTCAGAGAAAACTAAAAGAGATACAAGCATATACAAGGATCTTCATACAGTCAGTTGAGTATAAGAAATAGTGATCAATATTGTGAGAAGTAGTATACTTTAAAGGCTTGGTATGCTGACAAAACACAACTATAAAATTTACTCATCACATTAAGTATGCCCATAAAGACCAAGGAAAGTGAGGAAGCAATCGTAAGGTCTAAACCACAGTGAAGATATTCATGACAGTGATACATAACTCTCATGAAAGATCTAGAGGAGCCAAACAGTGTAGCAATTAATGCTAATCAAGGAACAATATATGCCAACACTATGGTGAAACCCCAAAGGGTATTTGAAGTGAAGAAGAGAGTACTTACCACTTATTTAAGGAAAACAAGCAATCTTTTGATGCATTTTTAGTGCTAGAAAAATACAAGACATGGAGTGAATAGAGAGAGGTGGTAACTGCTCATACAAGTGACTGTTGATTGAGCTAGAACAGTGTGGAGTCTGCATAACTACAGAAGATGCTTGCTAGTGGTCAATGGAGCAGTCAGTTTGGAAAGACAATAGAACAAATATTTACCACTTTTTGTTGTGAATGAGGTTTAAAATTGATGTTAGAGTCACATGACTTGCTGTAAAAACAATCTAAATGGTTGAACAACAATCTCAATTAACTTTAACAACAAGTCATGTAAGTATGGCAGTAGTTTGGTAAGAGAGAAAGCAAGCAGAGCTTCATAGTCTTTTTACTTCAAAGAAAGAGCAAAAGAAAACAGAATCATTAGCATGGCATCTTGAATTAATAATTTCTGAGTAAGATACAGTAGTGGGAAGCTCTATCAAGAGAAGGTTCACTTTCAAATATTTAATCTCATAACTCAAGGGTGCAGATACAGAGGTTGTCCATAGCCAGTAAAGGAGAAAGTTCTTTCTGCAATATTCAAAAACCCACATATCTTTCATATACACAAAAAAGGCTTGAAAGGAATCATTATACAGGTAGGGCCGTAATCTGAGGAGCACATTTCTTTGAAAAGGATAAAAACCTATCTCAAATTTCTTGAAACCCTTATTTCATTGTTCATTTATAATCAAAATAAGATATATAAAAGAGGAGAAATGTGAAAGTGAATAATCTATAGTGCAAGATATAGAATGCCATTCACAGAAGAAATGACATCTACACATTTGAAACCCTTATACTATTTTTGTATATAGTTAAAGGAGAGGTTACAATGAAACAAAATGGAGCAGGCCATGACACCAAGAAAGGCCATGAATAGAAATGCAAAACCCTTTTTTATATTTTTGAATACCTTACAAAATCTGGTGTCTTTAGAGAAGCTGAGGGTTACAGAAAAGAGAAGGAGTTTTATAGCTACGACCATGGCAGAGAAGATATTTTCTTTGAAGAAAACATAAATACCCACTTGCAATTTTTGAAACCCTTGTTAATAATGGAGCCACACTTTTAAAATGAAGCTACAGGAGAGCTGAAGAATAGGAAAGCTCATCTTATTTTATTATATGGAGAGATCTACAACCATGGCCTTCATTTTGAAGCTTCTCAGAATGCAAGTGATACAGTTGCAGATAAAGGAGACAACACAAAAACATAGAATGCATGATATGAAGCTGATTAAGTGTTGCTTAGTACACAGCCTCCATAGCTGCGACAAATAAAGAGAGAAAACCATAGAAAGATTTAAAGAAGATCCATTATCATTACACAAAGGCTCACCTTCTTTTTTTGCATCAAAATGCCATGAAGTTGCTAAGAATCGACCGGGAATGGAAGGAAAACCAGAGCAAAAGAAGCGCAATCTAAAAACCCCAGACGACCAAGTTGCATAGTGAAACTGAAATGACAACAATGTGAAATGAAGAGCTTAGGGTTTGGTCTTTCTTTTTGATTGATGGAATCTTTCTTTCCATTTTTACTTTTGACTTCAAACAAAAATTTAGAATCATTGCAAGTCTATTCTCCACTATAGTCAAAGACTTATGTCTTTCAACCTAATGATCATGCCATAGGAGGCCTGTGGGCCAAACAAAATATTTCTTACATTTTGATTTTCCTTAAAGTCAAAATTAGAAATCATCATTAGGTAAGACCTTATAAACCTTTTATCTCCATTGCCCATGCATATGAGTTGCAACTAGACATTTGTTATCTTTTGCAAATGTAATAGAGGCAAGGGGATATTTTTACCTTAGTGCAGTTGAGAGGCAAATATAGAGTTTTTATCTTGTATGGAGTGATAAGGGATATTTTTGCCTTGAGTGATAAAATAATGCAACTAGGAGGTAATTTTTGCATGGAGTTATAAGGTGGTCAAAGATGCATGATTATAAATTTTTGCATTTAAATAACCTATTTTCTTACATGGAGGCATAAGGGGCTATTATTTTCTCTCATGTATTAAGACCTAATTTTGGCATCAAAATCATGCAAAATTGTGCAAATTAGGCAAATGTAATTGGGGAGATAAGGAGTTTTTCTTTTTCTTCCACTTGCATAATTTTACAACTATTTATCATGTAAACAAATTAATAAAGTAATATTTTATAAATTACTTTATTATTTTGTCACAAATTGTAAAATTGGAGAAAATTATACAAATTGAGATTCATAATAAAGTAAGTCATGCAAATGATTACTTTATTAATTTTTCCACATGATCATCATGCAAAATCATGCAAAATGGAGGAGCTAAGTTAACTGAGGTCTTTTGAAGGCTTTTTGCATGACTTGGGGACCAAAATAGAGAAAATTGGTCAACTCTTGGGTCAAACACATGGAGACTAGCAGATTGGAGCTATTTTTACTCATTTTGAGGCAGTTTTGACCCTTATTTTTAGGAATTTCTTGGTTTGCTCATGGATCAAATTAGAGGGCTTATCTTTAGAGGCAGTTAGCTGCAGTTCTTTTTTCATGCCTCTTGAAGAGAGCAAACTATATATTGTAAAGCAAAACTTAGGTTTTGCTAGTCCTTGCATTCTTTTCTCTTTTATACATTGAGAGAGAGAGGTTTTGTAACTCATTTTTTGAGTTCTTACCTTTTTTTTGCTCTTTACACTTTGAGAGAGAAAGAAAGTTTTGTAACTCATTGATTATAGATTTTATAGAGATAACAGGTTCCATTTTCTTGTCTTTTATGAAATATTTTTGTTTATTTTTCATTGGAATCAAGTGTTTGCCTTTCCATTAATGCTACTTGTATGAGTGATTTGATGAAATTTTATTGTGTTTAAATATCAAAACCTTTAAAATTATTGTCTCATTCTTACTTGCAAGTGTTAAGCATAGTGATATCACAGGTTTTAGGTTTTGCTACTAAAATCTTTTTCCTTTATGTTGTGAAAAACCCTTTTTCCTTCATAACAAGATAATTTCTAGCCTTCCTTAGAAACATTTTTGTGATTACATTGCCAAAAGTGGATTGTGTGGATAAATTTTTTAGATCTATTGTGAGTTAGATTTGCAAGTTTTCCATCAAAATTAGGTGCATCACTGCATTTACAGTTTTTAGTTTTAGTGATTCCATTAGATCTTTTTTACCCTTTTCCTGCAAATTTATGATTTTATCAAGGGAAATAGCCCATCTGGAGGTTCAAGCTCACCATAGGTCACCCACAGCCTGAGTTTGATCCCATATTTCAAAGGATTGTAGAGTTTCACAGCTTTGCATAAGGGTGCAATCCTAATCGACAACAGTTTTTGGCACGCCCGGTGGGACCTTGAACTAATTTTTAGTTCAAAAAGAATTTATTATTGTTGCTATTTTGGTATTATTAGTAGTTATTACAGACTTTGAGAGGTTTTTATTTCAAATACCTGGTGCCTCTATCTATCTAGTTTGATAGATTAAAATTTTGCAGCTTATGAAGGGGATTCACAAGATCAGGTGTTGTTTATTTCAAGCAATTTTGATTTCAACTTTTTCCTGCTTTTGAATGAATAGGCATGTCTACTTTTAATGGAAACATGTCATATCATCCATCATATCATGAAAATGCTACTAATCCGCCATCTTAGCAGCCATATCAGATCATCCATGCTGCTGATTTCAACCCAAATTCTATGGTTTCTCAAGGAAACCCACATGTTCAATATGCTTACCTCCCACCCACCCTTGCTCAACCTTCATATCAACATGCATATGTCCAAAATCAGCCTCAAGAAATATCTCTAATATCAAATCAACTCAAACACTATCACCTCCAAGGGGTTGAAGATATAAAAAATGAGTTCAAGAACAACATGAATGATACGAAAGATATAGTGCTAGAAATCAATAAGTAGATGGAAGAGATCAAGAGGCAGCAAGAGTATAAGATGCATCAGGAGGAACTAGATTATTAGGCCTATCTTCATGAGTAGGAGTTGGAGGCACAAAGAATACAGTTTGAGAGGGAGATAGAAGCAAAAGAGGAACAAATGAAATTTTTTCTTACACAAGAACAAAGGCATCAGATCCAAATAGCTAATTAAATTCCAGATCAACCCTTTTAGGATGAGGTTAGTATGTATCAAATTCCAAGTTTTAAGCACAGTGAGCTTCCTAATCCTCCTGAGGTCAAGATCCCAAATTTTAGAGACCCTTCACCATTGCCAGAGCCTATGTTGACACAATCTGAATATGTTATTCCTCATCACCAGCCACTTCAAGAGTCTTTTATCATCCAGGAAATTCAAGAAAAACTCCAAGTTTCCTTATCAAATGAATCTGATTGTCCTATCACTATTTGCCTTTATAAAGGTGGACCTATTATTTTTCAAGAAAACTTACTCATCATGAAGAAAGCTGGGAATATAAATCTAATGCATGCAACTATGGAGCATTGTTGATTAGAACAACAAAATATTGAACTAGAGAAGACCGTTCAAGAGGAGTCTTTCAATGCTTTAATTGATGATCTTCCCTATTTCGTTGAAATTGAGGAACATGTTTTAGCATTTATCTCAGAAGATCAATTAGATCAGGAAGGGGAAGAGGTAGTAAAATCTGAACCAATCAAGATTCCAAGTTTCAACCCATCAGCTAAAGTTTCTTGTAGTCCTTCTTATCCCACCAAATCAAAAAAATCAGATGTGGAGCAAGAGGTTGCTACTGTTTTTATTGTGTCCCTAGCTAAAAATAAGCATAATGCATATGAAGAGGATGCTGGTTCAAATTTGGCACCCAATCCTTTGCATTTTGATTCATTTGAGAAGTTTTCTAATGCTATTTATAAGATGAATGAAAGTAGAGTACATAGGTCACAAGGTGAAAGTCTTCAATTGCAAAGATGGAATGCCCAAGTTCCATTGGAGAAAGCCCTGTGTGAGGAGGAAGAACTGGTTTCTTTTTTTGACTAGTTACCTTGTTTTGTTGAGCTAGATAGAGAAAGCATGCTCATACCAATAGTAGTTTCAAAATAGCAAGAAGGCATCAAACAAAATGAGGACAATCCTGATTTGAAGGATGGAGAGATTAATATGCATGAAGACACTAGCAGTTTGGAGCTTGAATAAACTATTCTATCAGTTGTTCCTAAAATCCTTTGAAAGATCTGATAGTTTTGATGTGTTATTGGCTGTCCTAATGGAAGAAGATGATTCATTAATCATGGAGGAAGAATTGACATGGTAGGCTATCATGTAAGGTAAAAGTATTGAGCAGTAGAGGGATGAAATTCATATGGTTTCAGTGCAAGATTATCAGTTAGATGAGAGCATGTTTTTAGGTATCATAGAGGATTTTTGTTCTAACATTGATAATGATTTGATACCATGTGAATCACCAGTATATGATCAACAGGATCAAATCAAAGAGGCAAGCATTCTTTCATTTCAATTATGTGAGCTAACTTTTCCAATTTCAAGTGATAATATGACATCAGATCTAAATCAAGACATTAGGAGTATTAGCTAAAGATTCATCATTTCAAGAGGATGCCCAATTAGGGATATAGCTGTCAGAGAGCTAAATAAGGAGGTATATATTGTTGTTGTACCCATAGAGAAGATTACAGCTTTATAACAACAGAATCAACCCACCTATTCACCTTATAACAACATTGCCTATGATCAAATTCAAATGGCAAGTGATTTTATTTTTGTTCTTCAGATAGTTTTGCAGCATCCCATAAGGTATGTCCTTATGATTCATATCTTGTCAACAATAAATCATCTTGTAGAACATCATGTCTTAACCACAAAGGGAAGATATTTCACAAAGCCAGTTAATGGATTTGTTTGACCAGATTCAATGGCTGGTTAGTGTAGGGTAGAGTAAAATTTTAGTTTAGTATTTTGTTTACCAAGAAGTGCACATGCACATTTTATTGGCCATGTCTTAAGCAGGCTAGAATAGTTTTAGTTTCAATTTTTGTTTGCTGCTATAGTTTTCTATTAGTTTGAGTTACAAGAGTTTTTCAAAGTTCAAGGCAGAACAAGACTCATATGCATGGAATTGCAAGGCTACTGGTTCTAATTTGTTTAGCAGGAAAACATCCCTGAGAGGTCACCAAAAATGTTACTAAATTATGTTCACACCTAATTTAGTTAGACCTGATTTGTAGATTTTTTCAAAAAGAGTAAAAGAAAACTTTTAAGTTAGGCAATTAGTAAATGCATGATGTCTTGACAAGAGAAAATAAGGATCAGTTGATAGGATAATCTGATAGTCCAATCAGGACTGTCAAACCATCATGACAAGTGAATATCTAATAGTAAGATATCAGACAATTAATGAAAGATAGATAATCTAACTAGTTTTGTCTTTCAGTTATAAGATGATTGAATCATTCAAGTGATGACATTTCAGTGTGCAAGAGAGGTATTTATAAAGCTGTCATTTCATATCATATTTTGAACATGTGTTTCATATTAGTTCAGTTATTCTATCCTATGCATTTGATTCAAAAAGAAACATACTTAAATCATTTGCATAAGGTAAAGTAACTAATCATGTTTAAAGAAATGTTTAAATGTGTCCCACACAAGCCGTGGGAGTGACTAAACTGAGCAATGCAGACATATGCAGGCTATACATCTAATGATAAAAGGAAAAGAGAAAGAACACATGAGAATATTAAATATCCATCATTGCCTTTTATCAAAAGGTTGATGTCTTTAGTTGAGAGTTGGTCTTCATGTCCTTGTCTTTAGCTCCTGATCATGATAGTGTACCCGCAAAAAATTGGGGAAGGCCCTGTTAGAAGCTCCGGATATTTAAAATTATCATATGCTTTTATCAATAGACATATCAACTTGCAAACATGATACATTTCATATGAATGGATCAAATCAGACATGTGTAATAAATTAGATCATCATGAGAAAGATCAATAAACTTCAGGAGGAATGTTTTTATGCTAACTTATTTGTTCACTGTGCAGGTATAGGAAAAGTAATGTTGCTGATTTGAAGACATTAAAGCATGTGGAGGAAATGTGGCTCCCATAAGGGTTGATCCCAGCATGCTCAAACATCGTTATTTATAACAGTGTTACCCAAGAAGCATGATTTTTCAGCCATAATGAATGATCAATCATAGTGGAACAACAAATGGATCAGGTACTTGTTACCTTTTTATTGTGAATACGATTTAGAATCTTGCTTTTTGAATTCATTACAGTCATAAAAGACTATGATAATAGTCACTATCTACATAATGAGAAGGGCAATTCTAGGTACTAGAATGAGAATAGTCAATTGATTAGGGATGATTGTCATAAAAATGCAAAGACATATGTATTGCTCTCCAATGCTCAGAAAGAAATGATAATGAATTCATTACTGTCAATAAGTGAGTGTGATAATAGTCACCAATCCATAACATGAAGAAATGCAACTCTTATACCCATTTTGATATCTTGTTCTCATTTCATGTGGCTCTCATCAAGAGTGTTATTGGCCATCATAATTAGAACAGGCCAAGACATTCTGTTGTAGTAAATAAACAATGATATAGTTGTATGGATTAGTCATACTAGAAAGGCACATCTTTTTATAGAGAGAGCATTGTTTTCTTTTAGAGCAAAGTAAAAGAGCTACAAGTATATACAAGGATCTTCATATAGTCAGCTGAGTATAAGAAATAGTGATCAATATTGTGAGAAGTAGTATACTTTAAAGGCTTGGTATGTTGACAAAACACAACTATAAAATTTACTCATCACATTAAGTATGCCCATAAAGACCAAGGATAGTGAGGAAGCAATCACAAGGTCTAAACCACAGTGAAGATATTCATGACAGTGATACATAACTCTCACGAAAGATCTAGAGTAGCCAAACAGTCTAGCAATTAATGCTAATCAAGGAATAATATATGTCAACACTATGGTGAAACCCCAAAGGGTATTTGAAGTGAAGAAGAGAGTACTTACCACTTATTTAAGGAAAACAAACAATCTTTTGATGTATTTTTAGTGCTAGAACAATACAAGACATGGAGTGAACAGAGAGAGATGGTAATTGCTCATACAAGTGACTATTGACAGAGTTGGAATAGTGTGGAGTCTGCATAACTACAGAAGGTGCTTTCCAGTGGTCAATGGAGCAGTCAGTTTGGAAAGAGAATAGAACAAATATTTACCACTTTTTGTTGTGAATGAGGTGTAAAATTGCTGTTATAGTCACATGACTTACTGTAAAAACAATCTAAATGGCTGAACAACAATCTAAATGGCTGAAGAACAATCTCAATTAACTTTAATAGCAAGTCATGTAAGTATGGCAGTAGTTTGGTAAGAGAGAAAGCAAACATATCTTCATAGTCTTTTTACTTCAAAGAAAGAGCAAAAGAAAATAGAATCTTCAGCATGGCATCCTGAATTATTAATTTCTGAGTAAGATACAACAGTGGGAAGCTCTATCAAGAGAAGGTTCACTTTTGAATATTTAATCTCATAACTCGAGGGTGCAGATACAGAGGCTGTCCATAGCCAGTACAGGAGAAAGTTTTTTCTAAAATATTCAAAAAGTCACATATCTTTCATATACATAGAAAAGGCTTGAAAAGAATCATTATATAGGCAGGGCCGTAATCTGAGGAGCACATTTCTTTGAAAAGGATAAAAACCTATCTCAGATTTCTTGAAACCCTTGTTTCATTGTTAATTTACAGTCAAAATAAGATATATAAAAGAGGAGAAATGTGAAAGAGAATAATCTACAGTGCAAGATATAGAATACCATTCACAGAAGAAATGACATCTACACATTTGAAACCCTTATACTATTCTCGTATAGAGTTAAAGGAGAGTTTACAATGAAACAAAATGGAGCAGGCTGTGACACCAAGAAAGGCCATGAATAGAAATGCAAAACCCTTTTTTATATTTTTGAAAACCTTAAAAAATATGGTGTCTTTAGAGAAGCTAAGGGTTACTGAAAAGAGGAGTTTTACAGCTACAACCATGGCAGAGAAGATATTTTCTTCAAAGAAAACATAGATACCCACTTGCAATATTTGAAACCCTTGTTATTAATGGAGCCACACTTTTAAAATGAAGCTATAGGAGAGCTGAAGAATAGGAAAGCTCACCTTATTTTCTTATATGGAGAGATCTACAGCCGTGGCCTTCATTTTGAAGCTTCTTAGAATGTACGTGATACAGTTACAGATAAAGGAGATAACACAGAAACATAGAATGCATGATAAGAAGCTGATTAAGTGTTTCTTAGAACACAACCTTCATAGCCGCGGTAGATAAAGAGAGAAAATGACAGAAAGATTTAAAGAAGATCCATTATCATTACACAGAGGCTCACCTTCTTTTTTCTGCATCAAAATACCATGAAGTTGCTAAGAATCAATCAGGAATGGAAGGAAAACCAAAGCAAAAGAAGCACAATCTCCAAACCCTAGCTGACCGAGTTGCAGAGTGAAAGTGAAATGACAACAAAGTGAAATGAAGAGCTTAGGGTTTGGTCTTTCTTTTTGATTGATGGAATCTTTCTTTTCATTTTTACTTTTGACTTCAAACAAAAATTTAGAATCATTGGAAGTCTATTCTCCACCGTGGTCAAAGACTTATGTCTTTTGACCTAATGATCATGCCACAGGAGGCCCGTGGGCCAAACAAAATATTTCTTACATTTTGATTTTGCTTAAAGTCAAAATTAGAAATCATCATAAGGTAAGACCTTATAAACCTTTTATCTCCATTGCCCATGCATATGAGTTGCAACTAGACATTTGTTCTCTTTTGCAATGCAATAGAGGCAAGGGGATATTTGTTGCAAGTATGAGGTGAGCCAGTGTTGTCATTGATGTCAACATACTCATATTGCATTGACAAGAAGGATTTGATGAGCTGTGTGCTGAGGATATTGAGAAAATTAGCCTCAGTCAGGAACAGTGAAGAACAGTGATGAGAAGGAGGCAAATGTACTGTATAGGATGAGAACCGGAGGATGCGGATTAAAGGGTTAGTAGATATGAGTCTTGAGATGCTTCAATTAAGATTTCAGAGGTCCGCATGAAGATCTGAAGGAGTTGTGGCTGTCGGTATAGAACCGGTTCCGGCAAGTATCCAGAGGTGACAGAGGATCACAAAAAGGTCCGGTGAGGTCCGGAATTGTATTATCCTAATCTGCGGATTGGAAGGAGTGTTTGGGATGTCCTTGTGATGTGTCATCCTGATTTGTGTATGATTTGGAAGTCCGGAAGTACCTCTTGCATTATGACAGTGGCGACAGACTGTGTTCTTGAAGTTCCGGATGAGGAAGACAAGAGATTCCAGTAAGTAGAGGAAGTGCGGATGTATCCGGTCATTCAGACAGGCTTGTGAAGGTTCTTGGATCATGTTTAGGTTGTGTTGTTGGTCCACATTGATGGTAGAGCCCCGAATTGAAGTTATTCTTCCGGATGAAGTTCTTGCTCTGTTTAGCCGACCGGATGAGTTGTTCATCCTGCGAATGTTCTTGTGGTGGCCGACCGGATGTGTTATTCATCTTGCGGATACTCTTATGGTTGTTTGCCGACTTTAGATGTTTGTTCCTAAGTCGATGTCTTGTATAAATAACGGTTTGTGAGTTCATTTCAAAGTGTGGTTTTTTGTGGATGAGTGTGGCATAGTAAAGGGAAGTGCGAAAGGCAGAGCAGAAGTTTTTGGGCTTAATTGGAACTGATCCGAACATGGTAGAGATGTCATTCTCCAGTTCAAGACTGTGATTTTTATCACTTTGTAGACAGTGTGTCTCCTTGTAGGCAGTGGGCCTCTTTGTGAGCAGTGTGCTCGGGCAGTGAGCCCTAATTGGCATGTGCCATTCATTTTTCTTTATTCTTCTAACAGAGAATAATTCTTGGGTTAATCACCCCGTGGTTTTTCCCTTAACCGGGTTTTCCACGTCAAAATCTTGGTGTTCAATGTGTTGATGCTTATCTGCTCTTGTGTTTATGTATCATGTTTTCATGGATGATTCATTGATATGCTGCTAACTAACAACAAGAATCAAGTGTTTGATAGAACACGAAGTTTTATACAACTGATTCACCCCCCCTCTCAGTTGTATGCCCTAGATCCAACAATTGGTATCAGAGCTAAGTTCCTCTGATAGGAGCTTAACCGCTTGAGGAGATCCAGGATGTCGTCATACAAGAAGGATAGTCTGAAGTTCGATGGAACCAACTTCACTCTCTGGAAAGGTCGCATGAAGTGTCACTTGGAATGTATGGGAAAAGCATACTTGGCTATGGTTTCAAAACCATATGTACCTCCACAAGGTGGTCTGACAACTCTGAATGAAATCATAGAAGCTGAAAACAATCTGCGGACCAAGGAAGCTCTTCTAAGCGCATTGAATGACTCAGATCTCTCGAATGTTATTGACCTACCAACTGCATATGAGATCCTGACTAAACTGGAACTTCTGTATGAAGGAGATGAGTTTGTCAAAAGTGCAAGGTTGCAAAGTCTGAAAGGGAAATTTGAAAGATTGAAAATGAGAGATGATGAAAACATCACTACCTTTATGCCAAGAGTGAATGAGCTGGTATGTGGAATCAGAAATGCTGGTGGAACTTTAGATGAAAATGAGATTGTCTGCAAAATCCTAAGGTCCCTTCCTGCTGCCTACAAAATCAAGGTTGCTGCCATTGATGAATTCAGAGCCCACACAACTGTCACAAGAGAACAACTGGCTGGCAAACTAGCTGCATTTGAAATGACCGAGTTTGGAGATGATCCTCCCAAGACTGAATCTGCCTTCAAAGCCAGTGCCTATGTGAAAGGCAAGCAGAGATTTGATCCGGGAGAAAACTCATCAAGGAAGATGTCATGGTATGATCAAGCAAGAAGAGACATGGAAGAAGAAGAAGCAGAAACAGCTCAACTTGAAGCCCTCATTGCAAAGAGACTGCCAAGAGGATCCGGTAAGTATGAAGGAAAACTACCCTTTAAGTGTTTCAACTGCAATAAGATTGGTCATTTTGCTTCAAGATGTCCGGAAAGATCTGCAAGGTCTAATAATAACAGACAAAGGTTTCAAAAGAATTGCTATTATGTTCATGAAGAAGATGACAATGAAGGAGTAACAGATGATGAATCAGAACTAGGAAGCAAATCCGGAAATGAGTGGGTGTTTATTGCCATCAAGGAAGAAGATTCAATACTCTCTGAATCTGTCAATCACAAAGTTGTTGAAAAAGCTTTGGCTGCTCAAGTGGAAGAAAAGGATGATTGGATTATTGACAGTGGATGTTCTCACCATATGACTGGTGACAAGAATAAGTTCTTAGATTTGGAAAGATATGAAGGAGGAATGGTAAAGTTTGGTGACAATTCTGCTGGCAGAATCAGAGGTAGGGGAACTATTTCCTTTGATGGTAAGAGCAAAACAGGTAATGTACTGTATGTTGAAGGATTGAAGCACAATCTTCTCAGTGTTGGTCAGTTAGTGGACAAAGGCTATGATCTCCGGTTCAAGAATGGAAAATGCAGAATCTTTACAAGCTCCGGAACTGAAATTGCATCCGGTACTCAGACAAAAGGTAACATCTTTCATCTGGTTGGTTCAAATAAAAGTTGTTTGTTTGTTCAAATTGATCAGAGTTGGTTATGGCATAGAAGAATGTGTCATGTAAATTTTGATAACATCATCAAGATAAGCAATACTCAGGCTGTGAGAGATCTTCCAAAATTGATGAAACCTACAAATAGTGTGTGTAAAGAATGTCAGTTAGGTAAACAAAGCAGAGTCTCTTTCAAAAGCAAAGATCAGTCTTCTACCGGATTGTTGGAATTAGTACATACTGATCTATGTGGTCCGACAAGAATCAAGAGTCTGCAAGGTGATAGATATTTCATGTTGTTAATTGATGATCATTCCCGGATGATGTGGGTTACCTTTCTAAAAGAAAAATCAGAAGCTTTTGAGAAGTTCAAAATCTTCAAAGCTATGGTGGAGAATCAAACCGGATTGAAACTAAAGTGTCTAAGGTCTGATAGAGGTGGTGAATTTACATCTGGTGAATTCATTGACTTTTGTGAGAAACAAGGTATAAGGAGACAGTTGTCTGCTCCTAAGACTCCACAACAGAATGGAGTAGTTGAGAGAAAGAACCGGACCATCCAGGAGGCTGCTAGGACAATGATGTTGGAAGCAAATGTTCCTCAAATGTTTTGGAAAGAAGCTATCAGCACCGCAGTCTACACTCTAAATCGAGTTCAAATCAGAAACAACACCGGTAAGACCCCCTATGAACTTTGGTTTGGCATCACTCCTACTGTAAAATATTTCAGAGTATTTGGTAGCAAGTGTTATATTAAAAGAGATGAAGATCTAGGAAAGTTTGATGCTAGAAGTGATGAGGGAATTTTCTTGGGCTACTCCACTCAAAGCAAAGCATACCGGTGTTACAATAAGAGATTGAGGAAGATGATAGAAAGCACCAATGTGAAAGTTGATGAAGGAATTGAGAAACCTTCAAGATTTTATGAGCTTGATGAAGATGACCAAGACAGTGTTCAAGGAACTCAATCCTCTCCGGTGAGACAGAGTCAGCCTGATCCGGTAAATCAGGAAGAAGAGATAGGTTTGAATGAGCCTGATCAAGAAACAGCAGTGCTGGATACTCCCAAAATTCCAAGGTATGTAAGACTGAACCACTCTGAAGATCAGATCATAGGTGACATAAGCAAAGGTGTACAAACTAGAAGGAGTATTGCTCAAAATCAGGATGAATGCTGTCTGATTTCAAAGATTGAACCTAAAACAATAAATGAAGCCTGCAATGATGAAAACTGGACCAAAGCAATGGAAGATGAATTGATGCAAATTGAGAAAAATCATACTTGGGATCTTGTTCCCAGACCTAGAGACAGGAATGTAATTGGAACCAAGTGGGTCTTCCGGAACAAACTAAATGAAGCTGGTGAAGTAATCAGAAACAAAGCTAGATTGGTCTGCAAAGGCTACTCTCAAATAGAAGGAATTGACTTTGAAGAGACTTTGGCTCCGGTGGCAAGAATTGAAGCAGTCAGATTACTTCTTGCATTTGCTGCCTTCAAAGACTTCAAGGTATATCAGATGGATGTCAAGTCTGCCTTCCTAAATGGTGATCTGGAAGAAGAAGTCTACATTGAACAACCGGATGGATTTCAATTATCTGATAATGATGATATGGTCTGCAAGTTGAAGAAAGCTTTGTATGGATTGAAGCAAGCCCCAAGAGCATGGTATGAAAGATTGGATAAGCATCTTGTGCAGATTGGATTCAACAAAGGTTCTGCTGACAGTAACTTATATTTCAAAATTGATCATGAAAACATTTTGATTGTTGAAGTGTTTGTGGATGATATCATTTTTGGAGGAAGAGATAGTATGTGCAAAACTTTTGCAAATCAGATGAAAAGTGAGTTTGAAATGTCTATGCTTGGTGAAATGAATTTCTTCTTGGGTCTGCAAATTACTCAAACAAAAGAAGGGATCTTCATTCCTCAGACCAAATATGTGAAAGAATTGTTAAGGAAATTTGGTATGGAAGACTCAAAGCCAATGAACACTCCTATGGCAACCGGATGTAAGTTAAGCAAAGATGATGATTCTCCAAAGGCAGATCAGACAAAGTATAGATCAATGATTGGTGGATTGTTGTATCTCACTCAAACTAGACCTGATATAATGCAGGCTGTTGGTCTTGTGGCAAGATTCCAGGCTGATCCTAGAGAATCTCATGTTATGGCAATCAAAAGAATTTTTAGGTACTTGAAAGGAACAGTTGAGTATGGTCTATGGTACCCTAGAGATCCGGATTTCTCTCTTCATGCTTACACAGATGCAGATTGGGCAGGAGATGTGGATGACCGGAAAAGCACTAGTGGTGGAGCATTCTTTTTGGGGAAGAGATTGGTTTCTTGGCTAAGCAAGAAACAAGATGCAATATCTCTATCTACAACTGAAGCAGAATACATTGCAGCAGCAGGTAGTTGCACTCAAATCTTATGGATGAAGCAGATGCTAAGAGACATCAAAGTTGAATATGAGGAGCCTATCACAATTTTCTGTGATAATTCAAGTGCAATTAATATTTCCAAGAATCCGGTATTGCATTCTAAGACTAAGCACATATCTATCAAATTTCACTTTTTGAGAGAACAAGTAAACAAGGAAGAAGTCAGATTGGAGTATGTTCCCTCCAAGGATCAGATTGCAGATATCTTTACAAAACCTCTTCCCAAGGACTCTTTTGAATATCTCCGGGAGAAGTTAGGGGTTATGGCCCCTCCGGTGATGAACTAAGATGCACTAATGTGCATCAGTCCGGTGGCTATCACAGTCATATCTTGTGATCCGGACTGATGGGGAGCTGCAACTAAGGGGGAGCAGCTGGTATGACTCTGATGTATGAGAATTGCAAGTATGAGCCCTTTGCCATTGATGTCAAAGGGGGAGAGAAGACATGTGAAAAACAAGTGGTTGATGATCAAAGGGGGAGCAGTAAAGGAAGAGAAGACATGTGAAAAGTTGAAGTTCTTGTCTTAATGGTTTTTCACATCATATGTTGCCATCAATGACAAAGGGGGAGATTGTTGCAAGTATGAGGTGAGCCAGTGTTGTCATTGATGTCAACATACTCATATTGCATTGACAAGAATGATTTGATGAGCCATGTGCTGAGGATATTGAGAAAATTATCCTCAGTTAGGAACAGTGAAGAACAGTGATGAGAAGGAGGCAAATGTACTGTATAGGATGAGAACCGGAGGATGCGGATTAAAGGGTTAGTAGATATGAGTCTTGAGATGCTTCAATTAAGATTTCAGAGGTCCGCATGAAGATCTGAAGGAGTTGTGGCTGTCGGTATAGAACCGGTTCCGGCAAGTATCCAGAGGTGACAGAGGATCACAAAAAGGTCCGGTGAGGTCCGGAATTGTATTATCCTAATCCACGGATTGGAAGGAGTGTTTGGGATGTCCTTGTGATGTGTCATCCTGATTTGTGTATGATTTGGAAGTCCGGAAGTACCTCTTGCATTATGACAGTGGCGACAGACTGTGTTCTTGAAGTTCCGGATGAGGAAGACAAGAGATTCCAGTAAGTAGAGGAAGTGCGGATGTATCCGGTCATTCAGACAGGCTTGTGAAGGTTCTTGGATCATGTTTAGGTTGTGTTGTTGGTCCGCATTGATGGTAGAGCCCGGAATTGAAGTTATTCTTCCGGATGAAGTTCTTGCTCTGTTTAGCCGACCGGATGAGTTGTTCATCCTGCGAATGTTCTTGTGGTGGCCGACCGGATGTGTTATTCATCTTGCGGATACTCTTATGGTTGTTTGCCGACTTTAGATGTTTGTTCCTAAGTCGATGTCTTGTATAAATAACGGTTTGTGAGTTCATTTCAAAGTGTGGTTTTTTGTGGATGAGTGTGGCATAGTAAAGGGAAGTGCGAAAGGCAGAGCAGAAGTTTTTGGGCTTAATTGGAACTGATCCAGACATGGTAGAGATGTCATTCTCTAGTTCAAGACTGTGATTTTTATCACTTTGTAGACAGTGTGTCTCCTTGTAGGCAGTGGGCCTCTTTGTGAGCAGTGTGCTCGGGCAGTGAGCCCTAATTGGCATGTGCCATTCGTTTTTCTTTATTCTTCTAACAGAGAATAATTCTTGGGTTAATCACCCCGTGGTTTTTCCCTTAACCGGGTTTTCCACATCAAAATCTTGGTGTTCAATGTGTTGATGCTTATCTGCTCTTGTGTTTATGTATCATGCTTTCATGGATGATTAATTGATATGCTGCTAACTAACAACAAGAATCAAGTGTTTGATAGAACACGAAGTTTTATACAACTGATTCACCCCCCCCCCTCTCAGTTGTATGCCCTAGATCCAACAATATTTTCACCTTGGTGCAGTTGAGAGGCAAATATAGAGTTTTTATCTTGTATGGAGTGATAAGGGATATTTTTGCCTTGAGTGATAAAATAATGCAACTAGGAGGTTATTTTTGCATGGAGTTATAAGGTGGTCAAAGATGCATGATTATAAATTTTTGCATGTAAATGACCTATTTTCTTGCATGGAGGCATAAGGGGGTATTATTTTCTCTCATGTATTAAGACCTAATTTTGGCATCAAAATCATGCAAAATTGTGCAAATTAGGCAAATGTAATTGGGGAGATAAGGAGTTTTTGTTTTTCTTCCACTGGCATAATTTTACAACTATTTATCATGTAAACAAATTAATAAAGTAATATTTTATAAATTACTTTATTATTTTGTCACAAATTGTAAAATTGGAGAAAATTATACAAATTGAGATTCATAATAAAGTAAGTCATGCAAATGATTACTTTATTAATTTTTCTACATGTTCATCATGCAAAATAGAGGAGCTAAGTTCACTGAGGTCTTTTGAAGACTTTTTGCATGACTTGGGGACCAAAATAGACAAAATTGGTCAACTCTTGGGTCAAACACATGGAGTCTAGTAGATTGGAGCTATTTTTGCTCATTTTGAGGTAGTTTTGACCCTTATTTTTAGGGATTTCTTGGTTTGCTCATAGATCAAATTAGAGGGCTTATTTTTAGAGGTAGTTAGTTGCAGTTCTTTTTTCATGCCTCTTGAAGAGAGAAAACTATATATTGTAAAGCAAAACTTAGGTTTTGCTAGTTCTTTCATTCTTTTCTCTTTTATACATTGAGAGAGAAAGAGGTTTTGTAACTCATTTTTCGAGTTCTTGCTTTTTTTTTTCCTCTTTACACTTTGAGAGAGAAAGAAGGTTTTGTAACTCATTGATTACAGATTTTATAGAGATTACAGCAGGTTATAGGTTCCATTTTCTTATCTTTTATGCAATATTTTTCTTTATTTTTCATTGGAATCAAGTGTTTGCCTTTCCATTAATGCTACTTGTATGAGTGATTTGATGAAATTTTATTGTGTTTAAATATCAAAACCTTTAAAATTATTGTCTCATTCTTACTTGCAAGTGTTAAGCATAGTGATATCACAACTCTTAGGTTGTACTACTGAAATCTTTTTCCTTCATGTTGTGAAAACCCCTTTTTCCTTCATAAAGAAGAAAATTTCCAGCCTTCCTTAGAAACATTTTTGTGATTACATTGCCAAAAGTAGATTGTGTGGATAGATTTTTGAGATCTATTGTGAGTTAGATTTGCAAGTTTTTCATCAAAATTAGGTGCATCACCGCATTTACAGCTTTCAGTTTTAGTGATTCCATTAGATCCTTTTTACCCTTTTCCTACAAATTTATCATTTTATCAAGAGAACCAACCCATTTGGATGTTCAAGCTCACCATAGGTCACCCATAGCCTGAGTTTGATCCCATGTTTCAAAGGATTCCAGAGTTTCACAACTTTGCATAAGGGTGCAATCCTAATCGACAACAATAAGCTTAGTTAAAATCCTTGTGAATGTACTCATTGACAGCTTCTTACAACACCATTGACCTAAGAGATACAATATGCACAAGTCCTCTGAAGATTTACATCAGTTACAAGTTTCTCATGAGGTTTAACAAGGTTCAAAATACTGGACTTCATACATAAGGGTAGGATAGAACTAACCTAGAAATAATAATAAACATAACTAAAATGATTTTTCACTTTTGAAATGTGGTAGGGTTATACTTGACTACCCTAGACCAGTGCCTAATCCCATGGGCAACAAAGTCACACTTGGATCAATATCCATAAATGAAAAGGGAAGAATACATTCAAATTAATTCAAGTAGATTTCTGCCTTACATAAACATTGAACCCTTAATAGCCCTTTTGCACTCAACACTACATCCATTCTTAGCTATCCACAATACATTGAAATATCCCAGATATTTGTTCATGAAAGCATGTTCACTCATATATTTAAGTAAATATTTTAGCAAAACACTATTATTGTATCTCCTTGAAAATACAGACTAACAGAAATGAAATGGGGAGTGCCGTAAATATACACCTAGAAACCTCTTAGATCCCTTGAAATACTCAGACATTGATGGAGACAGAGAATAGTATTGACAGCAAAAGCATGTACTTATATTGATTTATTGAAAAGATTTCCAAATCCAGTACACAAATTCATATACAAGTAGACTAGTTACATCATAAAACAAATACCTAACTATTGTAGTAAAATAGAACCCCTGGATTGATCCTTATCTTCCAGACCTAGTCTGAGAAGACAACCTGGAAGCAACCCTAAAAATGGTACAAAAGTTATAGTCTTATAGAGAAAGAGAGAAGAAGATGAAAAACTCTAAAAATAATCCACTGATGACACATGGCACATCTCAGCTCCCTTGATTTTGCAACTGATTTGCTTCTAGAAGATGCTCCTCCTCCTCATTTTCCCTTTTCAATTTGCCCACTTCCCTTTTGCAACTGAAATTGATTTGGCCCAAATCTATTTTGCATTCCCGTGCACAATTTTATCCTGTTGGTAAAATTAACGTTTCAACTATAATTTTAGTTGGCAGGTAGAATTTTTATGCCCAGACAGTTTCCCCATTTCACTTGGCAAGTGAAAACACATTTTACCATATAATTTTAACTCCCAAAATCAAATAAAATATGCAAGGCATTTTTGCATATACAGGGGTATTTTCCCTTTTGCCAAATCATTTTTTTATATGCCAATGCATTTACAAATTTGATGGAGACAATTAAGTCAATGGAGCCACTTTTTTGTAGTTGCTCTCACGTTTTTTCCACTGCTGGGCAGTTTGAAATGCTCATAACATCTCAGAAATGGCCCTCTGGTCATGAAGAATGCCCCAGGCATTGTTCTGGGAGTGAAAACACTTATTTTCAACTTGTAAGAAGCCCCAAATCCATGCTCAAAACCAAAAAACGTGACAACAAACATTCAACCTTGTTCTCCAACTATTTTCACAATTCTGCACCTCTGTTTTTGCATTCACTCTCTGTTCTCCGCGGAATGGCAGAATGCAATTAAAAATGCATTTTCTACAAACTTTAACCTTTGGCAAATATAGAATATTAAAATGTTTTCTCAAACTTTCCGTTGTTCGCATAACAATTTTATGCTTATTTGATTCTGCCCGCGGAATTGCGGAGTTGGAATAAAAAGCATATTAAAGCTTATAAAAGCTTTTTCCCATATAGTTCTACCTTTAATATTTATCTTGCAAAACAATAGAAACATTTAAAATGTTTTTCTGAAATGCTTTCCACACTTCCACACTTCAACTTCGGAATGGTGGGGAGAGCAAATATCACAAACTTTAAACTTTATAAACTTTATGAAATATTAAACTTGCCCTAAATGCTGTGCACTTTCCTTTTAAAATTATTTAAAATATATAAAATATTTTAAATATTTGCAATTCAAACTTTAGGAAATAGTGAAAAATTAATTTTCCCTGCTGTCAAAACGGGGAAAATTCATTCAGTGCAGACGGGAACTCTTGGAGCTGAGAGTTTTTGCAAGCGGCCATAATCAATTATTTAAAACATGGGTTTTAAATCAGATTTTGCTCAGTAATTAGAATTTAGGTACCTCCTTTGTAAATTGGCCTGTCGGATGCGTTCGCCACAACTGAGACACATTAAAATAATGCATCATATGGACTTAGTTTCTGATGAAAATGGAACTAGAGATTTTTTAGACCAAAAAGAGAAATGGGTTGCCTTCATAGTTGTGAAATTTGCAACTTTCTGGAACACCAAATTTAGTCTGGTCGTAGTCAAAAAATAATTAAATAGCCCATCAAAACTCATCCTAGAAGCATGAAATTGAACAGGTGCACTACCATATGTACCAAGAAACATTGTATCATATGGATTTGCAGGATGACTCTTGAGTTAGAAAATTTTAATCAACGAAGATGGGCTCCTGGGTAGATTGAGCAGTATGTCAACTTAACCTTTGTCGACACATTGAAAGGACATAAGCACTCAAAATTTGCAAAATTTGAGGGTTCCATCAGAGCCTTTGTAAAATCAACAAATCATGTTAGAATGTAAGCATTTCATATATGATCTTGTAGATATTGCTCTCTAAAACTCGTATCATCAACCAACCCTTCTCAAAACATCTATCAGAGCCTTAAATGAAATTCTCTAGCCCTTAAGGTCGGTTATAGAACTGAATAAAGGCAGTTAGGGCTTTGTTTGTGAAATTGCCCATCAAATTTAGCATAGTAAACTATTTTTTGAGGTTTGAATAGATTTAAACCTACACCGTAGATTTCCCTTTTGGCGCCTTTAAACCAACGAGAGATCATCACTTACCACCCGAAATTAAAAGGCTTCACCAAGCCCTTTGGTGAACTATAGGAAGGAGGGCCAGTTTAACAATGACCCGATACCCCTTAAGTCATAAATTAAGTGGGTCTTAACCCCCAATAGTAGGTCAACCACTTTTTATAAGAAAAAGTGCTATGGTTGACACAATGGTTTAAGCAAAAGTTATGAATAAACCCTAGGTTTAAACAATAGGTTTCATGAATTGGATACTCCATGAAGGCTGATAACAAGTATCATGAAATGAGCTTTCATATATTAGAGAGCACAAGTATCACCAAGTGAATCAAGAAGCATGTAGTACAAGTGAAACATGTGAACTCCTCTATGAACCTATATGAACTCATGAAGCAACCAAAGCACTATCAAATTATCAAAGCAACATTGTGAAACAACAACCTGATCTCCTGAATCATATCAATGCAACATCTTGAATCAATTGAATCATACTGAACCATGGTATCAATTAAGAACATATAACCAAATAACTTAACCACCATCTGAAACATGAACTCATTTGAAGCATGGTTAACTCACTTGAAACATGGTGATCCTGATTGAAGCATAACCAACATGAACATCCTGAACTTGTAAACCATGAACTCAACTCTACCAATACCTTCTCTTGATGATGTGCATCTCAAATCAACTCACCAACCATACAAGATCATCACAAACACTAAAACACTGCAGTACCATTTCAATATCCAACTTTGACATCAATGAGAAATCATCAACAATCTCCCCCTTTGTCATTGATGGCAAAACACACCACCATTTGGTCTCTCCCCCTTTGACATCCAATGACAAAGGTTACACAACTCCCCCTATGATGTAGCACTTTGCCTTTTGACAACAATAACAACCATTTTGCAATGCAACAAACCTTCACACCAACCTAGCCTTTGCAAGAAGATCACTGTTACAAACCACTGAACCAACCAAGCAATCTTGCAAAGATAAAGAAGATACACAAAAAAACATTGTCACTGCCTCAAAAACATAGTTAAGACATTAAAGAAGATACACTGAGTCATCATAGAGGAGCACCACAAAGTCACTATTATCAGAGAGACATTATGGTATGCATCATTTACCACTATCAACTACTGTCAAAACAATGACTACTACAATTACCACTGACCACAACTACGTCCACTGCAATTACTACTGAGTACTGCAAGTACCATTGCAACACACCAATTGCATTATCACTACAACAGCTTGTAGAAGAAAATACTGCCCCTTGATCATTGTAAATATTGTCAAAACAATCAGAGATGAATTGCCAGAGATGAATAATCACTGTTAAAACCCAAATCACTGTGAAACCAAACATTGTTAAATGCCTTAAAGTCAATGAGATGAATAATCATCGTTATTACCAACACTTAGTACTATTATTACTGTCAACACTAACACTATTTTCACTGTCAACACAACATTATCTCAAAACAGTACTACTGTGCAGTGTGCACCATACATTTAGAACATAAGCCTTTCAAATGAAGGTCTACAATGAAACATCACTTCAAATCAAGTGTAAACAATTGTTCATCAACTATTCACACTGTTACCTTATTACTCTGTTGCTAACATTGTTACGTTACTGCAGAAGTAAGAGTTGCAAAATATTAACTATCATATGCAAGAACTATCAATTACTCTTGATACATTTTCAAACCTGTATCATAGACCTGTGTTAAATAATGCACTGTCATTGAGCAATGTTACTGAACATCATGTAAATGAATAGTATGAAAGATACTTCACTATGCACACTCCATTTTGCATATGCAAGAAAACACTTCACTACAACAAGTCATTTCCAATACTAGCAAGAGCCCCTCAAGAAAACTATGAGTGAACTAAGATAAAAACAACAATCTTTTCATTATATTTTGATGGATCTCATACCCTTTTAAAAAAAACATCACAGACTGCAAAAATACTAACAAAGACTGTAAAAAGTGACCAAACTTAAACTTTCAAGGTTTAGGGATGATAGAACAAAACCATAAACTCCCCCTGAAACCATGCTTACAAAATTTGATTTAGTGAAGAGAAGTAGGAGAAAAACTATCCAATCTCTGCCTTAGTTGTTCAAAAATATCCATGGACTTGGTTCCTTGTAAGTTATAGATGTTTCCCTTAGTCCTTAGTCCTTGATGAGCCTAATTATTAGCCTATTTTATTCTAGTTTTATGCAAGTTGAAAGACATTCCTAGACACTGTTTTAAGTATATCTCTATGACATGTTATCCTTTATGATCATTATGCAGACTTGAACTTGGTTAATTAAGTATATGGAGATATGATGAAATTGTATGTTATATGTGGGAATGTATGGATTATTGAGAATGTTTGTGTTGATTTTGGTTGTTAGTATTTTGTACATGTTCATGGGCTAACCTTGCAGCTAAAAGAGAGAGGTCTGTCACCCGTAGCAACTACAGGATGCAGCCCGCAACCACAACATTTCCAGGTGCAGAGCAGGGGAGATTCCAGTATTGACTAAGTGGAGTAACCACGTCTAAGGACACTCAATGGAGAGAATCACGCATCATGATAGGTGATCAATAAAGATGATTGGGAGCTTGGAGGACTTTGTTATAGCTAGAAGACTAATGAGACCGATTTAATCAACTCATGTTCCTCTGTTTCAGCAGAGAGTTCTAGTTTTGTTAGAACACTTCCTTCCTTCTTTTCCTGTCATTGTTGTTAGCATTCATCATGCTCTAGTTCATACAGAGTGGTGTTTTTATGTTTACAGTTAAGAGACCTATTTGAATAACTCCCCCGTACCTATATTATGGTTCGGTGGTTGAGATAGAAGTTATTTAGTTAAGTTAAGTTTTGAATAGTTTTTGCTCTAGCACAATCTAGCTATCTGAATCTTTTCTGGATTATGCAATGTTATTTGATCATGAGTTATGAATATCACAATTGAGCCAGATTTTGCATGATTTTGAAAAGATTGTGCAAACGCATGTTAGAATCAATATGATTGTGTTTATCTGAATGAGTTAGATTTGAGTTTAAACAGTGAGGCAGTCACTTGAGCAAGGGCCACTCAGGATAACTGACCTTTACTTTTTTTCTTGTATGTTTCAATTGTTGTAGCAGTTAATTTATGAATATAAGATCCATCAAATTCTTAGTGTTGCTTAGTTCAATTAATTTGTGATACTCTGGAGGATAGGAACAATTGTCATTAGCAAATAAGAATTTCATTCCTTAATCTGTTGTTTACATTACAAAGTATTCATATTAGTTGTAGCAGCATTACTTTCACTTGTTAATAAGTAGCTTGATTTAGTAGATAAGTTAGATAGTTTGATCTCTGAAAACACATACAATGCAAGTGCCATCACAAGTCTACAAGCCCTGGTTGATAATTTGATGAGGTCTTTTCAAGAAGTTATAGTGGATTGTTAAGTAGGGGATTCCTTTGAATTGAGTGATTACCACCAAGCTTACCAAGCATAGTAAAGACACTACATTTTTGGCACCGTTGTTGGGGATGGTGCTACTTTTAGAGATTAGTCCCTGTTAGTTTTCATCTTTCTTAGTTACATTATGCTTTCCAAAGGATAGGGTACTTAGGTTCTACTTCACCAGCTACTAGAAAGGTTACTAACATTGTGCAGGATCCATAAAAAGTTATATACATTGTATGTGGAGGTAAAGATACACTTTGGGAAGGTTCCTTCCATCAACCCAACAAATTATAGTAAATATTGGTGACTTTAGTGATCAGAGCGAGGGTATTGCTGAAGAAGAATCTTTTCTCTCATCAACATCTACTGATAATACAGAAAGAACTTTCCTCACTATGGCTAATGCCGTGGATGGTCCACTAGGACAGGTGACATTTGAATTTCCTATCACCAACCAGGAAAGAGCTGTTGCTTTGAAGAATATACCTCCTTCAGCATTGCCTATCTTCTATGGCTTGGTGACCAAAGATCCAGACACATTCCTATTTGAGTTTGATGTCCTGTGTAGGAGTTATGACTACACCACTGATCCTCATAGGCTCAAGCTATTCCCTGCCACATTGAAGGATGCTACTTTAAGGTGGTTTATGGGATTAGGTAAGGATGCTATTCCAGATTGGGATACAATGAAGACAAAGTTTGTAGGAGAAATACCAAGACTATTGCAGAAGGGTTGACAGAAGAAGAGATGATATCTTTAGAATAACTGAAAAAGAAGATGAGCCATTGGAGGACTATGTGGAGAGGTTCCAATTTTGCCTCAAGAAAAATCCACAGAATAGATTATCAGAAGAATCTCTGAAGCTTGTCTTCTTGAGAGGAGTTAATGATGACTGCATGGATGCCCTTAATGTTATTGGGGCAGGGGATATATCTCAATTACCCTTTGAAGAGGTCTGCAAAGTTTGTAGAAACTACTCAAGGACCTTTTCCAAAAGAACAAGGGGTGAGAGAGCATCCACCATTGGTAAGGCATCCAATTTAGTTTCAAGAGTGGAACTGAGAAACCTATTAACCAACATGAAAGAAGATATCATCAGTCATCTAGCCACTCAACTAGATACTCTACACTTGAAGAAGAAGCAGGAGGAGGCTGATTCAATATTCACTGAATACTGTCTAAATTGTCAACAAAGAAAAGCTAATTGCAAATGCAGAAGAGTGGCCAGTATTGCAGAAGATAAGCCAGAGAAACCTCACTTTCAACCTGTTGAAGGTGAAGATGGCCAGTTATACTATGTTGCACAAAGGAAACCATGGCAGCAAAGACAAGGTATGCCACAAGATCCTTTAACTTTTAATACATCATTTCCAGTAGGTCATCAAAATTTCTCTGGCTAGAACCCTCAGCCTTGGCCAACTAATCAAAACCAATGGCAAAATCATCAGCAATGGCAAAATCCTCAGCCAAACTGGAATCAACAACAACCCATTTTATGGCCCCAACAAAACTTCCAAGGATCTAACTACAACCCCCAATAGCCAATACAAACAAAACCAATGGCAACCACAATGGAAAAAAGGACAGTAGTGGTAAAACCAAAACATGAATTACTCACAACCCTTACTGCCTCCTCAGCCTCAACAACAAGCCATTATGCTAAATTTAGCTAGTCCTACAACTTAGCCACCAAGAACACCACAAATACCTGCACCTAACCCCAATAACAAGCATGTTCAACAGACATACACTAATGAGGCTATTCAATACCCCACTTATGGGGTAGAGGTGAGTGATGTCCACCTCAGGTTGATAGGGAAAACATTAGCTAGACCTTCATCTCCCCAAATCATTGAGGTGGTGGATGAACAACCTATATAGGAGGCATTAGACAATTCACCTCTGGAACTTGAATCCAATTAGGTAAATCATGTTGCAAAAATGTGCCTATGATGTGTTGTCATTGATGTCAACATATCTCTTTGTCAGAGATAGTGAAGACAGTGCAGTTCAGTAAAGTAGACTACTCTGCATTCCTAGTGAGACGAAGATCAGAGTCTGTGGATTAAAGGGTTTTGTAGAGGATTCTTTGAAGTTGCTCCAGTTAAGATTTGAGAGGTCCATATGAAGGATTGATGAAGTTATGGCCATATGAGTAGAACTGGGTTTTGCAGTTGTTCAGATGTAATAAAGTGACATGAATTTGGTTTGGATTGCTCCGCATTGGAATATTATGGTTTGCGGTTCTAGAGGTATGTTTTAGATGTTGGTGTGTATCCTCAACTCAAGTGGTTCGTGGTTTGGAGGTCCGCAAGAAATCTTTCTAGTGTGACAGTCATGATAGTTAGTGTTCTTAAGTTCCCGTATGAACATGCAAGTGATTCTGGTGATTTGAGGTGGTGTGGTTGTTCTTGTTGATTTCATTGTGCTTGTGGAGGTCTTTGGATCATGTGCTTATTGTGTTGGTGGTCCATATTGAGGATTGAACTTGTACTTGAAGATTTCTCCTTGGGTATTGCTGTTCTTTGCAGTCTTGGCTGACCGGATGCTTTGTGCATGTTGCAGATGATCTAAGAGAAGTTCTATGGAGTGTGGTATGTTGTTTGAGGAAGATTTGAGTCCTACCTATGTTTGGTTGACAGTGTAGTGGTCTACATGTAGCATTTTGTATTAAGTCAAGTTTTGTGATTGTAATTACTTGTAATGACTATCTTAGAGAATGTTCCAGATAGATGATTGTAAGGCCGACTTTGATGTTCATTCCAAAGTCGATGTCCTATATAAATAAGTGTAATGAAGTTGTGTAAATGTGCCCATGTGTGTGAAGATGCAGAGGTAGCAAAGAAGTGTTTGGGGGTAGAGCAGAGGTGTTGTGAGCTTCAATGAAACTGAACCCTGACATGAAGAAGATGTTGTTTCTCAGTTCAACCTTTCAGTGTTAACCATGTGAATGTTTTTGTAGATAGTGAGTCCCTTGGAGCAGTGAGCTCTAGGTAGTGTGCTTGAAGGCAGGTGCCTTCCCTTTTTTCTATTCTTTTAACAGAGAATAAATCTTGTGGGTTAACCCCCACCGTGGTTTTTCCCTTAACTGGGTTTCCACGTAAAAATCCTAGTGTTATGAGTGTTGATTTTGTTTCTGCTCATGTGTTGTTGATTCATGCTTTAAAGATTATATCATTAATCTATTAATAAGTGGTAAAGAAGTTTAAATTGAACAATAGATAAAGTTTTGTGACAACTGATTCACCCCCCCTCTCAGTTGTCTTCCCTAATTTCAACAATTGTTATCAGAGATGGTTCCTCTAAAATAAGTTTGACCGCTTGAGGAGATCTAGGATGTCGACATACAAGAAGGACAGTCTGAGATTTGATGGAACAAATTACTCTCTTTGGAAGAATTACATGGAGTGTCATTTACAATGCATGGGTGATCCTTATTGGTTGATAACTAAGAATAAGTATACTCCTCCAAAGAATGGTCCTACAACTCCAGATGAAATCAAAGAAGCTGAATACAACATTCAGGCTAAAGAAGCATTATTGAGTGCCCTGACTAATACAGAAATGACATATGTCTTAGAATTGCAAACTGCTCATGAATTCTGGAAGAAGTTGGAAACTCTATATGAAGGTGATGCATATGTCAAATGTGCTAAGTTACAGAGCTTGAAGGGTAGATACAAATGTTTGAGGATAAGTGAAGATGAAAACATCACTTCCTACATGTAGAAGGTGAATAAACTTGTGTACAGTATCAGGTGTGCTAGTGGAAAACTGGAAGAATTAGATATTGTTGCCAAGGTGCTCAGATCCTTACCTACTTCATACAAGCATAGAGTTGATGCTATTAAGGAGATTAGGACTATGACAGATGTTACAAGGGAACAGTTGGTTGGCAAGCTTTCAACATTTGAAACGAGTGAGTTTGGTGATTCTCTTCCTAAATTAGAATCTGCATTTAAGGCTAGTGTTTTCAAAAAGCAAAGATTTGATCTAGGTGAAATCTCATCAAGAAGACTAACCAGATATGAGAAGGCAAGGAAGGAATTTGAAGAAGATGAATCTAAGCTTGAAGAACTTGAAGCCCTTATTGCCAAAGGATTATCAAGAGGATCTGGTAAGTATGAAGGAAAGATGCCTTTCAAATGTTTTTCTTGCAATAAGATTGGTCATTTTGCTTCAAGATGTCTGAAGAGGATTTCAAAGCCAAACCCTAACAGACCTAGGGTTCAGAAGAAATGCTACTATGTCCAAGAAGCTACTGATGAAGGAGTCACAGATGATGAATCTGATATGGGAAGTACCTCTGGCAATGAATGGGTGTTCATTGCTATCAAAGAAGTAGATCTGATGCTTACTGAATCTGCTAGCTATGTTAATGTGGAAAGTGCCTTGGCTGCTCAGGTTGAAGAAAAGGATGAATGGGTGATTGACAATGGATGTTCTCATCATATGACTGGTGATAAAAGTAAGTTTGTAAGTTTGGAAAGATATGAAGGTGGAATTGTGAAGTTTGGAGACAATTTTGCTGGTAGAATCCATGGCAGAGGATCCATCTCTCTTAATGGTAAGAATAACACTAATGATGTTTTGTATGTAGAAGGGTTGAAGCATAATCTTCTCAGTGTTGGACAGTTGGTTGACAAAGGTTCTGATCTCTGATTCAAGAATGGAAAATGCAGAATTTTGGGAAGCTCTAGAACTAAGATTGCATCTGGTACATAGAGTAGAGGTAATATCTTTCATTTAAGTGGTACTGGTAAAAGTTGTTTGATTTCTCAGATTGATCAGAGTTGGTTATGGCATACGAGAATGTGTCATGTAAACTTTGATAACATTGTCAATATAAGTACTACTCAGGCTGTGAGAGATCTTCCAAAGCTTGTGAAACTTGCTAATAAAATTTGTAAGGAATGTCAGTTGGGCAAATAGAACATAGCTACATTCAAAAGTAAAGAACAATTTTCAAGTGGATTGTTGGAACTTGTGCACACTGATTTGTGTGGTCCTTCTAGAGTTAGGAGTTTGCAAGGAGATAGATACTTTATGTTGCTGATTGATGATTACTCCTGGATGATGTGTGTCACTTTCTTGAGAGAGAAATCAGAGGCTCTTGAAAAATTTAAGGTGTTAAAGGCTATGGTGGAGAATGAGATTGGTGTGAAGATAAAATGTCTGAGATCTAACAGAGGTGGAGAGTCTACGTCTGGTGAGTTTAATGCATTTAGTGAAAAGCATGGAATAAGAAGACAATTATCTACTCCTAGGACTCCTCAGCAGAATGGAGTTGTGGAAAGGAAGAACTAGACTATTCAAGAGGCTGCTAGAACCATGATGATGGAGGCAAATGTTCCACATGTCTATTGGAGAGAGGTTGTGAGTAATGCTGTCTACACTCTTAACTAGGTGCAGATCAAAGGTAATACTGGTAAAACACCTTATGAACTATGGTTTGGTAATGCTCCTACTGTGAAATACTTCAGAGTTTTCAGTAGTAAATACTATATCAAGAGAGATGAAGATCTAGGCAAGTTTGATGCAAGATGTGATGAAGGAATATTTCTAGGTTATTCTAACCAAAGAAAGGCATACCGATGCTTTAACAAGAGATTGAAAAGAATTGTTGAAAGTGCTAATGTCAAGGTTAAAGCAAGGAGAGATCTTCCAAGTCTTGTGGATATGAATCAGATGATCAAAATGAAAATCCAAATAAAAGAAAGCAATTTCAAACTCAAATTCAAATTCAGATTGCTTCAGAGAATCCAGTGACTCAAGAAGCTAGTGCAAATGTTGAGGAACAAGTTCAAGAATCAGAAGTTCAAGAAAATCCCAAAACTCCCAAGTATGTAAGGTTGAATCATTCTGAAGATCAAATCATAGGAGATGAAAGCAAAGGTGTTCAAACTAGAAGAAAAATTGCTGAAGAACAAGTGGAGTATTGTTTGATTTCAAAGATTGAACCAAAATTAGTGAATGAAGCTTGTAATGATGAAAGTTGGGTAAAAGCAATGGAAGAAGAATTAATGCAAATTGAAAATAATCATACTTGGGATCTTGTTCCTAGACCTAAAAACAAAAATGTAATTTGAACTAAATGGGTCTTCTGGAATAAATTGAATGGAGATGGTGAAGTTGTGAGAAACAAAGCAAGATTGGTGTGCAAAGGATATTCTCAGGTAGAGGGAATTGATTTTGAAGAAACTTTTGCTCTGGTGGCAAGAATCAAAGTAGTTAAATTATTTCTTGCCTTTGCTTCTTACAAAGATTTCAAAGTTTACTAGATGGATGTCAAGTCAGCATTCCTGAATGGAGAGTTGGAAGAAGAAGTCTACATTGAGTAACCAGAAGGATTCCAGTTGTCTGATCAAGGAGATATGGCGTGCAGACTGAGGAAAGCATTGTATGGACTTAAACAAGCCCCAAGAGCCTGGTATGCAAGATTAGATAAGTATCTACTAAAGTTAGGTTTTAACAAAGGCACAACTGACAGTAATCTTTATTTCAAAATTGATCATGAACACATCTTGATTGTTGAGGTATTTGTTGATGATATCATCTTTGGTGGAAATGAGAGCATGTGTAAAAAATTTACTGATCAGATGCAAAGTGAATTTGAGATGTCCATGTTTGGTGAAATGAATTTCTTCTTACGTCTACAAATCACTCAGTCAGATAAGGGCATCTTCATATCTCAGTCTAAGTATGTGAAAGAGTTGTTGAAAAAGTTTGGAATGGAGGATTCAAAACCAGTGAGTATTCCTATGATAACCATATGCAAGTTGAGTAAAGATGGTGATTCCCCTAAGGCAGATCATAAAAGGTATAGATCAATGATTGGAGGACTACTTTATCTAACTCAAACTAGACCTAATATTATGAATGCAGTTGGCCTTGTTGCTAGATTTCAAGCTAATCCTAGAGAATCTCATGTTGTAGCAGTCAAAATAATTTTTAGATAGCTGAAGGGGACATCTGATTATGGCTTATGGTATCCTAAGGATGATGATTTCACTCTTCATGCATATATAGATGTTGATTGGGTAGGAGATGTGGATGACATGAAGAGTACTAGTGGTGGTACATTTTTCTTGGGAAAGAGACTGGTTTCTTGGTTGAGCAAAAAGTAGGAGGCAATATCTCTGTCTATTGCAGAGGTAGAGTATATAGAAACAAGTAATTGTACTCAAGTTTTGTGGATGAAGCAAATGTTGAAGGATATTAGAATTGTGTTTGAAGAGCTTGTTACAATATTCTGTGATAATTGAAGTGCAATAAACATCTCAAAGAATCTGATGTTGCATTCAAAGACAAAGCACATATCCATCAAGTTTCAGTTTTTGAGAGAGAAGGTAAATGAGAATGATGTTAGATTGGAGTTTGTTTCTTCAAAATATTAGATTGCAGATATCTTCACTAAGCCTCTACCTAAGGACACTTTTGAGTATCTTAGAGTGAAGCTAGGGGTTATTACCCCTCTTGTTTAGAACTAAGGTGCACTAGTGTGCATCAATCCGGTAGAACTCAGTCATATCTTGTGATCCAAATTAGTGTTAAGGGGATGCTACTCAAGGGGAGTAGTTAGTATGTTAATTCTAGAGTTCAGTTTGGTTTTATCTAAGAAAAAAAAAGGGGGAGAGATGATTGCAAATATGTGCCCTTTGCCATTGATGTCAAAGGGGGAGAGAAGTCATGTGAAAAACTTAGAAGTAAGTAGTTGATGGTGAAAGGGGGAGTAGGGAAGGAAGTGGTTGTAGGTGTGATAAGAGAAAGGGGGAGAAGTCCTTGTCTTGATGGTTGAATCAGTTTTTCACATCATATGTTGCCATCAATGACAAAGGGGGAGATTGTTGAAAAAATGTGCCTATGATGTGTTGTCATTGATGTCAACATATCTTTCTGTCAGAGACAGTGAAGATAGTACAATTCAGTAAAGTAGATTGCTCCGCATTCCCAGTGAGATGAAGATCAGAGTCTACAGATTAAAGGGTTTTGTAGATGATTGTATGAAGTTGATCCAGTTAAGATTTGAGAGGTTGACATGAAGGATTGGTGAAGTTATGGCCATCTGAGTAGAACTAGGTTTTGTAGTTGTTCAGAGGTAATAGAGTGACAAGAATTTGGTCCAAATTGCTCCGCATTGGAATATTATGGTCTGCAGTTCTAGAGGTATGTTTGAGATGTTGGTATGTATCCTCAACTCAAGTGTTTCATGGTTTGGAGGTCTACAAGCAATCTTTCTAGTGTGAAAGTCATGATAGTTAGTGTTCTTAAGTTCCTGTATGAAGATACAAGTGATTCTGGTGATTTGAGGTGGTGCGGTTGTTCTTGTTGCTTTCATTGTGCTTGTGGAGGTCTCTGGATCATGTGCCTATTGTGTTGGTGGGCCGCATTGAGGATTGAGCTCGTAGTTAAAGATTTCTCCTTGGGTATTACTGTTCTTTCCAGTCTTAGGCAACCAAATGCTTCGTGCATGTTGCAGATGATCTAAGAGAAGTTGTATGGAGCATGGTGTGTTGTTCGAGGAAGATTTGAGTCCCAGCTATGTTTGACTGATAGTGTAGTGGTCTGCATGTAGCATTTTGTATTAAGTCAAGTTTTGTGATTGTAATTGCTTGTAATGCCTATCTTGGAGAATGTTCTAGATAGATGATTGTAAGGCCGACTTTGATGTTCATTCCAATGTTGATGTCATGTATAAATAAGTGTAATGAAGTCGTGTAAATGTGCCCATGTGTGTGAAGATGCAGAGGTAGTGAAGGAGTGTTTGGGGGTAGAGTAGAGGTGTTGTGAGCTTCAATGGAACTAAACCCTGGCATGAAGAAGATGCTATTTCTCAGTTCAACCTTTTAGTGTTAACCATGTGAATGTTTTTGTAGACAGTGAGTCTCTTGGAGCAGTGAGCTCTAGGCAGTGTGCCCAAAGGTAGGTGCCTTCCCATTTTTCTATTCTTTTAATAGAGAATAAATCTTGTGGGTTAACCCCTACCATGGTTTTTCCCTTAATTGGGTTTCCACGTAAAAATCCTAGTGTTATGTGTGTTGATTGTGTTTCTGCTCATGTGTTGTTGATTCATGTTTTCATGATTATATCATTAATCTATTAATAAATGGTAAAGAATATTACATGTAGCAAAAGATAAAGTTTTGTGACAACTGATTCACCCCCCCTCTTAGTTGTCTTCCCTAATTTCAAAAAATCAGACTATCCCAAATCCAAAGCCTCCTTTCCCAGAATGACTAGCCATTTCAAAACATCCAACCCAAGTAGAGACAGACTTATTGAGTCAACTTAAGAATGTCAGTATTAAGATACCCCTCATCCAAACTATCAAGGACATCACAATTTACACCAAGACCATGAGAGACCTTTGTCTCAAGAAACTAGGGAGAAAGAAGAAGGATCCTTAGGAAACCTTGCTAATATCATGCTAGGGAACATAATTGTGCCTAAATACATAGACCCTGGTAGTCCAGTAGTGGATGTTAAGATTAATGGAACTCTCATCAAAAACACCTTGATTGACTTGGGGGCAGCTATCAATGTCATGACTAAAGGAACAATGCAACTCCTTCAACTACCAAACATGAGGCCTACACCAACTATTTTATAGTTGGCAAATAGGTTAATAGTGAAACCTGAGGGGATCATTGAAGACATAGTCATAGCATTAGACTCATGGAAGTACCATGCAGACTTCATAGTTTTGCAACCAAAAGTCAATCTTGCAGGTTATCCACTTATCTTAGGCAGAGCATGGTTAGCAACAACAGATGCATTTATAGGTTGTCAGTTTGGGAACATGATAATCTCAAATGGGATTGTTACAAAGAAATTAGTCCTTTATCCCCCAGCTCAACCTCATGATAATTTGGAACAAACCATATGGCCTACCTTAGAAGAAGAGGAAGACCACTATTCCCTACAAACTCTCATGATGATAGAACACAGCCCTTTGTTAATAACCCAAGATGAGGATGAATTGATTGACCACATTATATAGAACCATTGTGGTAGGGACCCGCAACAACAAGACTATCTATCATGCCTGCAAGATCCATTATAGAATATCATACTTGCAAACTCCTTAGAGGAATTATCCCAGCTTTTCCACTCTCTATAACCTTAGGAATGTGTTCCCAACATCAGTGGATGTGACCTTTCATCTATCCATATAGCTTCTAAAACATTGGAAATCATGCCAGGCAAAATGTTGAATATTAATAATGTTGATAATTGAGAGGGGGGTGAATCGGTTATCCTAATATTTCAACTTTCTGTGCTTTCTTAACAGTTAATGCAACATCAGATCAAATAAGCAAGCATAATCATGAAATGGAAATAACACCAATACACATGACACGATGATTTTGACGTGGAAACCCTGTTAAGGGAAAAAACCACGGGGTGATTAACCCAAGATATTATTCTCTGTTAGAAGAATAGATAGAACAAAATGGCACTTGCCAATTAGGGCTCACTGCCCAAGCACACTACTCACAAGAGGCTCACTGCCTACAAAAGACTTACTGTCTACAAGAAGAAAACTTGAATTGATGAGAGGCATCCACACATGCTGAAGTTTAGTTCTAATTAAGCTCAATAGACTGATCTGCTGCACTTCATTCTTACTCTCCTTAAGTGCTATTGTCCTCTTACATTCTGAACCTATTTTCTACCTTTTATACTATTCTTCTACTTTTATTCACACTTCCAAAAATGCACCACACACACCTTCACATCTAAATCCATCTTGTATATATATCCGCACAAGTGATTTCAACACTTTTCTAGTCAGCATCCAGAATAGTTAATATTATCTCAAATTCTGGTCTATCGGCTGAATCCTTGCATACCAAGTAATGCAGATCAAGAATATGCTTGTAGAGGTCTTCAATCATGTCGACCAATCATGAATGATACCTCAAGAAACTTAGTCATTAGCAATATCTCTTTCGGATTTGGGTCTGACACTCTGCCGGTCCAGTTCTTCCTCTATCCACTCTATCAAACAGGAACCCAACACTCAAGTGCTCATATCTCTTCACCCTTCCATCACCGAAGGCTAAATCCTTGGAATCTATTAGTCAAGGTACTCCTCTTGACTTCACCAAATCTGCACTTCACTGAAATACTTCCTCTGAGAGATCCGGACCTGACTGTCGGACGTTGCTAACTGCTCTGTTCTTGCTTACCGGATCATAACACTTCTTCAATCTGACTTTCGGTTGAGACTCATCATGTCTTGTGGATGTGTGGGATAACCTTTGTTGCCATCAATGACAACATTCATGAATCCATATAGTGTCTCTTGCCAACAAATAATGCCTTGACTGAAGAACAACAGAATTCCTTGCACACTGTATTATAGGCACATGCATCAGCTTTTGCATGGGATTAAAATGACATGAAAGGAATAGGTCTAGATTTGTGCATGCATAGGATCTATATAAGTGATGGTTTCAAGCCCATAAGACAACCACAAAGGAGAATGAATCCATCCTTAAGAGACATAGTTAAAATTGAGCTGTAAAAACTTCTTGATGCTGGTTTTATTTACCCAATCTCTGATAGTGAATGGGTTTCACCTTTAGTTATTGTCCCTGAGAAAGGAGGTAAGTGGAGGGTGTGTATAGATTATAGGGAACTTAAAACAACCACTAGGAAAGACTATTTTCCACTACCCTTAATTGACCAAGTACTTGACTCCCTGGCAGGCAAAAAGTACTTCTCCTTCTTAGATGGCTTTAGTGGCTATAATCAAATCATAATAGCTTTAGAAGACTAGGATAAGACCACATTTACCTACCCTTGGGGTACATATGCTTATTCTATCCTTCCTTTTGGGTTATGCAATGCCCCAACCACTTTCAAAAGGGTAGTACTAAGTATCCTTTCTGACTATGCTCATGATTCTATGGAATTCTATATGGATGATTTCAGCACTTATGGGGAGACATTTGAGATAGCACTCAGTAATCTGGAGAAGGTCTTGAAAAGATGTCAAGAGCATAATTTGTCATTGAGTCATAAAAAATGCTTTATAATGATGACTCAAGGAGTTGTTCTAGGAGACTTCATAGCTAGTGATGATATTTAGGCAGATCCTAATAAAATTGAGATAATTTCTACACTTCCTATACCATAGAAACCAAAAGATGTCAGAAGCTTTCTTGGCCATGTAGGCTATTATAGGAGGTTTATACAGGACTTTAGCAAACTAGCAGCACCTTTATTTTCTTTGCTCACAAAAGACATGGAATTTGACTGGACCACAGAATGTCAGCACTCTTTTGACACACTTAAGGCAACTTTGACAAAAGCACCTGTCTTAAGAGGACCAAATTGGAAATTGCCCTTCCACATCCACACTGATAATTCTAAATTTGCTATAGGGGCAGTATTGGGACATAAAGAAGGTAATAAAGAGTATGCTATTTATTACATCAGTAAAAACTTACAAGGAGTAGAGCTCATATACACTGTCACAGAAAAAGAGATGATGGCTGTTGTCTATGCTATCAACAAGTTTAGGCATTATATAATTGGTTACCAAGTATTTATCCACACAGATCATACTACAATCAGATATTTAATGAATAAGCCTGCAATTGGGGGTAGACTAGTCATATGGTTGCTCTTGCTCCAGGAGTTTGATATCACAGTAGTGGATAAACCAGGAAAAGTTAATGTGGTGGCAAATTTTCTGTCTAGACTACCCACACAAATGGAAGAAGATGTTGTGGATGACTCTTTCCTAGATGAGCATTTGTTTGCTCTTACTTTACATACACCATGGTTTGCTGATGTTGCTAACTATTTGGAGTAGGGCAGATACCATCACACTTCTCCCCAAGAGAAAGAAGACAATCAGTGCATGAAAGATTTCCATATGCTTGGATTGCTTATTATTTGTTCTACACTGGTCTAGATCATATTATGAGGAGGTGCATAAGAGAAGATGAGGTCTTTGACATCCTAAAAGCTTGTCATGATGAGCCCTGTGGGGGTCACTTTGCAGCTAAGAGGACAACATTCAAAATATTAACCACAGGCTATTATTGGCCAACTCTTCATAAGGATGCAATCAGGTATACGAGTTGTGAATGATGTCAGAGGATGGGAAGATCAACAAGATTAGATGAGATACCTTTGCAACCCCAAATAGCACTAGCACCATTTGACAAGTGGGGGCTAGATTTTATTGGGCCAATCTCACCAATTTCTAATAATGAGTACATTTTAGTTTGCACTGATTATATGACAAAGTGGGTTGAAGTCAAAGCCTTCCAATTCACCAGAGATGGGAATGTAGCCAAATTCTTGTATGAGGAAATTTTCACCAGGTATGGGGCACTCAGAGAAATTGTCTTGATCAAGGTCTACAATTCACTTCTAAACTCATTTCAACACTGGTCAAAGAATATGAAGTTAGGCATAGGAAGTCCACACCCTATCACCCTCAGGCCAATGGGCAAGTGGAAGTCACAAACAAAGAAATTAAGAATATTCTGACAAAGACAGTGAACATTCATAGGAAGGATTGGGTAGCCAGACTACCAGAGGTAGTATGGGCATACAGAACTACATGGAAAACAACAACTCGTTTCACACCTTATGAGTTAGTGTATAGTAAAACAATAGTTTTACCAATTGAATTTGAGTATAAGACACTAAGGACTATCCTAGAAATTGACATGGGTCTGACAGCAGCACAACGAGAAAGACTTCATATTCTCAATGGATTAGATGAGATCAGAATGGAAGCTACGCACCACACATAGATTATTCAAAAGTAGAGAGCCAAATGGCATGATCAGTATATTAAAAGGAAACAATTTCATGTAGGTGACTGGGATCTGTTATATGATTCCAAGTACAAAGATCATAAAGGCAAAATGCAATCTAGATGGTTAGGACCTTATGAAGTTCACCAAGTGTTTTCCAATGGAGATGTCAAACTTTAGACAATAGACGAGGTTAGATTTTCACTATTGGTTAATGGACATCGATTAAAGCTCTATTCCAAGCCAACAAATAGAGAGGATTTTCTAAATCAATGTTCTATTACTAACCATGAGCTAGATGTTGCCATATCATTACCTAGCACTAACATAGAAGAAGACCCTGCCAATAATCATAGTGACTCAGTAGGTGAGCTACATAGCTCACCTCCTGAGGTCACTCAGGTATAATTTCTTTCATTTTCTCACATGCACACACAACATTGATGCCGATATCTTCATGAAGACCAACTCAATAAACCATAGGGACCTGTTGAAGACCACAACTCCACATTACCATCATATTACATTGGGACCTGTTGGAGGTGTACATGCAAAAACTATCCATCACTCACATGCAACAACTATTCATTAGTTAATTCAAAATTTTGCACCATGCACTCCACTTCTTGTGAGCATGTAGTCACCATTCATCATCATGCCACATGCAAATTGCATCAGCTTGTTCACACGTACCAGAGTGTCATTCCACATTTTTTCAGAATAATAAGTTCTGTCCACTCGAACTTATGTTGCAGACATATTTTCCAATGCCTTGCTCGCGTGAAGTCTAGTCCATCTCATTTCTACAGGTACAAATATCAACTTGCCATTATTTGACATAGATATTTCAATATTTCCTTATATGCTCGCATTTAATAATATGCAATTATCATTTGTAATCTTATATCCATATACTTTCATCCTTCTCCTTGCCATTCACACCCTTGAATTGAGGTAACTTCAAGAATTTAGTTGGGGCGAGGGTTAGCGTTTTTGTTCAAAACAATGATTGTTAGCCATTGTTAGTTATACACACAACATATAAGCTCTTTTTCATTTTTGTTTAATTTTTATGACTACTCTGCCAATTTGTTTGCTAAATTATTTGCTATGCTTCCTATGCTAAAATTCCCAATTCCCCATAGTTCTAAGTCAATTTAAGCTGGTTTGATAGTTCAGTTTGGTATTATACATCAAGGGTATATAGGCAGTTATTGGAAACATGGGTTATTGAAACTAAAGAGTAAGAAGATATACAAAAGGGTTGTAGAAAGGGGTTGTGGTGAATTTGAATTCAAAATTGGCAATATGGGAGGAGACATTATTAGACGAGAACCTATAGTGCATGATGTGGTACTGGAAGATCAACTAACTTTGCCAATCTTAACACAGGCAGGATGGATTGACTATTTCCTGAAGCTCACAGAATTTGATGAAGGTATAACAAGGTAGTTTGTAGCCTCACTTTACCATGATGAAGCCACTATAAAAGGACTGATAGTGGATGCTTTAGAAGTAGTACTTTCTGAGGTATCAGGTTTACCCAGAAATGGTGAAGAGTTTCCCATCAAAGTAGATGCAATAGCTGTGCGAGATAAATTTAGTGAGGAAGGGGAGTAGTTGGAATCTAAATCACAAGAAACTAAAAGGCTATCACTCCCAGAATTGTGGGCTTCTTGTGTCATGCACATTATCAAATATCTCACCTGTGATGGTAGGAAATCTATGTTATACACTGTCCATTTCAAATTGTTAATCCATCTTCGTCATAATAGGGTAGTTAATGTGCCTAATTTCCTATACAATTTCTTAAAAAGAATGGGCTATGAATATCAAAGGAAATCAAAAAGATCAACATTATCCCATGATTGCTTGGTAACTCTATTAGTTAAGAGAAGTCTTAGGATGCAGTATCCAAATGTACCCTAGAAATGATTCTTGAAATGTAGAAATATCAATGATATCCTTAATGACCCAGCATCACCAGAAAATTCACCTGCTGCATCATTGAGAGAAAACCCTGTTGCACCTACTGCATCATCTACCCATAGCATAGAGGAGATAGGAGAACATGGTGTGCCAATTATGCCAAATGTAGTATTTGATCAACCTATACTAGAAGAAGAGAATCAAACCCCAGAAGAAGAGACCAATCAGGCTCCATCGTCTAGTAAGACATCTAGCACCAAAACACCAAGAACTAAGAAAAAGAAGAGTGGTTCCTCTTCTAATCTTGCAAAGAGGTCAAAAGGGAAATCCACACCAGTAAGGCATTCACATCACCTTAGAGAGAAGGGTGTTATGGGGTGTGTTGTGGAGAAACCTAGAAAAGAGAAGGAGGATGTGGTAGCAATAGAGAGTGACCATGAGCTAGGGGATAATGTGATTGAAAATATACAAAATCCTGTCAAAAGGAAATGGTATGTGTCCAGTACCTCTGAATCTGAATCAGAGGACATTTTTATTGCTAAGAAAACTAGGATGAAAACCCCAAATAGCCTTGATAATGAGGAATGTGAGTGTACAGGAGGTGGTGATGAACAAGCTTCAAAGGATGAGGAATTGTTGCTTGAGGACAGGAATATAAGAAGAGAACTGTAGGAAGCTATTGATAGAATAAAACAACTAGAAGAATTGATCAAAGCCTATGAGTAGAAGGACAACGAAAGAGAGACAAGGATACATGAGTTGGAAGAAAGGGTTAACACCTATGGTCAGGAATCAAAACTGGATGCCCTTGTAGAGCTAGCCATAGTAGCGGTAGAGAATAAGGAATTAGTGACCAAAGAAAAGGGAATCCCTATTGTCAAAACTCCAACTTGCTATACAGTTGTATCGTTAGGATATCAATTATGGAAGGTCACATAGGAATTCTTTGAACAAAAAGAAGAATAGAAAAGAGAAAAGGAAACCATGATTGAAGATCACATTAAGGCATTGGAAAGGAAGGATATAGAGTTGCAAAAGCTGGCAGTAAGAATGGAGGAAGTAGTAGATAAGGCTACTCAGATTGTCAAATGTAGACCACAAGCTAGGACCTAGGCTTTGTTTCATCAAGAAAAATTTCTGAGTTTCCAGTTCAGTAGATTGATTAGCAATAAACCAGTTGACATGAGTGAGAAAATGGCTTTCCTCAAAGTTTTTGCTACTTCCACACTTGATGAACAAGATCAGCTATGTGAATTTTATTTACATAATTATGTTGTGTCAGGAGATACTGAATGGAATCCATTAATCTATGTAGGGGATTTGTAGGTAAGAGCACTGACCTCTTACTTCAGAAATGATAAATTGAGAGGGGACATTATGCAAGCTTTACACAGAAAGAGAGAAGTCCATTGCCCTTTCAATCAGAAGGGAATCTAAAATCCCAGAGTTTATCATTGCAAAATGGAAGTAGCTATTAGAGCACAAGGGTGTGGGGAGAAAAATTATGAGTTTGGGGCTACAAGACTATGATAGGATTTAAAACTTGACAGTAGGGATCATCCATCATTCTCACCAGCATGTACAAGACCAGTGGAATAGTTTGACTCCAGAGTTACAAAAGAAGGAACCCCATTCTGTCCACAAATTCATGCCCATGTTTGAAAGGGTCAAGAAATATATGGACATTGCCAAGGAATAGGCACTAAGCTAGATACCACTTACTTTTCAGCCCCCTATGCTTCTATATCTAGTCCCACATTGGATTGGGAGGAGGAGTGTAGAGTGTGAGAAAGTAGAAGTCTCCAGGATGAATAGGTTGGCACACGGTAATGGCTTTTATTTGGACAAGACTCAAGGAGTAGATACTGTTGCAGATTTCAGGGAGATCACCCTATTTTACAACCTATAGCCCTAGTTATTTTCTTGAGGTCAAGCAAAAGGATAGTTGGGGGGTGTGATGAGCCTAATTATTAGCCTGTTTTCTTCTAGTTTTATGCAAGTTGAAAGACATTCCTAAACATTGTTTTAAGTATATCTCTATGTCATGTTATCCTTTATGATCATTATGTAGACTTGAACTTGGTTAATTAAGTATATGGAGATATGATGAAATTGTATGTTATATGTGGGAATGTCTAGATTATTGAGAATGTTTGTGTTGATTTTGGTTGCTAGTATTTTGTACATGTTCATGGACTAACCTTGTAGCTAAAAGAGAGAGGTCTCTCACATGCAGGAACTATAGGATGCAGCCCATAGCCACAACATTTCCAAGCATAGAGCAAGGGAGATTCTAGTATTGACTAAGTGCAGTAACCATAGCCAAGAACATTCAATGGAGAGAATCATGCATCATGATAGGTGATCAATAAATATGATTGGGAGCTTGGATGACTCTGTTAAAACTAGAAGACTAATGGAACCAATTCAATCGACCCATGTTCCTTTGTTTCAGTAGAGAGTTCTAGTTTTGTTAGAACACTTCCTTCCTTCTTTTCCTGTCATTATTGTTAGTATTCATCACACTCTAGTTCATACAGAGTAGTGTTTTTATGTTTACAATTAAGATACCTATTTGAATAACTCCCCCATACCTATATTATGGTTTGATGGTTGAGATAGAAGTTAGTTAGTTAAGTTTAGTTTTGAATAGTTTTTCTCTACCATAGATCTAGGTATATGAATCTTTTCAAGATTATGCAATGTTGTTTGATCATGAGTTATGAATATCACAGTTGAGCCAGATTTTGGTGTGATTTTGAAAAGATTGTGCAAATGTATGTTAGAATCAATATGATTGTATTTATCTGAAAGAGTTAGATTTGAGTTTAAATAGTGAGGCAAAAACTTGAGCAAGGGCCACTTAGGATAACTAACCTTCAATTTGTTTCTTGTATGTTTAAATTGTTGTAGTAGTTAATTTATGAATACAAGATCCATTAGATTCTTAGAGTTTCTTAGTTCAATTAATTTGTGACACTCTAGAGGATAGGAACAGTTATCATTAGCAAATAAGAATTTCATTCCTTAATTTGTTGTTTACATTACTGTTATCACTAGAAATTGCACCCGTATGCAAGGCTGGTAAAGCTATGCAATTCCATGTAACATGGGACTAATTTTAGGTTGTGGGTGCCCTATAACGAAATTAGACCTCTAGATTATGGGCTGGTTCCTTCAAATGTTCTATTGAGATGTATGTTTTTACTATTTTGGAAGAGGGAAAAAAGAAACTATGTGAATGTAAAAAGGTAAAATTTGGTGATGCACCTAAATTGGATAAAAATATGCAATCTGATCTATAATATAACTCAGAAATCTACCTTTCACACAATCCAAACTTGGCATAAATATCACAAAAGTGATTCTAAGGAAGGCTTGAAAATAGGCTTTCTATGAAGGAAATGGTTTTCCACAACACAAAAGGACTACTTCCAATTAACACAACCTAAGACCTGTGATAATTATATGCTTAATACTACAAGCAAGGAAGTGAGACAACAATTTTAAAGGTTTAATGATAAAACACAGCAAAATTTTATCAAAATCACTTCAATAATTAGAACTAAATGGAAAGGTAACTTAATTGATCTCAAAGAAACAAAGGAAACTCTGCAAGGAAGACAAAAATAGAACCTGTAACCTGCCGATCTCTAAATAAAACTGTAAAAAATGAGCTACAAGAATTCTCCAATCTGTCTAAATCAGAATGAGAATCAAGAACTAGCAAAAACAAACTCTTGCTTTAAAATATATAGGTTTTCTCTCTCAAAGAGGCATGCATAAAATATGAACTTGCAGATAACTACCTCTAAAAATAATCACTCCCAAGCAACCTCTAAAATCCTCAAAATTAGGGTCTAAAACTGCCACAAATTGAGCAAAAATAGCTCCAATTTGGGCCTCTCCATATTCTAGACCAAAAAGTTGACCAAGAACCCTAAAAATACTCCTAAAATCATGCAAAAACCTCCTAGGTGGCCTAGTTAACTCAACTAATCAATTTGCATAATTTTGCATAAGCAAAATTGATTGTGAGTAAATAATAAAGTAATAAAAATAATTACTTTATTATTAGTTACAACTTGTTATAATTTTGATTTTACAATTTGTGGAAAACAATAAAGTAATTTGGAAAATATTACTTTATCATTTTTTAAAAATTAATATCTTTGTAAAATCATGCATGATTAGAAGAAAAAATATCACTCCTTATCACTCCAATTTATAGTTGCCTAATTTGCATGATTTGAGCACAAATAGGACTTAGAAGAAAATAAAAAAACCCCTTATAGCTCCATGTGGTGAAAAACTCCTAGTTTGCATGATGCATATACATTAAGGCAAAAATCTTACCCTTATCACTCCACATGCACTAAGGAGAAAACGTAATCATCTATCTACAAGATAAAATCCTTAAGTCATCCTATGCATTTTAATATCTACAAAAACAGTATGCATTAATATCCTTATGAGTCCCTTTGATGCCTTAGTGCATACATTTATCTTTATATTTTGAAGTCACCTTATATCTCCTTGTGCAATTTCAATATCCTTACAACTCCATGACTCCATGCATCAAACATTGCACCATTACACATGCTTTACCTTGTCTGCCACCTTGTAAACTTACTGTCTTCATGCATATCATGTTCTAAAACAATGTCCTTTTGACCCTGTTGGCCTCCATGCATAATAAGGAAGGATTTTTTACCTTTGAATGTTTGCAAGAAATGACAAGGAAACCTCAACTAGCATGAGTCATATGAAGCATCTTTGACCATGCTATTTTGTCGACCACACGGGAATTAAATAACATAAGGCATGAAGCCTTGCTTTTTCATCATACCAACCCTTTTTGACTTAATAAAAATCAAGCCTCAACAATGTTGGTCGGCCACTCCATGTTATGATAGCTAGGAAACTTCAAGACTAAAGTCTTGACCACGGGCATTTTGGATAAGGTAATTATTTTTTGTCTCTTGAAGTCAAAAAACTTGAGGGAAAGAACCTTTGAACAAAAGCAAAAGAAAACCCTAAAAGTTGACTTCATTCTTCATTTGGCATCTTCCTTTATTTTCTCTGCAACTATATTCTACCGGTTAGGGTTTGAATGTTTCAAGTGTATTTCTCTGGCTTTCACTCCTCTTCTGGTCCTCTCTTGGTCGAATCTTTAGAACTCTGCATGCAAGAAAGAAGGTAACATTTGTTTTGAGTTTCGTATGAGGCATTTTTGTTGACATCTATAGATTCTTTCTCCTTTAATGGCTGCAACTTCTTTATCATTTCATGGCCATCTCAATACTTTACTCTTTCTTTGACAACAACTCTTTTTGTCTCTACATATTTATCTTTTCCACTATGACCTGTATTTAAAAGTTTGATAAAAAAGAGGCCGCAGATAGGTGTCTCTTCCTGCTAGAAAAATAAGGTAATCACTTGTTTCTTGTCTCTTCTGTAGCTTCATTTGTCTTTTTGTAACTAGAGACTGACAAGGGTCTTTATTTGAAATGGATATTACATTTTATTGCAAAAAATGATATATCTCCTTTTGTTGTGCCTGTATACATCTCTTTTCATCCTTTACTTGTCTGTAGTGTAGAAACTTTGAGGGTTTTTGATTTTATAACAAGGGTTTTATCTTTTTTGCACCTACAAAGCCTCCATTTTTCTACGATTGTGCTACATCTGTATGTAGACACCAAAAATATGAAAAACTACTGAGGGTTTAAAAAATGAAACAAGGGTTTCAATTTTCTTTGCATGAAAACCCTTCTCACTATCGTGGCCACTCCTATAATATCAACTGTGTTCTCTTTATGATTGTAAGTGTAGAAAAAGAAACAAGTGTTTTTCATGTACAGATGGGTATTCAATTTTTTGCATGAAAATATCTTCTTCTGGCACATCTATGGCAATAGATGTATTTTATCACTTTCCTTTAAATGTAAGTGCAAGATGGCACTAGAGTTTGAATTTCCTGAAAAGACCTTCCTCTTTTTGCAGATGGGTATACATTTTTAACATGAAAATGTGCTTCCTACTCACGGCTATGACATCTCCTCATCTGTCTAGCAACTTCATTGACTGCCTTTGTTGCATTTGGATCCTTGTAGCATTCATATCATGTTGTGATCTCTCCTTGGCTATCTATATTTCTTGGTCCATCTGAATTCATATGATGTTAGCTCCTTTCTCATTACAAGGTATGAATGTTTGATCTATGTGGCAACAAGTTTGAAATTCTGTAGCATATAGATTTTATCTTCAACTATTTTCTGAAAGTTGAGGCTCCTATGTTTGTATCTATCAATCATTATTATTTGACTGTTCATTAGCACTTGCTTCTTTAGCTTTGGCAAGGTCCATGAGAAATGTTGCTTTATGTATGTGATTGTGGAATCACTATTTTCTTCATTTACATATGTCTGTGGCATCTTTTAGATACTCCTTCTAGCTGCCTTTGTGCATGCTCACTGCTTACCTCATTCATTTGGGTCTTATAGTAGCATACATATCATGCTTTTCTCTTCTCCTTTAGTCCTTGTCATGGCAAATATTTATTATAATTGTGTCATTTAGAAACAATGGCATATGAGAAAGAAAACAGCTTACCTTGTGCCTTTGTCAATCATCATCATTGTAGCATTTGGCATATCATGTGCCTTCTACTGCTTCACCTTCATCATTGATGTGGTATTCTCTTTCAAGAATGTTCTACTCATGTTGATGGATATGGAAGTTATGATCTATTCTGAGTGTATTTGATTGCAAAAGTTACTTCATTGATCACTGTCATAACTACTTATGATAAATGTGATTGCACTTGTCTTTGTTCTTGCAAGGTATCTCTCTTTCTGACATTTACTGACTGTAGCATGTCTTTTCACTGTTTCAAGGCATATGAGATAAGGCTTGGAAATATAGGCTCTCTTTGATGCCCTAAACATATGGAATTTTGACTTGGCTGTTACATCTTTAAAGCTATGACCTAGCTATTCCACATTTACTATTTTATTTTCTTGATCATCCTGTAACTTGCTCAAATGATACACAAGCTCGATGTCTTGGAAGCTTTATTCTGTTTCTTTTATCTTCATTAGGCATAGTAATATGAATACTTGTAACATGTCCCTGTACTATGAATGCACTCTGTCATCTGTTCTTATTACCTATGATGAAATAAATATAGGTATTCACAATGATTTTGTACTTCAGATGGCTCCTGTATCTTGGATATTCTTTTGTAACTATAATCTAATTATTGCACTTTGTCTTTGTTAACTTGATTCAGTCATGTTAATCTGATTTGCTCCAATCAACTGTAATAATGTCATGATGACATAACTTTTCTGTAAGTTGATTAGATGATGCATGATATAGCTTGGAATGGTGCATCCTGTCTTTTTTGATACTCTTTTCAAAATGAAAAGAAACATGTTGGGCTCAAACCCTTGTTGGAGCCACATTTAATCCACATGTTTATTTGTTTTCAAATCAGCAACAAAACTTGTCCTATAGCTACACAGTGAACAAACAAGTTAGCATAAAAATGTACCTGATAGTATTGATTGATCTTCTTCATGGCTTCTTCCTGATTTGTGTCACTTATCTAATCTGATCTCTCATCTAAATGCATGATGTGATAAGTAGATGTTTCTATTTGATAAAAGCATGTGATAACTTTAAACATCCGGAGCGCTAATAGGGCTATCCCCAAAATTTTACAGGTTCAACTGATGATGGAGTTGAAGTAAAGATTGAAGACTGAAGACTTGAAGGCCAACATCAACAAACAATCTTCTTGCTCGAGCAATGATGGATGTTTCAATTTATTATGTGTTCATTTCTTTTCCTTTTATCAAACATATGCATAGATTGCATGTCTGCAGTTGCTCAGTCTAGTTACTCCCATGGCTTGTGTGGGACACATTTGAACACCTCTTTTAAACATGATCATTTAATTTCTCTTATGCATATTATGTATATGTATTTCCTTTTCAATCAATGCATGAGAAAAAGTAATAGATACACATATCTTTCTTTCTTTTATTCAAAACTGATTAACTGAATAATCAATCTAACTTATGACTCCTGAAAGATAACATGATGCAAAAATAACTATATTTCTTGAATGACTGATACCTTGGCAATTCTATTCTCTTGTCATGATAACTCATCAGTCTTGATTAGACTGATGGGCTATCCTATCAATTGAATCTCCTTCTTTGCTCTTGTCAAGATGTCAATAGTTCAATAAATGCATAACTTTGAAGTTTTCTTTTATTCCTTTTGAATAATAACACTTAGGTCCAACTAATATTAATTGTGAACAAGAAATTAGTAACATTTCTGGTGACCTCTCAGGGGTGTTTGCCTACTAGATAACTTAGAACTAGTGGCCTTTGCAACTCCATTGGGCATAGGGTCCTTTCTACCTTGAACTTAGAGAATTTCTGCAACTCACTAACTGAACACAACCGTAGCAACTAACTAAAAAAATTGAAACTAAACTAAGTTGCTTAAAACAAAATCAGTGACATGTACAGAAGCACTTCTTGGAAACAAAATAACTGAACTAAAATTCTACCTACCTTGCTCTAACCAGCCAAAGGTGCTGGTTAAACAAATCCATTAACTATTTGGTTAAAATAACTTCCCTTTCTGATTAGGAAAGGATGTTCTATGAAGCTTTTAACTACTGACATGACATGATTCATAAGGATATACTTCGCAGAATGCTGCAAAATATTCTGAAGAATGAAAACTAGCTTATTGATTATCCAAACCTGATCATTGATACTTCTATTATGAGGTGAATAAAAGACCTCATTCTACTGTTTTAGATCTACAATTTGCTCATTTGGTACAACAGAAATCTGTATCTCCCTTTTAAACTCTCTATAAGCTACATCTCTGATTGGACACCCTCTTACAATGATGAATCTTTGGCTAACACTCTTGATATCTTGATTGAGATCTGTTGTCCTATTTTCACCTACAATCTCAGTTTGCTTTGAAAAAATTAGCTTAGATGAATGGAATGAAGGAAATCTTGACTCTTTGAGCTGATCCTGATGATCACATATTGTTGTTTCATCTAACATTAGGTGATCATCAATGTTAGAACAAAAGATTTCTATGATGCCTGAAAACATGCTCTCCTCTAACTCAAATCTTGCATTGAATCCAAATGAGTTATATCATCCAGTTGTTTGATATTAGGCATAGACTCAGGAGGTTCATCAAATAAGTCAGCTAGCTCATGAGACTCAACCTCTATTTCTTTCACAAAAACATGTTCAACCTGATCTTGTTTGCCATCTAAATTTGACACAAAGGAATCAAGATCATCCCAAAATGAAATTTCATCACAGTCTTCTTGAATTTTTGGTAAAAGAGAACTGTTTATTACCTCATAAGAGCTCTCAACTAGTTGTGTAAGTTGGATGATAGGTTTACCTGTACACTCTTCTACTTGATCCAATATCAAATTGTCAGACTGCTTAGCTTTAATCAGCAACCCTTCATTCTGTTTGATGTCTTCCTGATGTTTTGTTATTTCTGCTTGTGGTATGAGCTCTTCATCAGGCTCAATGAAATTGGGTAGCTGATCAAATAAAGAAATCAACTTCTCCTTTTTGTTAGGTTTATTCTCCATTAGAACATGGGCATCCTGTATTTGCATTTGAAGATTTTGTCCTTCCAATATCTACATCCTACTTTCATTAATCTTGTAAACATCATCATAAAACTTTTCAAATGATTCAAAATGTAAAGGATTGAGTACCAAATCCAAACCAACATCCCCTTCATAGGCATTATACTCATTTTCAGCTAGAGACATAGTAAAAATAGTAGCAACCTCTTGCTCCACATTTGATTTTTTTGATTTGGTGGGACAAGAAGGCCTACAAAAAACCTCAGCTACTAGGTTGAAACTTGGAATCTTGATAGGCTCTTGTTCAATGTACCAACTTAGAATCTTGATTGGTTCAGAAACTACTACCTTTTCCTCTTCCTGATTTTGGCTTGGTATGGAAGGGGTAGCCTTAATAAGATTTGGCATTTTGTAATTAGGATGATTGGTCCAAGAGGGCTACCATACATGTTCAAAAGCCTGATGGTTTGATTTAGGTACTTGGCACAACTGATACTAAGGACTAATAGACTACTTTTGAATGCAAATAGGTTCTTGATTACAATTAGAGTTCCTGAAACTTGAAACTTGATATCTACTAACCTCATTTTGAGAATGCTTATCTAGAATGAATGTGACCGTTCGGATGTTCTGCTTTTGTATTTGTGCAAGAAAATACTGCATCTATGCCTCTTTTGCTGCAATCTCCCTCCTAAGATTTTCTTGAAACTGTATCCTTTGTGCCTCTAATTCTTGCTCATGGAGATACACCTCATAATCCATTTCTTCTTGCTGCCTCTTAAACTCCTCTATCTGCTTTGTGATTTCTAACAAAGTGTTTTTCCTATCATTCATGTTGTTCCTTATATCTTCAACCCCTTGGGACTAATTTTGAACATGTAAATGTTGATGTGAAGGATGAGTAGGGGTGGGTGGGAGGTACACATGTTGGGCATGTTGATTTCTTTGTAAATCAAAAGAATTAGGAATGAAATCAGTAGTATGGCTGATCCGATATGGCTGATAAGATGAAGGCTTAGCAGTATCTTCATGATATGATGGATGATATGGCATATTTCTATGAAGGAAAGACATGTTTATTCATTCAAAAGGTCTGATCTATCAAACTAGAAAGATAGAGTCGCTAGGTATTTGTAAGTAAACCTCTAAAAAGGCTGTATAAATTGCTGATCATACCAAAAACAATAGTAATAAATAAGTTCTTTTGAACTAAAAAATAGTTCAAAGTCCCACCGGGTGTGCCAAAAACTGTTATCACTAGAAATTGCACCCGTATGCAAAGCTGGTAAAGCTCTACAATTCCATGTAACATGGGACTAATTTTAGGTTGTGGGTGCCCTATAACAAAATTAGACCTCTAGATTATGGGCTGGTTCCCTTCAAATGTTCTATTGAGATGTATGTTTTTACTATTTTGGAAAAGGGAAGAAAGAAACTATGTGAATGTAAAAAGGTAAAATTTGGTGATGCACCTAAATTGGATAAAAAATATGCAATCTGATCTGCAATATAACTCAGAAATCTAACTTTCACAAAATCCAAACTTGGCATAAATATCACAAAAGTGATTCTAAGGAAGGCTTGAAAATAGGCTTTCTATGAAGGAAATGGTTTTCCACAACAAAAAATGACTACTTCTGATTAACACAACCTAAGAACTGTGATAATTATATGCTTAATGCTACAAGCAAGGAAGTAAGACAATAATTTTAAAGGTTTAATGATAAAACACAACAAAATTTCATCAAAATCACTTCAATAATTAGCACTAAATGGAAAGGTAACTTAATTGATCTCAAAGAAACAAAGGAAACTTTGCAAGGAAGACAAAAATAGAACTTGTAACCTATCGATCTCTTAATAAAACTATAAAAAATGAGCTACAAGAATTCTCCAATTTGTCTGAATCAGAATGAGAATCAAGAACTAGCAAAAACAAACTCTTGCTTTACAATATATACATTTGCTCTCTCAAAGAGGCATGCAAAAAATATGAACTTGCAGATAACTACCTCTAAAAATAATCACTCCCAAGCAAACTCCAAAATCCTCAAAATTAGGGTCTAAAACTGCCACAAATTGAGTAAAAATAGCTCCAATTTGGGCCTCTCCATATGCTTGACCAAAAAGTTCACCAAGAACCCTAAAAATACTCCTAAAATCATACAAAAAATTCTTAGGTGGCCTAGTTAACTCAACTAATCAATTTGCAGGATTTTGCATGAGCAAAATTGATTGTGAGTAAATAATAAAGTAATAAAAATAATTACTTTTTTATTAGTTACAACTTGTTCTAATTTTGATTTTACAATTTGTGGAAAATAATAAAGTAATTTGGAAAATATTACTTTATCATTTTTTAAAAATTAATATCTTTGTAAAATCATGCATGATTAGAAGAAAAAATATCACTCCTTATCACTCCAATTTATAATTGCCTAATTTGCATGATTTGAGCAAAAATAGGACTTAGAAGAAAATAAAAAAACCCCTTATACCTCCATGTGGTGAAAAACTCCTAGTTTGCATGATGCATATACATTAAGGCAAAAATCTTACCCTTATCACTCCGCATGCACTAAGGAGAAAACATAATCCTCTCTCTGCAAGATAAAATCCTTAAGTCATCCTATGCATTTTAATATCTCCATGCACAAAAATAGTATGCATTAATATCCTTATGACTCCCTTTGATGCCTTAGTGCATACATTTATCTTTATATTTTGAAGTCACCTTATATCTCCTTGTGTAATTTTAATATCCTTACAACTCCATGATTCCATGCATCAAACATTGCACCATTACACATGCTTTACCTTGTCTGCCACCTTGTAAACTTACTCTATCTTCATGCATATCATGTTCTAAAACAATGCCCTTTTGACCCTGTCGGCCTCCATGCATAATAAGGAAGGATTTTTTACCTTTGAATGTTTGCAAAAAATGACAAGGAAACCTTAACTAGCATGAGTCATATGAAGCATCTTTGACCATGCTATTTTGTCGACCACAAGGGAATTAAATAACATAAGGCATGAAAACTTGCTTTCTCATCATACTGACCCTTTTTGACTTAATAAAAATCATGCCTCAACAATGTTGATTGGCCACTCCATATTATGATAGCTAGGAAACTTCAAGACTAAAGTCTTGACCACAGGCATTTTGGATAAGGTAATTATTTTTTGTCTCTTGAAGTCAAAAAACTTGAGGGAAAGAACCTTCAAACAAAAGCAAAAGAGAACCTTAAAAAGTTGACTTCATTCTTCATTTGGCATCTTCCTTCATTTGCTCTGCAACTATATTCTGTTGGTTAGGGTTTGAATGTTTCAAGCATATTTCTCTCGCTTTCACTCCTCTTCTAGTCCTCTCTCGGTCAAATATTTGGAACTCTGCATGCAAGAAAGAAGGTAACATTTTCTTTGAGTTTCGTATGAGGCATTTTTGTTGACATCTATAGCTTCTTTCTCCTTTAATGGCTGCGGCTTCTTTATCATTTCATGGCTATCTCAATACTTTACTCTTTCTTTGACAACAACTCTTTGTGTCTCTACATATTTATCTTTTCCACTGTGACCCGTATTTAAAAGTTTGATAAAAAAGAGGCTGCAGACAGGTGTCTCTTCCTACTAGAAAAATAAGGTAAGCACTTTTTTCTTGTCTCTTCTATAGCTTCATTTGTCTTTTTGTAATTGGAGAATGACAAGGGTCTTTATTTGAAATGGGTATTACATTTTCTTGCAGAAAATGATATATCTCCTTTTGTTGTGCTTGTATACATCTCTTTTCATCCTTTACTTGTCTGTAGTGCAAAAAAATTGAGGGTTTTTGATTTTATGACAAGGGTTTTGTCTTTTTTGCACCTACAAAGCCTCCATTTTTCTATGGTTGTGCTCCATCTGTATGTAGACACCAAAAATATGAAAAACTACTGAAGGTTTAAAAAATGAAACAAGGGTTTCAATCTTCTTTGCATGAAAACCCTTCTCACTCTCATGGCCACTCCTATAATATCCACTGTGTTCTCTTTATGACTGTAAGTGCAGAAAAAGAAACAAGGGTTTTTCATGTACAGATGGGTATTCAATTTTTTGCATGAAAATATCTTCTTCTGGCATGGCTATGGCAGTAGATGTATTTTATCATTTTCCTTTGACTATAAGTGCAAGATGACACTAGGGTTTGAATTTCCTGAAAAGACCTTCCTCTTTTTGCAGTTGGGTATACATTTTTAACATGAAAATGTGCTTCCTGCTCATGGCTATGACATCTCCTTCTCTATCTAGCAACTTCCTTAATTGCCTTTGTTGCATTTGGATCCTTGTGGCATTCATATCATGTTCTGATCTCTCCTTGGCTATCTGTATTTCTTAGTCCATCTGAATTCATATGATGTTATCTCCTTTCTCATTACAAGGTATGAATGTTTGATCAATGTGGAAACGAGTTTGAAATTATGTAGCATATAGATTTAATCTTCAACTATTTTCTGAAAGTTGAGGCTCCTCTGTTTTTATCTATCAATCATTATTATTTGATTATTCATTAGCATCTGCTTCTTTAGCTTTGACAAGCTCCATGAGAAATGTTGCTTTATGTATGTGATTGTGGAATCATTATTTTCTTCATTTACATATGTTTGTGGCATCTTTTAGATACTCCTTCTAGCTGCCTCTGTGCATGCTCACTGCTTATCTCATTCATTTGGGTCTTATAGTAGCATACATATCATGCTTTTCTCTTCTTCTTTAGTCCTTGTCATGGTAAATGTTTATTATAATTGTGTCATTCAGAAACAATGGCATATGAGAAAGAAAACTGCTTACCTTGTGCCTCTGTCAATCATCATCACTGTAGCATTTGGCATATCATGTGCCTTCTACTACTTCACCTTCATCATTGATGTGGTATTCTCTTTCAAGAATGTTCTACTCATGTTGATGGATATGGAAGTTATGATCTATTCTAACTGTATTTGCTTGCAAAAGCTACTTCATTGATCACTGTCATAACTACTTATGATAAATGTGACTGCACTTGTCTTTGTTCTTGCAAGGTATCTCTCTTTCTAACATTTACTGACTGTAGCATGTCTTTTCACTGTTTCAAGGCATATGAGATAAGGCTTGGAAATATAGGCTCTCTTTGATGCCATAAACATATGGAATTTTGACTTGGCTGTTTCATCTTTAAAGCTATGACCTAGCTGTTCCACGTATACTGTTTTATTTTCTTGATCATCCTGTAACTTGCTCAAATGATACACAAGCTCTGTGTCTTTGAAGCTTTATTCTATTTTTTTTATCTTGATTAGGCACAGTAATATGAACATTTGTAACATGTCCCTATACTATGAATGCACTCTGTCAGCTGTTCTTATTACCTGTGATGAAATAAATATAGGTATTCACAATGATTTTGTATTTCAGATGGTTCCTATAGCTTGGATATTCTTTTGTAACTATAATTTGATTATTGTACTTTGTCTTTGTTAACTTGACTCAATCATGTTAATCTAATTTGCTCCAATCAACTGTAATAATGTCATGATGATATAACTTTTTTGTAAGTTGATTAGATGATGCATGATATAGCTTGGAATGGTGCATCCTTTCTTTTTTGATACTCTTTTCAAATTGAAAAGAAACATGCTGGGCTCAAACCCTTGAGGGAGCCACATTTAATGCACATGTTTATTTGTGTTCAAATCAGCAACAAAACTTGTCCTATACCTGCACAGTGAACAATCAAGTTAGCATAAAAATGTACCTAATAGTATTGATTGATCTTCTTCATGGCTTCTTCCTGATTTATGTCACTTATCTGATCTAATCTCTCATTTGAATGCATGATGTGATAAGTAGATGTTTCTATTTGATAAAAGCATGTGATAACTTTAAACATCCGGAGGGTTAACAGGGTTGTCCCCAAAATTTTGTAGGTTTAATTGATGATGGAGCTAAAGTAAAGACTGAAGACTGAAGACTTGAAGGCTGCCATCAACAAACAACCTTCTTTCTCAGGCAATGATGGATTTTTCAATTCATCATGTGTTCATTTCTTTTCCTTTTATCAAACAGATGCATAGCTTGCATGTCTGCAATTGCTCAGTCTAGTTACTCCCACGGCTTGTGTGGGACACATTTGAACACCTCTTTTAAACATGATCAGTTAATTTTTCTTATGCATATGATGTATATGTATTTCCTTTTCAATCAATGCATGAGAAAAAGTAACAAATACAAATATCTTTCTTTCTTTTATTTAAAACTGATTAACTGAATAATCAATCTAACTTATAACTCCTGAAAGATAACATGATGCAAAAACAACTGTATTTCTTGTATGATTGATACCTTGGCAATTCTATTCTCTTGTCATGATAACTCATCAGTCTTGATTAGACTGATGGGCTATCCTGTCAACTGAATCTCCTTCTCTGGTCTTGTCAAGATGTTAATAGTTCAATAAATGCATAAATTTAAAGTTTTCTTTTATTCCTTCTAAACAATAACACTTAGGTCCAACCAATTTTAAGTATGAACAAGAAATTAGTAACAATTACAAAGTATCCGTAGTAGTTGTAGCATCATTACTTTCCCTTGTTAATAAGTAGCTTGATTTAGTAGATAAGTTAGATAGTCTGATCCCTAAAAGCACATACAGTGCAAGTGCCATCACAAGTCTACAAGCCCTAGTTGATAATTTGATGAGGTCTTTTCAAGAAGTTATAGTGGACTATTCAGTAGGAGAATCCTTTGAATTGAGTGATTACCACCAAGTTTACCTAGCATTGTAAAGACACTACAGTCTTGTTGCAACAGTTTCACCCGATCTCTTTCTAATTTCACATCCATTAGCATAAAAAAAGAACATTGAAATCATTATCACAAAACTGACTCACACTTAAGAGATTATGCTTTAGACCTTCTATGTAGTACACATCATGCAAAGGTGTGTCATTATCTAAGAGCAATGCACCTTTTCCTTTGATTTCAACACAAGCATCATTTCCAAACTTGATTGACCCACCTGAAAAATCTTCCAATTCAATGAACATGCTCTTGTCACCTGTCATGTGGTTAGAACACCCACTATCTAAGATCCATAACTCCCTCTTTTTGCTATGAAAGTCAGTTTGAACTAGCATAGCTTCAACCTTTTTGTCAAATAATTTAGGTCCCCAAATTGATTTTACCTTTTCTCTATCCATATCAACATTAGATGATGTTTTTGTGATTAGACTACTAGTTCTCCTTGAATGTTCTTTCAAATTAGGTCTACAAAACTTTGATAAGTGTCCAAAGTTATTGTAATTGAAACATCTTAACTTGTTTAACATTCCAAAAGGACTTCTACTCATAAAATGTAAACTTTTTATTGCAACAACATTACATTCATTTGCCTTGTGCCCATACTGATTACAATTGAAACAATAACCATTGAATTGTATATTATACCTAGCTGAAGCATACCTTGTGTAATGTCAGAAAATGTCCCCTTAGAGGCTTTTCCCTCATAAGGTTTATCTCCTAGGTCTTTTACATCCATTTAGGACATCTTACTTCATAACTTGGCATCTCAATGGAATAAGCCCTAGGTAACATGACAAATGGGACCTAGGAGGACCCCTTGAGCTTAACCCTTCCCAAAATAGTGGGGGAGGACTTGGGTGCCCACGCCCTAGTCTTGTCCTATTTTGGGGCAGTCCCAATTTTTGGGTGTCAGCTTGTGACCATTATTTGGGTGCTATGCTGACACGATAAGTTTGAATTTATGAAATCTTGGCAGGAGTGTTTGTAGTTGCATATAAAGGCATGTTTAGGCATTCATTTAGAAACTATATTTCAATTAGATGATTACAAGCAAGCTATTGTGTTCTCAAGGTGATTCAAGGATTTCATAGTGTTGCAAGAGCAAATTTGTGTGGTTTATGTGTTTGTGTTTGGATATTTGAGCATCCATTTCCTAATGGAATGAAGAGCATCTTCCTCCCATGAGATCTTTACTACAAGGTGACATTATATTGTGTTTGTGATTATTATTTCATTTGGTTTTTGCCTTTGCCTCCCTAGGCACACACTCTCTATCTGACAAAGGTGTTCGAAGACTTAAGTGTCCTCCAGGGCCTGACTAAGTCAAGCCTCTAAACACCACAACCCCCTGCCAAAGTTTTCATGGTTGTAGGTTACAGGTTGAGAAGCTCTACAAAGTGAAGTTGCAAGAAGACATCTTGGAGTGTCAGAATTGTAGAATAGAAGGAAAATTTGCCCCCTAGACTTGGGCACCTACTCATTAGTCCTCAAAGTTTTGTGATGAAAAAATCTTCGGTGTAACAAGAACAGGTTGTAGATCTTGTCCACAGATCATGACAAAAAGCAGGGCATTGGACTTGGGCACCCGCTCTTTTGTCCCTAAATTTTCCACCTCGGAGCCCCAAAAATAGGTACTCTATGATTTGACATTTTACATTCCTCTGAAAGAGCTTTTTCTATAATTCATCCATTTTCTGTTGTATTTGCAAAATTAGGGTTTTAATGGTTAATTACGCACAAGAGAAGGAAAGGTGATAATTAAACACCCTAATCCAAGTTTCCCTACATCTCACAGTGACCTAGGGTATGATAGTGCATTGCCACTCAACCCTAGGTCCTTGAATGTTAAGGGTGAAAGGAGGATTCAAACATCTAACAACTTAAAAAATTAAACAATCCCAATTTTACCTAAACACCTTGTTGCATTTGATGACCTCATGAGTCCTTTATTTATGATATTAGCATGTTGAAGATCCTTGGAATGCAAGCATTGACCTTCTTCAAACCCTAGACTAGTTTTATCATTGTAGCCTTTTTGTTTTCCCAAAAGATCTTCTAATTTGTCACTACTGCCACACATGTCAAGTCTTTTCTTCAAGGCTACAACTTCTACCTCTAAAGCATGACATTTCTTTTCTTTGATATCTAACTACATTGTCGTGACCTCTACAGCTCTCTTGCTCTCTTCAAGTTTCATTTTTAGGTCTGCAATTGATTTTTTAGAATCAATGACTTTGCTAATCAGACTTTCATTGTCCTTTTGAGTTTGATCTCTTTGAACAACAACCTCCTTTTTGAGTCTCTTAATTTCACCAAGGGCACATTTCAAATCACCTTCAAGATCAACCTCTTCTTCTTCATTTTTAGACTGATCTTCACTTTCTTCTTTCTGATTTTCACTAATAACAACCATGAATAAGGTTTCCTCTCCTTCTTCAAGAGAATCTTTTGAACAACTATCTATTGCATTAGCATCCTTAGTGAATGAACTTGCCTTCTTTTTGAAAGAGTTTTTCCTTTTAGAGTTATATTGTTTCTTCTTTATTTACCTCCTACTGTCCTCTTCATCACTTTCAGAATCTTTGTAAGGATATTGAGCAACATAGTGTCCTATCCTACCACAACTAAAACATTTAAATGGAAGCTTACCCCTATACTTTCCTGATGACCCCTTTTTCAGTCTACTTACAAAGGAGGACTTTTGGTCATTCAATTACTCTAGATCAAAATTTGTCTCTTTGTCCTTTTAAATAGATTTAAAAGTAGTTTCCTTGTTGAATCATCATTACAAACCCTCATCTCATAAGAAGAAAATGTTCCATGAAGTTCATCTAAGGTAAGTTTATTTATATCTCTCTTCTACAGCAGACACTTTGGAATCATGCTTGGATGTTAGAGACCTTAGTACCTTCTTGACAACTGCTTTTTCTTCCAAGGTCTCATTAAGACCATGGATAGCATTGATAGTCTCTTAAACTCTTAGAAGGTAATCAACCACCTTCTCTTCTTCACTCATTTTAAGAATCTCAAACTTGGCTCTAAAGGTTTGTAATTTGGCTTCCTTGACTTTTTCATCACCCTGATAGATACTAGACAACTTATCCCAAATAGCCTTAGCAGACTTACAATCCATAATTTTGACAAGGATCTCATTAGTCAAACCACAACAAATAGCATTTTTAGCCTTAGCATTACTATTGGAGGCCTTCTTTTCATCAGCAATTGAAGGAGGTTTTGTTTCTTTATACTCATTTTCAATAGTTACCCAAACTTAATAACCTAGGGAAGACAAGTAGGACTCCATTCTAAATTTCCAAAAGGTGAAACTAGACCCATCAAATAATGGTTCTTTCAAAGAAGAATAACCTTCCTGATTGGCTATGATAAGTACTCCACTAACATGATCTCCTAAGTTGATTAAACTTTGAACAAGGAACCTAAGGCTCTGATACAACTTGTTGGAGTATAGGACCACTGAGAGGGGGGTGAATCGGTGGTGTATAATCATTTAAACTTTTTACACCTTTTAATTCACTAGAGTGAAAGTATAAAGAGAACTTAAGAATTCTTCAGACACAAGATATTGAATGTTGAGGAAACACATATGCAACAATATGAATGAGAGCAAAAACCTTGATTAAGAATAAGGTATCAAGTGCAAATTTTGAGACAAGCAAAGAGAAACCATGACACAAAAGTTATGAGTGGAAAACCCTTAAAAAGGTATAAAAAACCACTCTTGAATGCTCACTTTATTATGCCTCATTGGTAAAAAATCATGATCTCATTGATCACAATTGATGTCTTAGTAACAAAGCCTCACTGGCTACAAGAGGTGTCTCACTGACACAATATGCCTCACTAGCTACAACAGGTGTCTCACTGACACAATATGCCTCACTAGAAAAACATCTCCAATCTTAATACAAGAAGGAAAAAACCAGAGGGATACTCTATTTCTATTCAATGCACTATTCTCATCAAATCTTTCAATTTTGCATCTGCCCTAATACACATCAAACACCACTTTTATCAAAACCAGTAATTTGTTGTTGGAATGTATAAATTATGTATATGATCTTATAGATATTGCTCTCTGAAACCCGTATCACTAACCAACCCTTCTCAAAACATCAATCAGAGCCTTAAATGAAATTCCTTGGCCCTCAAGGTTGGTAGCAGAATTGAATAAAGGTAGTTAGGGCTTCATTTGTGAAACTGCCTATCAAAATTACATAGTAAACTATTTGTTGAGGTTTGAACAGATTTAAACCTGCACCATAGATTTCCCTTTTGGTGCCTTTGAACCAATGGGAGATCATCACTTACCGCCTGAAATTAAAAGCCTTCACTGAGACCTTCAATGAACTATAGGAAGGAGGGCTAGTTTAACAATCACTCGATACCCCTTAAGTCATAACTTAAGTGGGTCTTAACTCTCGATAGTAGGTCAAGCACTTTTTATAAGAAAAAGTGCATATGGTTGACACAACGGTTTAAACAAAAGTTATGAATAAACCCTAGGTTCAAATAATAGGTTTCATGAATTGGCTACTCCATGAAGGCCGATAATAAATAACATGAAATGAGCTTTCACAAATTAGAGAGCATGAGTATCACCAAGTGAAGCAAGAAGAATGTAGTACAAGTGAAACATGTGAACTCCTTTATGAACCTATATGAACTCATGAAGCAACCAAAGCACTATCAAATTATCAAAGCAACATTGTGAAACAACAATCTGATCTCCTGAATCATATCAATGCAACATCCTAAAGCAATTGAATCATATTGAACCAACACTGAACCATGGTATGAATTAAGAACATATAACCAAAGAACTTAACCACCATCTGAAACATGAACTCATTTGAAGCATGGTTAACTCACTTGAAACATGGTGATCCTGATTGAAGCATAACCAACATGAACATCCTAAACTTGTAAACCATGAACTCAACTCTACCAATACCTTCTCCTAATGATGTGCATCTCAAATCAACTCACCAACCATACAAGATCATCACAAACACCAAAACACTACAGTACCATTTCAATATCCAACTTTGACATCAATGACAAATCATCAACAATGAGCTATCTCTGGAAGATAGAAAATGATCCATTACAAGGAATCATTAGAAGCTCTATGTGAAGCAACATTAGACTTTGATGTAGCAACAAGGGATGGATTTGTTTCTATGAATTTTGGGTTATAAGAATTTGGCAGATTGATGCCATTGACAATGAAAAGTTGTTTTAATTGATGAAGCTCAATTAGCAATTTTAAATCATCAATTTTATTCTACATGAATTAGTCTATTGTATGGCTTTTAATCCCACAATAATAACATTTTAATTTCTACAAACTAGGAGACATGATTACACTAGAAAAATAAAGTGCAGAAATTATGAAGTTGATATGAAGCCCACAAAAAATAGAACTTCTCTAGGCATTAGGATGTCCAAGTTATCAACCAAAGTGTGTAAAACTAAGAAAATTAATAAAAGATACTTGGGGCTGAATCTATAAAAAGTTCATGGATGTATGTGTAGATCTCTTCAATACCTTTCTAACACCACAAGAATCAGGAAAATTAGAGATTGTGGCAAAAAAGTTATGAGGTTGAAAGCCAAAATGGTGATCTAGACTTCAAACAAAAATAAATTATACCAATATATATATATATATATATATATATATATATATATATATATTAGTACCATTGGATTGTACTCAGAACTAGCTTTTTGATGCTTATTTATTTGCAAAATCCAACTTTGTTTTCCCAAGCTATGCCAAAAAGAAAATAAATACCTCTTTAGGGAAAAAATGGGGCCAAAAATAGGCTGTGGTGGTCTCTCAATGGCTAGATGAGTTGCACCACTAGTGGTTCCACTTGGTGGGTGGGGATTTAGTCATAGATGGGCAGTGGAACCCCCTGGCAGGGTAGTGGTGGTGGTGGGGCATAGATCTAGGTGGTGGTGGAGCTTGGGCTGCGACAAGGTGGCAAATGTTGGGGGAAGTGCCTGGTGGAGGCGAGGTGTCAGTAGCATCCTAGTTGTGGGATAACGAATATGGGTTGTCCATTAGGTCTAAAAACAAGTCTATTGCACTCCAAAAGGGGTCCGTGGGGGTTTGATAGGCCTGGCCAAGCTAGATTTTGGGCCAACTCGGCCCAAAACTAGGCTTGTGTGTCCCAAAATAGGGCACACAAAACCCCTTAATTCTTTTTTAATTATTTTTTGAAAAAATCATATGACTAAGGCCATACAGGTGTTGTACAACCTTGGAGATAATTTTTTTCTTTAAATGACCTTCAGTTAGATTTTGGTGATTTGACAATAGATCTTAGGGTTTTTGGGCCTTCTGAGCATGATGGCAGGGTCAAATTTGACCCAAAACAATCCAAAATTGTAGCTTCCCTCTAGATCTAGAAGAAAAACCCACTTCAAACCCTCATAGATCTAGCCTCCAGAGCTCAAATCAAGCCAAATAAAAGGCTAATCTAACTTTCTTGACTACTCTGAATCTAATGAAAAGCCCTGTTTTACATAGAAATACACCTAGCAAACAACCCTTGCCTGATTTTCTCTAGATACGAGAAGGGACTTATAGATTTGAAGCTTTGATGCCATATAAGGGAAGATTGATGTGCTCTCAAGCTCCCAAGATCACTTGCAAAACCTAGGATTTCCTTCTATAAGAGAGGCAAAGAGGATAAATTTGCATGATAAGGATGCAATAATGATATTGGATTCACAATAATTACATATGGGATATTGGTTTTATATTTCCAAGATATAAAACCCTAAGAGCTTAGAAAATCCCTAAGTAAACTTAATAAAGTGTAATAAAATAAATAATTACACCAACATGAATTTTATTGGAGCAACCCAATATCTTTAAAAGTTTGTGAAGGTTTTTTCATATATAGCCACCAACTACATTCCATCATGGGTAATGATAATAAATTCCATCGGGGTATTAAAAAAAGTGAGATTTTGATGTCTTGAAATAAAGGTTAAACTCAACTATGGTCTTAGAATTGATAAATATTCAATAACTATTTGAAGGAGATTTAGATTCTAGTCACTATACCATGAGTGTTGTATTACTCCAAGAAGATAGATTGGTGTATTATCATTATGAAATACTTAGAAGGGTTGTGATGAGCTATAACACTTAAGGAATTATATACCTTAGTTTCATCAATAAAGAAATGAAAGCATTAGCTAATGGAAAGGAAATTGTTTTGCACATTGATCAACAGCCATTGCAATAATTACAATATCAACCAAGTTACAAGAATCATACCATTGAAAATGGATGGGATTCTTGCTAAAATTTCATCTAGTGATAAAGTATAAGTGTGGGTTAACAAATAAGTTGGTAAATATGCTTTCTAGACCACCACTTTTATCTATGTTTGACTCTTTAGCTATGTTGGAACTATTTGACAAAGAGGTATACCATGAATATTATGCTCTTGATGAATATTTTATTGAAGTTTACATATCAACAACTCAAGGTAAGCATGATGAATTTGAGGCTAAGATAGATTTTTACCTCTTAGATGGTCTTTTGTATAAATCAAGGAATTGTGTGTGCCAAAAGAGAGAAGAGTGATGCTCATAAGAGAGGCACATACCTTAAAATTGGTTCATCATTTTGGGGTGAGAAAAATAATGGAAAACCTTTAGTGTTATGTTTATGGGCCTTACGTGCAAGTGGATGTCTCTAAGTTCATAAGGGGTTGTCAATTGTGTAGTGTTTACAATCCTAACTATAGAAAACTTGGGTTGTACCAAACATTATTAGTGCCTCAAAAACCATGGGAGAGCATATTCCATGGACTTTTAGGTGCATTTATAAAGACAAAGAAAGTTAATACCTAGATTTTTATTATTAGAGATCAATTTTCTATGATGTGCATGCTAGTTTCTTGTTGTAAGAAAACTTGAATCAAAAGTGATGCAACTAATTTATTTTTAAAGAATGTTTAGATTCACTTTGATCTTCTAAAAAGTATAAAATTTAGACACAAGGTTTTTAAGAAATTTTTGGTGCACATTGCGGGCTAGAATGGATACAAATCTTAAGTAGTCTATGACATTCCATCCTCAAAGAAAGGTAGCTAATTGGACATTGGTGCAATTTTTATAGGGTATAATAAGAGGTATATGAAATATTGGGACAAGAATTTGGTCTACATTCAACACTCCTATAATAGAGCCATTCATTTTTTAACAAATTTGTCCCCTTTTAAGGCTTGTTGGCTCTTTTCCCCTAGCCCATTTGATGTTTTCCATGGATATTCAAAGGAAGGGCTAGAAAAGGGAATGTAGAAGAAGATAAGGTTTCTAAGTTTATAGATAATGTGAGACAACTCCATGTTAGAGTGTAGGAGGAACTCAATCTTGAGTCTCAAGAAAGGTACAAGTGCCACCACAATCAACATAGGGTTGAGCACAAATTCCAAGAGGGTGACAAAGTTTAGGTGAACCTTGGCAAAGAGGGACAATAAGGAACATCAAGGAAAATTAAACCATGGTCTATTTTAGATCATAGATTAGGTGGGTAATAATACTTTTAGATTAGATTTTCTTGAGTATATGAAGATATTCTCCATAATTAAAGTTGATGGGTTGTGATTTTTTGAACCTTCATTGCTAGATGGAGTTGATATTGTTATGCTAAGAATGGCAGATTTTTTACTTGAGGAACAAGTTGAATTAGAAAATAATGTTATCCTTCAGAAAAAGGTATGATATACTTGATAAGGTACGCTTGAAGTCTAGTTGATAGGTCAAAAAGGGCAACTACCAAGTAAGGGAAAATGTGTTTCTAGAGATGAAGTGGGAAAGAAATACCCATATTTGATTTGTCTTTAAGATTTTGGGGACAAAAATCCTCTCGATGGGGATGCATAATCTAAAAAATTGAGTTAATTATATTATACTGTTAGGGTCAAGTTAGAGGCCACTAATTAGGACTTATACTTGGGAGAACATTTTGTCACCAAATTGAATGATGTGATAAATGATGGAAATTAGAAAAGTGGTTTAGAAGGTGTAAGGGGTGGTATGAAACATACCTAAAGGGTTCATTTCAGTTTGGTGTTATTAGAATTTAGTGTAAAAGAAAGAATGACAAGTTCACCAAACATAATCACCACTAGTGAACTTATTACAAAGCAGTGAACTATAAACTAGTAAACTAGCCAACTCATTTTGATATGGGTAGAGAGGAAACTATGAAGAGTTTTAAAAGTGGAATTAGTTTATTTAGATGTCTTTTCAATTTCCAATGGCCACGAGAGATTTGGAGAAGTCTATATAATACTAGTTCATGAATGTGCAAGGGTTGACTCATTGTAGAAACATCCATTTATACTCATGGAATGGACTTGTATGGAGGTATTAGGGTTTTATCATTATTCATAATTAGAGTAGGTGTGAAGGGATTTTATATTTCTTTTATATTGTAAAATATGATGATCAACACATCCCATATCCATATGTGTATATGTACACACCCAAAATTGACCTAATTATCATTAGTATCAAATATGACATTAGCTATCATCTACATTTGTCTAACACACTTGAACAATTTCCCAATCACTTATTTCTTCTATTAATTAAATAAATTTATATTTATTTAATTAATTCATTATCTATTTCTTCTATTTCTTCTAATCTATAATTAAATAATCTTTAATTATTTAATTATCTATTTCTATCTATTTTAATTAAATAAATCTTATTTATTTAATTAATTTCTCTTATCATTTATCTTCATAAGCCGACATGTGTGTATCTTTCATTTAAAAACATGTGTGGTACTACATCTTTTATTTAATATCTTTCACATGTAGTACTTTTTATGTACACGGTCACACATAAGCCTTATCTTCCCTCCGCTTGTCATCTTCACATTCATCTATGACTATCATTTAATCCTAGCCATTCACATAGCCACCAAATCTCAGTCGTTGATTGATTTTGGTTGAAGTCTATATAAACAGCGTCTCATTCTATACTACATCTATCCATCACTTTCATATAGTGTCTACATTATCATCTTGAGCATATTGAGCATTTTAGTATCCATCTAGCATATTAGCATTATCATCCATCCATCATGGCAGCTTTTATCTTCATAATTGTTCATTGTTGAGAAGCAATTAACATAATAAACAAGGAGTCATACAATCTAGGTGATATTGTTATTGAATTGCATGCTCTTGATTTCACTTGGATTTGATTCTTTGATGGTGGTAGGATTAGGTTTTCAATTATATTCTTGATCTTATTAACTTGATTTTTACCTATCACATTTTGGCACGCTTGGTGGGACTCACGTCCTTGATTAACTTTACTGTTTGAAGTTGTTTTTTGTGAAGATTAGATTTTTTGAGCCCTTATGGCAAGTTTCAGTCGCTTCCTGAACATATGCATTGCTTTTCAGTTGAAACCTACCATTTTTAGCATTTCTGGGATTGCTTCTGATCGAACAGTAGTCGCTTACAGTCCTTTTGTGTTGCTTTTGAGCTAACAGTGGTCGCTTGTGTCATGATTTGCATTGCTTTTAACCTAACACTGATTACTTTTGGCTGTCTAGATCACTTTCTGCAAACTAGGGTTTCCTATTTATACCTAATTTTTTTGCAGATCTGGGTCACTTATACTCAACAGTTTGTATTTTGATTTTTTACATCACTTTTGAGTCTTAACAGTTCACATCTGGGTCAGTCTGCGTCACTTCTGATTAGTAACATTTCACTTTCAAAAAAATCTAGATTGCTTTAGATCAACAGTTGATAGCCTCTGGTAACTATGTTGCTTTCAGTTTTTATCATTTTCAGTTCAGTTTTCTTGGCTACTAATTGGTTATTTGTGCAACATCTTATCGATTGTCCAAGAAAAGGAGGTTGTGAAACTACTAACATATCTATTGCAGCTTTGATCGGTCCAAGACATTACATTTTATCACTAATTTAAGAATATTTGGGCTTGGTGCTTAAAAAGAATCATTGTTTACTCCATGCTTAATTTATCTTTTTTTGGATTGCTTGATTGTGCAGTGTTTGTAACCCAAATTTAATAGAAAAAGTATCCTCTTCCCTTGCCTATCAAATGGATTTTGGATGTATGAGAACTTGTTATTATCTTTAGAGGGCCTGCCTTCCTAGTGTGAGAAGGGGTACGACCCAAGCGGTAACAAGCTAAAGCCAAGTCTTTCTAAACTGTTATATAAGAAAAGTGTTTGTGTTGAAATCCATAAACAACGGGTGTTGTTGTGTTATACCGACAACCAACCTCCCCCAAAACCCTCCAAGGCATAACCCTTGAAGGCTGGGAGACTCCACAATGGAGAGTAGTGCTGCCGCACATATAGCCACCCGAACGGATGCCCTTACTAGCAACCTTGTGTAGTAGCCAAAAACCTTCTATTTGTTGACGCAAAAGGTGGGACCTTTGAAGCCGCCCTGATTCTCGTGGTTCTTAGTAGAGATAACAGGGACAATCCTAAGGTTTGGTGGGGGGACAAGCCTTGGGAAACCCAGATCTTGGTATGCATGAGAAGTGAGTGCCATGGAGAGGAGCCGGTGCTACCAAGATCCTGAAGCTATCCACTTTGAATAGGCACAGCAGGGGACTCAACAAATAGAGTCCTTTCCTAGCCTAGGTTGTACAAGTTTGTGATTGCTGTGAGTGTGAGTGACTGAAATCACTATTTTCTTGTTAAAGACATAATTCAAACATATTTCCTGACAGACACAGATCACATTTGAACCTTCACTACTCACCTACAGAAACCCAAATTGCTTTTAAATAGTAGTTATTCACTTCTTGCAAAATCCAGATCACTTTTAACTCATAGCTGATCGCCTCTGGCAAAACCCAGTCACTTTTAAACCGCAGTAAATCACTTTTGACCTATAATTGATCACCTTTGGCAAACCTATTCACCTCTGGTTAGCATTGCAGTCTATTATTTGAAACATAACCAGGTCACTTTTGAGCTATTATCTGTCACTTTTGGCCTTATCTGATTTGCTTCTAAGCTATCATCAGTCGCTTCTAGTCAAATATCAGCAATCAGCATCCATCCAACCCAATCAGTGGCACTTTCAACCATCCTTAGCTTTATTATCAGCTTTTTGACAGTTTTCTGAATATCTACAGTCACTTGAGCATTGCCTCTATCTTGAGCATATCAAACCCTTGTACTTTTGAGCTTTTCATCCTTTTGAGACCCCAAAACAACAACCAACCAACAAAACTAGCAACCATACATCAACCTTTTGGCTTTACTTAGCCCTAAAAAAACTAGTAAACAACATCAGCAACCAACTTTTCCCTTGGGTGTGTGAGCTATCCTCTAGGGAAGTCAACCAACAACAACAACCAGGAAACCCAAAAACAACAACTAAGCAACCCATTAGCAAACAACAAAGCAAACAACAAACTAGCAAAACAAACCAGCACCAAACCATCAGCAAACCATCACCTTTTGGGTCTCAATCCTCACAAGCTAAAGTCTAATTTTCAACATCAACCATCATGCCTCAAACTAGGAGCTAATATAGAGATGAAATGGAAGCAAAACTTTGAGTTGAGATGGAAGCTAAGATGCAACAATCCCAATCAACACCCCTTAGACATGCAACTCAATTTACAATCGGCATGCCTTCTCACATGTTTATGCCCAATGGATACACCATTGGACAGTCATCCTCACAACAAGTGCAACCTCAAACATTTTTAGAGACTTATGAAGAGGAATCCTAAGAGGACTTATCAGAATTTAGAGACACACACCTATGGGATCAATTTGAGAAGCTTGTTTTATCTGATTCTAAGCACTACTTCTTGCAATTAGCACGTATGGGAGCCAAATTACCAAGTGATTTTGACATATCCGCTATTCGAGAACACAATCCAAACACTCCTGCTGTTGTTGCAAAGGGACCATCCACTATAGCCACACCATCTCATACCATGTCCATGTTGCAAAATGCACCTTCCAATCCATCTCTTTCATTACCTATTGCTACTCCATCCAATGCACCACGCTCAGAGTACACTTTAGAACCTTTAATAACTTTGACCAATGTACTTCCTTTTCTTTCACAAAATCTAAGCGTTCCACCTTTCCATGTTCCACAACATACACCTTCTCCTACCATTATCGTATCTCAATCTCAAGTAACACAAGTTGTCCATGTTGTCCAAGTACAAACTCCTCAAACATCACAAGCTATCCCAATATCGCAAACTCTGTAGGCTTCCCAAGCTATCCAAACACCACAAACTGTCCAAGTATCGTAGCCATTGCACTCCACTACTCCCATTGCATCACATGTGGAAACCACATCCCATATTCCTATCACTGCTAATATGGTCTCCATGATTTCTGCAGATCCATCCAACACACCATACAACCCCAATGTTAGTCTTTTTGACATGAGTGACCCACCTATTGTTTCACAAGCTAATCCTAGCACCACTGTCTCTTATGTTAATCAACTTACATCACTTTTGCCACCTACATATAATCCTTCGCAAACCCTCAATCTATCTTATACAACCCAAGGATTACCCATCTTCACCCAACACATGACATATACCAATCCTCATGTTGTCCAAAACACAAACCCAAATGTCCATCCTTCTTCCACATCCACCAATCCTTCCATCACTTACCATATCACAAATCCAACTCCAAATTCGCAACCATTGACCAATGTCAATCCATCTTCCACTTCTCATGTGATGCAAACCCTTGGCACTAATTCCTCGCAATATACCCAACCACCACTCGTGTCTCAAGGACATCAATCCTCCAACACATATGTGTCACATACTAATCCTTTGACATATACTATGAGCACGCAACCTCAACAAATGGTCATGTCCTCATATATCCCGCAATAGCAACCACAATATACATCATACTACACTTCACCTCTGAACCAACAACCTCCTTTGCAACAACAACACCTTTCTCAAGCAGATGTTGAACAAATGATTAATAAGGCGGTAGGACAAAGAAAGAAGACATTCTCTTTAGGAGACATATGCGCTTATCCATTTGACAAATCACTTCATATGACACCTTTTCCACCACACTTTGAAATTCCACAATTTGACAAGTACAAAGGAAAAGGAAATTTGGAAGACCATCTTAGAGCATTTTTTGTTGCATGTCTCGATGTTGCTCAAGATGATACGTATCTTTTGAGAGTATTTCCCCGAAGCTTAGCAGGACAAACTCTTGAATGGTTCTCTCATTTAGCTCTGGGCATTAAGTCTTTTGCAGAAGTAGCAAACAAATTTCGATCGCATTTCACTTTTAACATTGAACATGAAGTGAACATGAACAACCTTGTCAACAACAAACAACACAATGGTGAAGATTTCTCCTCATTTACTCAATGATGGCGTAATATGGCTAGCAAACTATCATGGTAAATACCTGAGAAACAACATCTCAATATTTTTGTCCAAAATCTTCATCCCGAGCTTTCATTCCAACTACAATTGCAATGTGCTAGCACCTTTGATGAACTTGTTTCCAAAGGAACCATCATTGAACATGCTTTAATTGCTAAGTGCACTATCAATATTTTTAGAGATAACAAAGACAACACTCCAACAATAAGTCTTTCTTTTGGCACAAGAACAAGAATGTTGTTAATGATGGTGTTGTAGATGTAAAGAACATACAAATAGTGAAGGCTCCTATTAACATTCAAGCCACATCTACAGCAATCAACCTTTTCAACAAAACTGACAATGACAAACTTTAAATCCTTGACAACAATTTACACCCTTAGGGGAACCCATGGAGGTTATTTTTCAAAAACTTGTCCAAGAAGGAGATATCATATTACTGGATGCACCACCTAATGGCGAACCACTCTTCAAAACTCCTTGGTACAAAGAGAATGAGTATTGCAACTACCATAGAGTCAAGGGACACAAAACAAATGGTTGTATGCGCTTAAAGCATGTCATTCAAGATTGCATCAATCAAGGTTTAATTAAAATCACACCTCCAACATCGCAACCTACATAGCAACCGACATCAAACTATGATTTAGATGTTTTCAAGAATCCACTTCCATCTCATGACAAACCAAGTAACCCTCATGCTAGGAATGCCATTTAGCAACTATGAGTCACCCACGATTGGCCGCATTGACCAAGCCCACATTTCTACCATTACTATCCAAGGCAAAGCACCCAATTGTACTGTAACTACTAGAAGAGGCCATGTTACCATTCAAGGAGCACTTGTCAATCCTCCTCATCCATCCTCTAGCTATAATATCCTTGATCACCTTGGCAAAACACCCGCACATATCTCCATCCTTGAATTGCTTCGCATATCCCCCACACACAAGGCTATCCTTGATAAAGCATTACAAGAATCCTTGGTGCCTAATGATATTGATACTACACAATTCTGATCTATGATAGCTAGCATTGCAACTCCTTGCCACCTAACTTTCTCTAACAAAGATCTTCGGCCGTCTATCAACCCATCACATAACAAAGCCCTCCACATAGAAGTATTCATCAACCAATGCCGTATCAAATGAATCTTAGTGGATGGTGGAGCTGGTCTTAATATATGTTCCTTAAAATTAATAAAACAATTGGGATATTCTATGAAAGATGTTGACACTTCCAAGGTCATTACTATCAAAGCATATGATGATGCCAAGAGAGATACTGAAGGAATTATTCACTTGCCTATTCAAGTTGGTCCGGTCACTACTGACACCCATTGTCAAGTCCTTGGTATTGAGCTTCCATACAACATCATCCTTGGTTGCCCATGGATCCGTACCCTCAAAGCAGTTCCTTCTACATACCATCAATGTCTCAAATTTCCACATTATGGTGTTGAAATTACTATCCATGCCGACCCTAATCCATTTGAGTTTTGCTGTTCTTTTCAAGCTAAATATCAAAGCCCTAACTTCATTCATATCAACACCGAAGTATATCCATCTTCATCTTATATAGATCCATCCGCCTTACTCAAGCCATCATCTAGCAAAGCCACTCCAAATCTTCGTATCAAGTACACTAAACATGGCTTGGATGAGTACACATTGCAAGAATTGTGTTGTGTTGGAACTCTTCCCTTGTCTCCCAAATCTCATGGCAAACCCTCTACATCCAAAGCATCTTCATCTACAGCCGTTATAAAAGCTACCCCTACAATATTCATTAAAGGTGGATTCCTTGATGATGAAGACATTGATGACATTAATTCTTGGATATTCTATGATGAGAACGACCAAGTACAACTTGAAGTAGAGAGATATAACAATGGGTTCCGCATCATTCAGAACATGGGCTACAAAGGACATGGCAGATTGGGATCATAGGAACAAGGACCTATTAAACCCATTGTTGTGTCTAAGAAGTTTAACAAGCAAGGCCTTGGCTTTCAACCAGATGTACTACCTTCCAAAGACATTAAGTGTGTTTCTGATATCGTAGCCAGACCTTCTTCGGTAGGAGAGACTTCTAATTTAGATACCATCAATGATTCCTCCCTTTATATCACCAACCTTTTTCAAGAAATCTCCATATTCATGATCTCTATGACTTCCTTTAGCTAGAACCATTCGTTCATTACCCTTTCACTGGTATATCCTGACCTCATTGATTGGGACCAACAGGGGGCACCTATATTGGACACATTTGAAAATGACAAAGCTATTGATGAATTCATGGGATTACAACAAGGCATTCCATTGGGTGATCATAAAGTGGGTTTCATGATGGATCTCCCTAAACTAGAATATTTTGGTGGAAGCATCAAATCCTTCAGTCGCAAAAGTGAAATAAATAGAATAAAAAAAGACAGGTCACTAGGTAAAAACTGAAAGGTGCCTCTTGACCATGAAAAAGTAAAAATAAAGGACATATTCAAGGGTAAAAACCTCCCTGAGGTGCTCAAGGATGGGGGATTTGATCTTCCTGTCACCATTGATTACCATGAAAAATCAACAGTGCTAGTTGAAAAATCTCAAGACATGAACTTAGGCACAGAGCAGAATCTGAAGATCACATATTTGGCAACATCACTATCAGAGCAGGAAAAATGAAATTTTACAACATTCTTCATAAAAAGAGCTATCAATTTTGCATGGACTTATGCTAACATGCCGGGTCTAGATCCATCACTTGTGGTACATCATTTAGCAGTATCTCCTAATGCAAAACCTGTGCAAAATGCATCCATAAATAGCTCTATTGGTCAAAGCAGAGATTTAGAAGCTATTAAAAGCAAAGTTCATAAGGCCTATTGATTATCTAGAAAGGGTTTCAAACTTGGTACCTGTAGTAAAACCTGATGGACGGGTTCGCTGTTGCATAGATTTCAAAGATCTCAATAAAGCATGCCCTAAAGATGACTTTCCACTACCAAGCATAGACAACATTGTAGATCTCACAGCTAGACATGAAATGCTATCCTTGATGGACATATTCTCAGGATATAACCAAATTAGAATAGCAGAGGAAGATCAAGAGAAAACATCATTCATTTGTCCATGGGGTACATACTGTTGGGTTGTAATACCTTTTGGTCTCAAGAATGCTGGAGCTACTTATCAACGAGCCATAACAGTTATTTTCCATGACCTTTTCCACACTATCATGGAAGATTATGTTGATGATATTCTAGGAAAATCCAAGACAAGAGAAGAACATCTACAGGTACTAGTATAAATCTTTGATTGACTAGAGAAGTATCAAGTCAGACTAAATCCAAAGAAATGTGTATTTGGTGTAACATCTGGTAAATTGTTGGATACATTATCTCTTGACGAGGAATAGAAGTAGACCCTGATAAAGTTAAAGCTATCATGGAAATGCCTTCATCATCAAATCTGAAGCAGCTTCGTTGTCTACAAGGAAGATTACAATCCATTCGCAGATTTATCTCACAACTAGCAGATAAGTGTCATCCTTTTTAACATCTCCTTTCGCAAGGGTGAACCTTTTAAGTGGGATGAAAAATGTCAACATGCCTTTGACAAAATAAAAGAATATCTAGCAACACCTCCTATGTTAGTACCTCCTGTACTGGATCGACCACTATTGCTCTACATATCTTCAACAACAACAGCATTGGGTGCCCTTCTAGCTCAACATGATGATTCAGGAAAAGAACAAGCCATTTACTATATCAGCAAAACTCTTGTGGGATATGAACTTAACTACTCACCTATAAAAAAAGCATGTTTAGCATTGGTGTTTGCTTCCCAAAAGTTGCGACATTATATGTTAAACCAAACAACAAAGCTCATATCTAACGTTGATCCACTCAAATATCTTCTCTCTAAAGCAATCCTCACAAGAAGATTAGCAAAATGGGTTATGATCTTAAGTGAATTTGACATACAATATGTGGATTGCAAGGCCATAAAAGGACAAGTTATCATTGATCAGTTAGCCGTAGCACCTGTCACACATACATCCAGAGTTCCCTGATGAAGAATTGTTTAATCTAACTTCACCAACATTATGGAAACTATATTTTGATGGATCTTACACACAACATGGATCAGGAGTAGGGATATTGTTTGTTACCCCTCAAGGAGATTGTATCCCAAAATCTTACAGAATTGCATTTCCATGTACCAATAACATAGCAGAATATGAAACTTTAATCACAGGATTATGCATGGCAGTACAATGGGCTATCAAACAGTTACAAGTTTTTGGTGATTCTCAATTGGTTATCAGACATGTCTTGGATGAGTATCAAACAAAAGATGAGAAGCTCCTTCTATACAAGGTAATGGTCGATGATTTCAAGAAGTACTTTGACACTATCACTTTTGAACAAATCCCAAGGATACAAAACAAAGTAGCAGATGCCATGGCTATGATAGGATCTCTTCTAGACATGCCATCCAATACACATAAGTGTGAGTTTCTGGTTGAACATCTTCTGATTCCAACATTTGAAGTACCATAGTCTAAGCTTATATGTGAGATTGTTGGTCCCAATTCATCTTGGTACGAGGACATATATGAGTATCTCCATAATCAAACCTTTCCATTTAAACTATCTAACACCCAACAAAAAACCTTTATCCATCGAGCCTCTCACTACACTATCATAGGAGACACCCTATATCGCCAGAGTCTTGATGGTATCCTTCTTAGATGTCTTGATTCTGAGGAAGCAAAGGTTTCCCTATGTGAAATACATGAAGGTGTCTACGGATCGCATTTCGTTGGCCCTGGTCTTGTTAAGAAAATTCTACGAGCTGGATACTATTGGCCAACTATGGAGAAAGATGCACAACAATTTGCAAAGAGATGTCTACAATGTCAGAAACATGGAGATCTAATACATGCACCAACACATGAACTTTAGCTTATCACTACTTCCTAGCCCTTCTCGTAGTGGGGACTTGATCTCATAGGTAAAATCCATCCTACTTCGTCAAATGGTCATAAGTTTATCATAGCCACCACTGAGTATTTCACAAAGTGGGTGGAAGCAATACCAATGACTTACATTACTGGCAAGAAAATATCTAAGTTCATCTTACACTATATCATTTGCCGATATGTAGTTCCTCAAGCCATTGTCACTGATAATGGTCATCCTTTCAAGAACCAAGAGGTTAGAGATCTTTGCACCAAGTTCCATATCCAACATAGATTCTCTACACCCTACTATCCTCAAAGTAATGGCCAAGCTAAGGCTTCTAACAAAACAATCATCAAGATCCTTAAAAAGACAGTCAATGAAGCTAGTTGTGATTGGCACCTAGAACTTAATCCTACATTATGGGCTTATAGAACAAGTATCTAAAATCCCACTAGTGCTACGCCTTATGCTCTTGTGTATGGCACTGAAGCTATTTTACCTATTGAAGTTGAGATCCCCTCACTGCGAGTATCTTTACAACATACTATCTCAGATGAAGAATATCGAGTATCCAGACTCTATGATCTTGAGATATTAGATGAACGACATCTTACAGTATTCAACCATCTTCGAGTCTATCAAAATTGCCTATGTCGTAGCTATAACAAGAAGATCAGAGAATGAAGATTTCAAGTTGGAGATCTTATCCTTAAAGAAAATCAAAGGAATTAGCAGCATCGAGAGAAACAAGGCAAGTTTGAACCTAATTGGCTTGGTCCTTTTGTCATCACATATGTCTATGGATCAGGTGCATGCACTCTCTCCACACATGAAGGAATTCCCTTGGATGAACCAGCCAATAGCATTCATCTCAAGAAGTTCTATCCATGAGTCTTAGCTATCCCAAAAAAAAAATGTCTAATAGTGAAAACCACTTTGTGGTGCTTTGGATGACAAAACAAAAATAGTACAAGATAAATAATTTATCCTCTGGTGAAAACCTAGTAAACAGGCACCTTGGATAAGTACCATAGTGAAAACCTGGCAAACAGGCGCTATGTGTAGAGGCCAGCTTCCATATTTCACTTTGTTTGTTTGATCACAACTTTCCATGACATTCATTATCCCCTATCTATCCTCCATAATCCATATCATAATCCACTACTATCTTATATAAACCATTATCCCTTATCCATTCATAATAAAATCCTTTACGCCCTTTGCCTCTACCATGCTAGCTTTTGTATTTTGGACTCTGTTGGGGTTAAGATATCATTTGGCACCTTAGCATACTATCTGTATGACTGCATCCACCGCAACATCTTCCTAACAATCTTCACTCCACACTGGGGGCACTTGGTAAAACCTTATTGGGAAGTGGATATCTATAGCTCTAGCTCATAACATTTCAGCCAAAACACAGGAAACATCTGAAACCAAAGCCAAAGCATAACAATCATCAACAACATCAAAATAGAAAAACATCTAAAAAATCATCAAAAAAATCAAAACACCCTAAAAATCCAAGCAATAAAGTTGATTCTTTGACATCAACCATCAGCATAATAAGCAAGAACAACATCACAGCTCTATCATTCAAAGCCTTGATCCCATGGATACAGGGTATGTAGGCAATCTGAGATGCGAAGGAAGCACTCTGATTTAGGCATAGACAATAGCCCCTTCTTCCATCATCCATCTTTCATCTTTCTTCTAACCATCCTCCAAGCTTTCATATCCCTTTCTTCTATCTTTCATCACTTACATCATCAATAATCCCAGAACTACATATTCATCATGTCTCATCATCATTGTAAATGTGCTTTGATCCCGTGGGTACAGGGTATGTAGGCAGTTTGGAATATGAAGGAAGTATCCAGTACACAAGCACAGATGATCCACCCCATCTTCATCTTCTTTCATCTTCCATCTTCTTCTCTTTGATTAGCTCAAGCAAGAAGTAGACTATGCGCATCAGGGAAAGCTCAAGCACTTTAACAAATCAAGGATAAGCCAGAAGCTAATTGTCCACATGCCTTAAGCCAACATTTTCTATAGAATTTTATCAACATCTTTAGCCTTCAACAAGGTGCAACTTTCCTCTCAACAAGGCACCAGCTTAAATCATCCAAGAGCACTTAAATTTGGCAAGAGAACATGATGACAGTATATTTTTGTTTTATCTTTTGTCCCTGTTCTATGCCTAATCAAGACTGCCTTGATCTATCTATATCTTGGTATGTTGAAATGAAGTAAGGAATGTGGCATGGTCATATTACTTTTGTATGCTGTGTCTGTGGGATGATCTTATTCTCTTCCTATGCATATTGGTATCTTGTACGTGTTGGGATTAGCATTTGCATAACAATATCTCTTGTATCTGAGAAGCTAAACAATCTCTTATGCATTTGAGACTATTCTATGTTAAGAACTAGCTCCATACATATAACCAACAAGGTGTTAGTATGTGTAGTGGAGATAAGCTCAAACCTTTGCTTGTAGTGTCAAAGTCCATCTTGGAACACTAGCTACTATTCATATCTTGTGTATGTTGGTTCAACATCTTGACCTCATGCGTTTAGACAAGATTGTAGTATGCTAGTTATGCATTGGATACCTCGACACCTTGGTCTTCTATACCCTAGTGCATAACATCCATATGCTATATCAAACATAAGGATTGTATTTCTTTATTTCTAAGTAATTACTTTAAAATGCTATCATATCATTTATCCATTCCATCATCATCTTATATAGTCCTCAACCAAGATCAATCATCTTCCCTCCATTTTCTGTTTCTATATCCTTCATCTTCACCCTACAAAACAAGTGTGTTAGGCATACATAGGTCCATCCCATATCATTATCATAACCTCATTATTAGCCATTACCATTATGTGCATTTTCATTACCACACATTACCATTAGCATAAGACATTTCCATTATTACAATTAGAATATTCATATCATTTGCATGCATATAAATCATGAAAAAATACAAAACTGCATCACATAATAATAAATGCATCCATAATCATTACACCATTACATCGAACCAACACTATCATATATATATATATATATATCATGTATGTCAATATACAAATGTCTACAAATACAACATGGGCTATCCATGAGCCATCAAAAGAATGTATGTACAACTAGCTCATAGGCCTCATCATGATATAGTATAATACAACAAAATAAGGTAGCCCTAGTGACTACTGGCAACTCCCTCACCCTGACCACCACCACTAGGTCCTGCACCTGGTCTCCCATCTCTAGGAGGTCCCATCACCAAAGCCACGGACCGCGATCCTCCTGTCCTCCGTGAAGCTGAAGCCCCCAACCTGCTCCTATAGCTAGGCTATCTCTGCTCTGCTGACACTATTCCATGATACAAGCCTCTGTAGTACTCAGCCTCACCTTGTGCCCTCCTTAGTTCACCCTGTGACCGAGTCAACTGTGTAGCTAGATACATCATGGCTCCATCTATCCCTAACACAACTACTGCTCTATCTCTCTACTATCATAGCTTGTAACTGCTGTATAGCCATATCTCTCTCAACTCTCACCATCTGTACCTGCTGTATGGCTGCATCTCTCTTAGCTCTAATAGCCTGTATCTACTACAATGCTACATCTCTCTTGGCTATAACTAGTTGCACCTGCTGCACAACTGCATCCCTCTGTCCTGTCACCCTAGCCAGACTACCATCATCCTACCCATCACCTCCTTGTGCTCTAGCCTGCAGTTGTGCCTGGTATGTCTGCACTTGTGCTCTTGCATGCCTCAATCCCATGACCACCTGATGATGGTCTATCTCCACCCTCCTCAACCTCATCTGCACCTGCTGTCTCCATCTCCTCTCCTCTCTAACCCTCTTCCTCAGCTACTGTATAGCCACATCATAATCCCCTATCATCTATGTTGCTGGCTGTGCCAATACCTGTGGCTGAGCTTGAACCTATCCCTACACCTATATACTCGGAGCTGCTAGCACAACTGCCTGTGTTGGAGGAGCTCGTCGCTGCCTCCTAACCGGTCTCTCCATCCCAATCTCCCTTATATCTCTAGGCCTTGTCAACTGAGTCGACCTAGCTATAACCCACTGTGCATCATAATCTAGTAACATCCTAGGATTTGCAGGACCCTACCTCCACTGCCACATAACTAGCTGTAATCCATCCCTCTCTGGCGAAGTTGTGTCAACCACAATCTTTGGCCCCCAATCAAAAACCTCTTGCCGAGTCCTCCCAAAAATGGCATCCCCTACTGGTGCTGCCTGTGGAACCCTGAACTGCCTCAACACCCTCTCGAGAAAATAACATTCTATAATGTATATGCCATGACCAAAAATGCATCTCACTTGCCTAGCATAGACAAGCTCTGCATCCTCCTCATCCCATCTCTCACATGATAGCCATGGTCTCCATACAAATCTATCCACCTCGTATAAAGTCCGCCTCTAGTAGACTATCCCTCACAGCAGCCTATAGGTAAGAGCTCCCCTATACATCCTAGCATATGGCTCTCCTGATGTTCTCACCACCCATCCATCTGGCCTGGTCACTGGAATGTGCTCATAAGCCCATACATGCAAAACTGTAACTCCAGCTGACATACTCACTTTGAACATATATGCGCAATCATGCAGATAATGATATAATTGTCCCAGTACACACTCAGCACATGCATATCTGGTATCGTAGGAGAACATCCCCTCCATCACTATCCCCCATCCAACTTGAAAAGCTCTCACTCATCTATCTCCAACCAACCATTTGATAATAGCCACCACTACCTATTGTAGCCTATCACATAGCTGCTCCATTCTAGCTATAGGAATCTTTGAGCCCTCAAACCCAATGTCTGGAGTCCCAAATAACTATCTAAATGTAGCTGGACCCATGTCAGGATCATAATCTACTCGGTCTCCATCAATCAGGATGCATAGAATCTGAAACACATCCTCTAGTGTAATAGTCACCTCTCCTGTCAGCAATAAGAATGAACTATGCTCACTCCTCCATCGCTCAACCATCACTGTCATCAGTCCTAGATGTGCTTGCACTGGCTCTAGCCTCGACACATGCTCTAATCCAAGGATCTCTAGCACTAGCCGCTCCTCTGCATCTAGCAATCTAACCAATCATAAATCCCTAGGATGTAGCTCTTGTGACAACAACAGAGGTAGTATATCTTGCATCATTTTTCTCACCATATCAGTCTTTGTACTAAACATAATTGCCTTTTGCCTATTATAACTGAATATATCTTTTGCAAGTGACCCACTTTTCTATATGTGCTAGCCTTTTGATCATAAGTGATTCATTTTACTATACGCAAATGCTTTTAGTTTCAAAGTGACCTCTTTACCCTATGCAAGCGACTGTTGATTACAAGTGAGCTCAAACCCTATATGCACACGTTTTCTACCTATAAGTGACTTACCTGCTATATGCGAGCACCTACCCTTTACAAGAGAGCTACTTTCCTATTAGCGTCCACTTTTTGCCCATAAGCGAGCTGATCTAGCAGTATGCACATCTCTTTGACCTAGATGACCATAAGCGACTGGATTTTTCCATAAGCACCTACTCTAAGCCTATATGTGACCTACACTACCATAAGTAACTCCTTTTCCTACACAAGAGACCCGAATTGCCTATCCTAACACCTAGTCACTTATGGTGACTTGTGTGCATTTATTACGCTTCTAGCCTACAAAAATCACACATTTAGTAAAAGTTTCGCTACATACTGGTATGCCTACTCTTCTTGGTTGCCCATGTGTCCTCACTCGCTTGACATGATGATCTATGTGAGGAATCACCATCCTGATAGCTCTCCAACTCTCGTCGCACCTCAACTCTAAGGAGCTCTAGATCTCTATAAGAAAATGAACACAAGTGAGCACAAATGAACCTATTTGCCCTTAAGGAACCTACTTATAGCCCATTTCTGCAACCTAATTCTTCTATACCATAGCCTATTTTCTTCTAAACCATCCCAATTTCTCCCTCCCAACCCCTATTTTCTTCGTATCAACCTTGTCTCTAGCCTTTCATCCTATCGTGAGCGAACCTAGCCCTTCCTAGTTAGCCTAGCTTACCTCTCGAGGGGGCATCACCTACGAGTTACACTGGGGCATAACCTTGTTTATCAAGCAAAACATCATATCTTCTTTGACACAACATTCTAACGAACATTGTATCAAAGAGCGGTAAAATGTAGACACCCAAAATTGACCTAATTATCATTAGTATCAAATATGGCATTAGCTATGATCTGCATTTGTCTAACACACTTGAACAATTTCCCAATCACTTATTTCTTCTATTAATTAAATAAATTTATATTTATTTAATTAATTCATTATCTATTTATTCTATTTCTTCTAATCTATAATTAAATAATCTTTAATTATTTAATTATCTATTTCTATCTATTTTAATTAAATAAATCTTATTTATTTAATTAAAAATCCCTTTATAAGCTTACTTTCCAATTAACTTAATAAATCTTATTTATTTAATTAATTTCTCTTATCATTTATCTTCATGAGCCGACATGTGTGTATCTTTCATTTAAAAATATGTGTGGTACTACATCTTTTATTTAATATCTTTCACATGTAGTAGTTTTTATGTACACGGTCACACATAAGCCTTATCTTCCCTCCACTTGTCATCTTCAAATTCATCTATGACTATCATTTAATCCTAGCCATTCACATAGCTACCAAATCTCCACCGTTGATTGATTTTGGTTGAAGTCTATATAAACACCCTCTCATTCTATACTACATCTATCCACCATTTTCATATAGCGTCTACATTATCATCTTAAGCATATTGAGCATTTTAGCATCCATCTAGCATATTAGAATTATCATCCATCCATCATGGCAGCTTTTATCTTCATAATTGTTCATTGTTGAGAAGCAATCCACATCATAAACAAGGAATCATACAATCTAGGTGATATTGTTCTTGAATTGCATGCTCTTGATTTCACTTGGATTCATTTCCTTGATGGTGGTAGGATTAGGTTTTCAATTATATGCTTGATCTTATTAACCTGATTTTTACCTATCACAGTATACATATCAAGTGTAATAATGGGATATAAGATGTATCATTAAATAGTGGCATGTTATCCTTACAAATTTACCAATTAAAAATTATAAAATATCCTCATGTTGTTCCTTTTTTTTAGGTATAGATTAATTAAGTATAAGATATAATGTAGGAGGAGGCATTCCCCATGTATCCAAAGATATTTTAATATGAAAGTATGAATGGATCCAAAGGATGGTTTCCATAAAAAAGTTGTATATCATCACAATGCATAGAAAAATGTTTCATGGAGGTAGAGTAAGTGTAAAGTGATTATATATTGTTGTTGTAAGTTTAAATGATTCATGTAGGATTTGTAACAATATTAATAACATCTAATATAGTGGCATGAGGTGTCAATACACACTCTTCCTAGAGTTTTATTCTCATTTAAAGGTTTCTCTAGCGATATGATGGTGTATTATCTCTGGTTCATGGTTGTTTGATTCTTGTAATGTATGTCTCCATTTGTTTACTTGATTTTGAGCATGCTTGAAGAATTATGAATGTTAATTTATGTTTATTTTACAATGGAGTAAGTTGTTTGTGTTGAGAAGATCTAGTAGAATCTATTTTCAATGAAAGGTTGATGCATAACTTAGCTCTTTAATGCTTGAAATCACAAGTCAAGAGCATGTCTTAAAGGTTTGATATATAATGAAAATGTTTCATGAAAGAACTATCCAAATCCCAAAGGAAGTGATAGAAGCATGTGTTAATGAATAATTTAGCAATGTATGTACATGACCAGTCAAACTTGATGGGAACACTTTAGAAAGAAATTGATCATGATGAAAATGAGGTACTTAACTTGAAATTATTGTAAATATCATAATGAATCTCCTCTACCATCATATTTCATAAATCATGGTGCCACAAATCCACTTGTTGAAGGATAAATCAATATGTCATATTCCAATGAATTGTGCAATATCACTTTGGTAGGACCTTGTAGTTTAAAAGGCTTTGTTCATAATCATCAATACACTTTTTTAGATGACCCATCTCACTAATGAGGTGGTTATAATAAGGTGAAAAATGATTCTCAACACATACCATATCCACATGTGTATGCATATGAAGTGCAATAGTGGGATAAGATGTATTATCAACTGGTGGCACATTATCCTCACATAGACCAAGTAAAAATTGAAAAAGATCCTCATATTGTTGTTTTTGTTTGGCTATAGATAAATTAGGTGCAAGACAAGATGTAGGAGGAAGTATTTCATATGTAGTCAAAGATATTTTAATGTGAAAGCATGATTGGGTCCAAAGGAGGGTTTCCATAAAAAAGTTGCATATCATCATGATGCACAAAAAAATCCAATGGGTCCCTAAGGAAGGGTCATTATTTGAATATGTGTGAGGAAATGAATCATCATGAAACAAAGAGTTGTAATTTCATTGCAAGAAGATAAATGACTATCAATAATTCATAAATTAGGGTGGATATTCCACATGCTTAGTCATCAACAAATGAATTATTGTGTTTTAGTCTCTTTAAGACACATAACTAAACATGTATATAATCTACAATGGTTTTCAATACTTAAAGACAAGTGAAATAACACATAATTGAGATCTTAATACCTAAAAATATGAAAATGAAGCATAGCAAGCAATTTTTAAGACTAAAACACACAAACTAACCTAGCTAAAACCCACATCAAGTGAAAAAAATCTAGCCTAAGGATCAATTAATAACCTTTACACTATGCAAAAAGGAAGTACAATAGTTTACAAAAGATAACTTATTCTTAAAAACTCCAATAATGACTCAAAGAGATGATTACATCAACAAACACTCCCGCTTGTTAGAAAAGTCTTGCAACTACACTTTGTCTCTCAAAAATACATATACACACCATAAGAAAAGGGTATAATCTTTCTTCTAGATGTAGAGAATTTCCATAACACCTCCCACAACTTCCCAAACATGAGAAGTCAAAAGATCAACAACCAAAGTTGGAAATGAAACATTTGGTGTTCCAAATGCTAACCCATTGGCTAAATAGATATGTGTTCACCACTTTAATACTATATGATTTGTGGCAATGTGCCCACCACTTTACTAGTATATCATTGGGGTCAATGGAAAATTTGTCAATGAGCCTATGTAATAGATGAACTCATCAACTATAATTTTCTAGGTCAAATTTAGGTATGTAAATTTGAATAGATACATTTCAAATATGTCCCTACCTTTCTTGATCTACACTAATCCTTTTAAAATCCCCATTATAACAATTTGATGATGAATTCATACTTTAGGATTCTCAACAACACTCCAGTGAATTAGGACAAAAAAAGACACTATCAGTCATGCACACATAAGACCCTATTGGTCATGGATGCATAAGACCCAAATTTTTATATCACACCACAACCAAGAGGATTTTGGTCCCCAAAAGCTTTAGAATAAAAGGAGAAGGGTTGAGGAGACTTCCATCCCTCTAAAGCACCACCTTGATTTTCACCACAAAAGAAACAACACATAAAACTTGGTAAACTTTTAAAACATAATGACTTGTTTTACCTTGCACACATGAAACTCTATAAATCATCCTTTACAAGTTAACCCTCCAAATCAAAAACCAAAAATTTTCCACTTGTATTGATTAAATATTTCCCCTTTTATGGACTAGCCAAAATAATTTTGGACTTGCCTTTATGTGCATTCAAGAAATACCCTTTCCCTTCAATACTAGCATGTATTGCTTCTTTCTTCAAAAATAGATAGCATCTCTCTCATATATGCAAGGAATCCCAAACATCACACTATAAATTTCAATAAGAAACACAAAAAAGACAATTCTTCATCTACAAAGTTCAAGCTAAAGCTGCATTAGAGCTTGCATTATTTTGTGACTTTCAACTTCAAATTATCCTTTGACCAAACCAAGAAATAAGGATGGGAATGGTACTTCAATTTTAGACCTAATTAAACTATCTTGTAATAAATAAAATTTGATTAAAAACATAAATCAAACAAGGTAGCAAATTTTTTACCTTTGGCTTGAAGCTTGATGTGGAATAACTTTGTAAGCTCCTCTTCTTTTGAATTTCATTCACTCACCAAAAAACCACCTTTTTTAGTGTAGCACAAAAAATGTGATCATCAACATCTAAATCACTTTCTATCTCATTGCCCTTATTAACCAAAACAATGATTTTATCTTTCCCTTTATTCAAATAAGAAGCTACTAATTCAAGATGCAAGATGCAACTTTTGTCATCTTTGTGTCCATCTTTATCACAATGTGAATAATGAAATTTTCTCTTACATTTATTCTTTTCTTTTTCCATGTAAGTTGATCTTTTCTTACCTTTTCCCTTTAGATTCTTCTTGCAACCATGTTGTTGTTCACTTCCTTTGTTGTAAGTGAAAGAGACCCACTTCTTTTCTAATTCAATCTATTATGCTTGGGCACATGCCTCATATATATTTTAGGGTTTGACCATGAGAATTTCCATTTGTATGCGATCAAACAAACCTATTGCATACTTGATCAACATCTCACTCTCAATGATTTCCTTCCCAAGCTGAATCACTCATTTTAAAACTTACTCATATATGTGTGTACATTTTGCCCCACTCTTTCTTCAAATGATGTCATTACATCACCCCATTATTATTAATGGTAAATGGGATATGATTGTTTTAGAAGTACCAACTTAAAGTGTTCCCACTTAGACATTAGTGGTACTTTCCAAACATCTAATGAGTGTGCACAACTCTCATACCATGTAAGAGCATGCTCAACAAGGTTCAACCTCATGAAAGAGTTTTTTGTTGTGGAGATAAATTATGTAGATAAAAATACACTTCCATTTGGGATACCCATTGGTCCAACTTCTTTGCACTTAATTTGTATTTTGGCCTTAGCTTTGAAGAACTTATCATATTTTGGAGTGTCTTCTTGCTCAATACTTACTCTCTCATCTTCATCTTCTTCCTAATGGACCTTATAAATGCCCATCTTGGCTATCAACATAAGCATCATGATTTCTAGCCTACCAAGATTCCCATCAACCACTAATATCCTAGCCACATCTACTTCCAAACTATAAAATCTTAGTTCTCCATAATCATCTCTCTCAATTCTCATTGTCCTAATCATAATTAACCACTCTCGTCTCAATTCTTGGCTCAAAGGGCACTATAATTCCTTTTACACTTGATTGAGTCATGGTTGGAATACACATGGAATCAAGAAAATAAATAGATAACCAAAGGATTTGAATGTTTTGATACCACTTGATCTATAAAATGGGATCAATACTTCACACACTTATAAACCAACAAATGGATTATGTTGCTTTAGTCTCTTCAACACACTTAAAAAAGCATTTCTACTATCTAAATGGTTGTCAATACTAAAAGACAAGTGAAATAACAAATAATAGAGATCTTAACACCTACAAAGGATATGATGAAACATAACAAACAATGTTAAAGATTGAAACACTCAAATTAACCTTGAGAAAACCCACATTAGGTGAAAAACTCCAACCTAAGGAGCAACTAATCCCTATTCCACTATGCAAAAGGAAAATTATACAATTATTTATAGAATCTATTTTAGCATCAATAATCTCCAACAAGGACTAAAAGAGCTCTAATTACATCAACACACATTGTTACAATAGACTTTACAACTACACCTAATCTCTCAACAATGGCTTTACACACCACCAAACAAGAGTCTAACCTCTCTTCCACATGTAGAGAAGGTCCATAACACATTTCCATAGCTTCTCAAAGGTGAGAAGTTAAAAGATCAACCATAAAAACTAGAAATAAAACATATGGTGTTCCAAATTCTAGTTACTCACTTCTTTCATAAAGACATGTGTGCCACTTTACTAGTATATCATTTACTAATTCATTACATGTTTTCCTAGGAAAATGGTGAGTTCATTGAGGTTAACATATATTCATCACCTATTTAGCTAGTAAAATCATCAAAAATGCATTTTTGGGTTGATTTCAGGTTTACAACTTTGAGCATATGCAATTCAAAGATGTCCCATATCTTCCTTGATCTACACCAATATTTTCCACATCCCATTATACAAGTTTGATAATGAATTCACTCATTAGGAATCTCAAAAACACTCTAATGAATTAGGACAACTAAAATCTTGTTGCTCTTGCAAACATAAGACTCAACATTTTAGATTAATAATTGTCCTCAATGTTGGAATTAAGGTGCCATCAACCTTGTAAATTCCATTTTTATTTATTCCTTATTATTATTTGTAATTCACCCATAAGGGATGTTGAGTTTCACTGATAGCATTAAAAATAATTTACTGGCACAGTAAATAATTATTACTGGCAACATTAATTAATTATATTACCAAGAGTTTGTTATGGAGTTACATTTATTGGTCAAAGCATCATGGTCATGGTAAAAGGTGAAGTTGGATAATCTAGGTGCCCATATTGAGCATTTGCTATTTTGAGGTTGTTATGACATGTGTCATAAGTTGTAAGAGCATATATGATACACTTACAACTATCATAAGATGTAAGAGATTCTATGATAGTTTATGACAATAATTATTGCATGTAAGAACCTACTTTTAGTCCCTAGGCACCCATGCATGGAAGATGCCTTATGACAGTTGTAAGAAATATACATAAGAGGCTATTCTAGGCATGTAGGTAAGATTCCCAAGAAGGTGGCACCACATTTTGGAGGTGCTTCATTTTCCTATAAATTTGGTGTTGTGTAAGTGATGAGTAGTGAGTTTAGGCTTGTTTTACATGTACAACTGTAACATCCACGTTCTAAAATCATAGTAAAATTGAGAATTTACCATAGAGTAATTCAACAAGGTAAAGATGAGAGAAAAATTTTCTTTTATTTAACATATAATCAAGTAACAACAAATTGCAAGATTTCTATCCTGAAATAAACAACATAATATAATATACAAAGATGACATTTTATCTTTACAATTACAAATATCTACATTAGATAATGTTTTTCATAGTCTCAATAAACACAAGTCTCAAAGATATACTACATCTAGAAATCTGACATCTTTATCACAAGCCTTGGCATGTCTTCTGATAGAGAGAGAGAGCATCTTTCCAGTGATTTACCTCCAACCACAGACTGACAGTCTCCCACACATCTTCCACATAAGAAGTGGCCCTACCCTTCATGAGGAATATAAACCAAAGGTGACTAGTGGTAATTTGCCTTTTCAAGTACATAGTGTTGTATCCTACACAACTCTATCAACCATACAACCCTAGATACCCTCTAGCTAAGTATGATTTCTGATAGGTTGTGCAATCCAGATACAGTGAACTAACAATGCATGCAGAGACATGCATTACTATGGCCATAGTTTCAATATAAATGGATGTTTGCAATGAACGTTGTCGTACTGTTCACTCACCCCAACTCGAATTGGATACTATCATATTCCTACAGTTTGACTTGGTTGATTATGTATAACTATATAGTCTTGACAACTTTAATATTTTAGTCTTCCTGACCTAGACAAATTTACATTCACTGACTATATTCCATAGACCTTATCGATTACCTTTCTTTACAAGGATTCTGTTGCAAGGTGTGACCCTTGGTCTTCTTATTCAACACTGCGCTTCGGTGGTTTGTGACAAGGGCTTAACCACCTCCCGTGCTTGTTAAGTCAAGTGGTTGTATTGTGCATTAATAAGTCGATCTTTTGTTGCAATGGCAACTAACAGTTGGTATCAGAGCCGAGGTCATGGGTTCAAACCCCGCACTTGCACTAGGGGGGATTGTTGCAAGGTGTGACCCTTGGTCTTCTTGTTCAGCGCTGCGCTGCGGTGGTTTGTGATAAGGGCTTAACCACCTCCCGTGCTTGTTAAGTCAAGTGGTTGTATCAGGCATTAATAGGTCGATCTTTTGGTGCAACGGCAACTAATAGATTCTCATTGCATCATTGCAATACCCAAGATCCAAGACTTATCAATTCATAAGAATTTTAATTCTATTTATAATGACTAAGATGGTTACCTTACCCAGGTTAAGCATCATAGTCTAGGAAACTATTTCCTTTCTTACAAGTAAGAATAAATATACATAGTTAGGGTACTTGTCCCTTCAATCACGATCTATATAATGATCACAATGATTTAATATGACTAATTACCATAGCTGGGTCAAGTTAAGGTTTAACTAAAGAGTTTTATCTAACTCAAATCTAGTCTTTTTGACTTAAATGGATTCACAAGACACTGTCATTGCTCCATAGACCTTATGGAATGACTATCTATTCTTGGGTATCTATTTGAATCTTTGCAACATTTGAGATTCATCACTTATTGACAAGTAATAGCTAAGAGAAGTTGTGACCAATAAGGTATAATAAACTTTATGGTTGACTGACCATTAATAGTACCTCTTGCATGCTTGCAAAACTTGAGGCTTATGATTTATATCTCAAGTCAACTTGTAACCAAACAAATAGGTTTCTCTACCTAAGGTTAAACATTATCGACTAACAACAAATCTCTTTTCAATAAGATAAATGAAACATTTATTATTTAGGTTTCTTGACCCTTTAATGTCTACCCCCATTAAATAACTAAAATGGGTTATAACCATAAAGGTGCATCAAATAATCTTTAACCCTTCTAGGTTAAACTAGGGTTTTATTTTACCCTTGAATAATCCATTACATCAAGGATAATCATTATCATTTTATACACATCTTCTCTAGATAAGTAAAAACAACATTGATAATTGGGGATTCTCGACCCTTCATTATCAATCCCTAATTGAATAGTTAAGACAAAATGTAAACATAATGGTACAATTAAATATCCCTACCCTTTGGGTTTATCTAGGAATTTTTTCCCTTATTCCAACATAGTAGAATAACACATTAACATGGCCATATGGATTGAATAAAATAATATTAGAAGAGAGAGATTGACCTTGAGTATTCATCCAAATACGTGGTCGTATAAATCTCTCAGACCAAGACTACAAGCAAGTATATCTCTGTTACAATAAGTCAAAGGTTCAAATGTAAATATAAAGTTTTTCTAAATTTAGTTTAGCTCCATAAGATGGTGGACTCATTTAATTGATATCCATTAGCATCCCACGTCTAGATTTCTCTCATTTAGACATATTTGAGCTAAGATGAAACTAAGCATTCAAGTATTATTGCCTAATTAGATACAAAGAGATCATCACACTCGCTATGCCTTTTAAAGAATAGAAAACTAAATAAGACAATGCTTACTACTAAGAACCCAACTGTTCTTCACAATGATAGGAATACTAATATCCTAGTTTACTCATTACAATCTAAGTCTGCCTTACCTCAACATATATGCATTGTATAATACTATATCATGTGGTGAGGAAGTGGCTTAAAGACATAAAGATACAAGCTCTCTTAGAAAAATCATAGACTGTTTCGCTATGGAAACTAAGACGAATTTGAGCATGGAGATAAAAGCATTCGATCTAATAGTGACCAATGTTAAATATATAATCTATGAGAGAAAAAAGTTTAATCGACAAACAATCTTCTAAATGTCTCAGTCTATATTGACTTACAGCCAAGAATAGATCTAAAATTTATTTATCTACTTAAAAGTTCAAAGACTATCAACTCAGACAATCTTCAAGAAAAGAATAGACTTTGCTTAAAACAGAAAAATTGACTTCGAAAAGAAAAAGAACTTGTTCAGACTATCGTGAGCAAAACTGAGGAGAACATCATTATAATTCGTCGACTCTCTACTACCTTGGTATTTCTTCCTTCAATGTTCTCTATCTTCCATCTAACTAGAACCGAGATCTCTATTCTTACTATCCACTCCCTCTAATCACATCGATCCCCTTTCTTTTCTATCCCTAATCCTATTATCCTTGACTCTTAATGAGTCATGCATTATAAGGATTTCTAATCAGCTCATAATGAGTCACCTATCCTTACTCTCTACCACTCACTTAGTTGGAAAAGAAATAGGAGTCGTTCCAGACCACTACCCATTCGGTTTCAACTGAAACCATTTTATCGGCAGAGATTAACACATGTTTCAGGAAGGCACAAAATGTGGGGAAATCATCAAGTGGAATATTAATACCATGTTTATTCTTTGAAAGAGGTTGACACATGCATTTAAGCTGTCTTTGATCATTAATGATTACTTTAAGTGATCCAATGCCATCACTTAAATTAATGAAGGCATTTCAATTTACATGCCCACGGCTTCTCATAAGAGTAAGCATTATTAACTATCACGAGGTATTATCCTCATTCGATGCATAAATATATATATTTATTTATATCAAATATGACTTACATAACATCAATCCTATTCGACAGTTATGATTTGATCAATCAGAATAATAGTAATAAAACAAAGGTTTACGGATAATGTGAATGGGTCAATTTTACCTCCCCATCACAATCCTTCATTAAAATCAAGTTGACTTGACGAGATTGTCATTTGACGTTAAACGTCGACAATAAAACACTAAGTGACTAAATAATAATAACACCACCATTTTACGACAATGACATCGTAACTTTTACGTTAAACATAAATGGTCATAATTCTTACTCAGACGGTGTCATTTACATTACAAACGAGTATGTCAACACACTACGACTTGAAAAGATTTGAAAGATATCAACTACCTGTCAATTGGGTTCAAAAGTAAACTAACAGGACAAGACTTACCTCTTACGACATTGGTTCACGTTTTCGTTAAACACTCATTACTTGTTTTGGCAATAAACCACTCGTAACCTGGGGTCTATATCTCTCTCCTCGAAAGATACTCTCTCTCTCTCTCTTTTCTTCAAAAGTCATCTAAAAACCTATAATCCTGTATCAAACTTGTAACCAACAAATTATGATCAGTGCATCATTACTCAAATAATAAACCAAATCTCATAATGCAATATTAAATCAACAACAATAAAATATTCATTTCCATAATTCCATATATGACATTCAATATAAGCTATGTCTTTCCTCAACATTAATCTAAACATCATAATAGATTTACTTATGTCTAAGTAAAAGTAAAAAGTATAGTGAGACAAAAATTGGGGATGTAACAACTAGAATGCTATCCGATTGAAGGCTGAGAAGAGATTGAAAGAGATATTTTATTGTAATCTCATATTTGCATATACTACAAGCTTGTGTTTCTCTTCTGTGTGGAGTTTTTTTACCTGAAAGGGTTTTCTCCACATACATAATGTGTTATGTGTTCAGCTCTTTGATCTATTCTTTCTAGGTGTTATAGTTTTGTATCTATTGCAATATCCATAAGATTATACACTTGCACACATACATATTATTGAGATCAGATTTCTACTTTTAGTTGTTTACCTTCATTTCTAACATTTGGTATTAGAGCCTGGCTAGTTCTGACTCTTGGGTGGGAGTTTGAATGTTTTTTGAGCTATAGTGGGAGTTCTGGTTGCATTTGTTTTGCAAATTTTATGTTAAAATCACGGCTGCAACAAACACCCATTTGGACATAGAGAAGTTCAATGGTATGGGCTATGAGTTGTGGAAGCTAAAAATGGAGGATTTACTTGAAGAATACAACCAATGGTTGGCCATAACAAGAGAGAAGAAACTTGATGATGTCAATCAAGATGAGTGGGAACGATTGGATAAAAAGGCATATGGTACAATCTGGTTGTGTCTTGAGACTCTGTGTTGTTGAATGTTGCTGGAAAAGCCACCACATATTATTTATGGAAATAGTTAGGTGAGATGTACCAAGAAAATAGTCTCATAAATAAGTTATATTTGAAAAGAAAATTATTTTCTCTTAAGATGAAGGAGAGTGATTCGATAACTGAGCACTTGAATGCTTTCAATTTGATTTTGAGTCAGTTAGCTTCTATTAATGTTAAGATTGATGAGGAAGATAAATGTATCATGTTTCTTTGTCATTTTCTTGAGTCATGGGAGAACATGATTCTTGCTTTCAGTGCTAACATTTCAGATGCTCTAAAGATGGACAATGTTGTTGTTGCTTTGTTATCATAGGAGATGAAGAAGAAGATCATTGTAGGAAGTTTGAAAGATGCTCTCCATGTCAGGGGAAGGTCCAAGGAAAGAGGATCTAAGGGAGATGGGCCTAAGGATAAGTCCAAGGGTAGATCTAAGACTCCTGGGAAAAAGAACAGAGTGAAGTGTTGAAACTTTGGAAAGAGGGGCATGTGAAGAAGGAATGCCAGAATAAAAATAAATAGTTTGATTCCACCACAAAGAAGTCCTCAAATTTAGGTGATGAAGTTTTCATTTCCTCATGTAATGTTATGTCTAACGAACATTGGATTATTGATTTAGGATGCTCCTATCAGATGACTCCTCATAAGGAGTGATTTTCCACATACGAGAAGTATGATGGAGGAAATTTCTACCTCGGTGATAACAGTTTATATCCTATTGTCAAAAGGGATAAGATTTAGTTAAGTTTCAGTGATGGGAGGATAAGAACTCTCCTTGGTGTTTTGCATATTCTAGGTTTAAAGCTAGAAATTTGATTTTAGATTCTAAGTTGAATGATATTGGAATGCATGTAAAATTTGATAAGCATGGTTACAGATTGGTAAGAGGAAGTTTGGTGGTAGAGAGAGAGAAAAGGAAGGGAAATTTGTTTATGCTAGAGTCCACTATTGTTTTTAATTCTACCAATGTAACTAAAACTACTGAAAATACTTGTATGTTATGGTACCGTAGATTGGGTGACATAAGTGAGACTAGTTTAAACACCATTTTGAATAAAAATTTGTTAGACGATTTATCTTATTCTAATGAGAGTTTTGATTTTTGTATGTTTGGAAAATAGAATAGAAATCCATTTCCTTTAGGTAGTTATAAATCTAAGAATAAATTAGAACTTATTCATTTAGATGCTTTTGGTCATGTGGATGTTTTTGATATTATAAGGTAGAAAAAACCAAGGGCTGAACCCTTACAATAGAAGCCCAAAAAGGAGCAACAATGGCTCAAAAACAAAAGGAGCCACCAAACCCAGCTACAACATAAACAACATTAACAGCCGATAAACAACAGATAGTAAAAGTAGCAGTCTAACATCAGATAAACAAAAAGAAAACAAACAAAGCTAGGGAGAAACATCCTCCCAACCTTTAGCTAGAAATTCATAAATCTTGTTAAACTCTTTAACTTTCTCTTCATCAGTACGATGGACAAGGGTGTCATGCTCCCACAGCAGAGAGAAATTGAGCATAGTTGAGTGGCAAAGCATACTATTGATAAAACATCTCATAGATCAGGCCTTTTGTTCCAAGGATTCCACATAGCCTCTGAGAACAACAATTTCATCCTCTTGATTGTCGCCATCTTCCTTAGAAACTCTTCAACTTCCTCCATAGTCACCCTCTCCTCCTCTTGAGCATTATCATTAGGTCCAAAATCCCTCCATCAGTATCCTCAGCTTGCGTCTCCTTTTGCTCCACCCCTTCGGTCTCCTCTAAGACCTCATGAACCTCAATGTCATCACCTTTAGACTGCTCATCTCCATGAGTAGAAGACCTAGAGTCACTTTTAGAGTAATCAATTAGTTTTTCCTGAGGGGCCAGTTTGCCAGCAATCTTGCCAAACCTTCTAACACCCGAAGAGTAACATTCATTCTTAGATTTGACCACAGTTTTCGCTTTGGCTTTTTTCAGTGGTCCCTCACTGTCACTATTTTGATTCTTATGGGCCCCCATTATATCCTCTACTTCGGTAACCTCCACAGTAGAAACCATCTCCTTAAATTTCTATTTCCTCCCTTTCACACTTCCTTTAGAGGTAGGAGTATGAATGTCCTTCACAGTATTCTCCTCCAGGGATTCAGAAAAGGAAACTCCTTTTAGTTTCTGGTTGTTGGGCATAGAATGACAGGGCTCCTCAGAAGGTATAATAGCACTAGGGGGATATCCATAGGGATTTCAACAATTGTGGGAAGAATTGGTTTTGATGGGTCTAAGGCAAGATGAAACTTATACATGCGATGGATAAGGCCTTGGTGAAGGGGCACTAGACGCTTAGAGGGTTTCTTATCCAATTTAGCTTTCACTTAGTGAATCGAGTGTTCCAAAGAAGACATCAAATAAAAAGGAAAGCTAATAAGAGCATTTCTCCTAAAATGGTTGAGGGGAAGGTGATAATTATAGAACCTAGTAAAATGCCCTTCCAGGGTGAAATATTTCATCAAAAGGTAGTACATCTCATCCCATGGCTCTGGGAGCTTTGCACGATCAAACCCTCCTTGATATGGGACAATTTCCTCCCCCTCACCTAGAAAAAGATTATGACTGTGGTGGTCAGCAACCCTAGCCTTTCTCTTTAGTTTCATGCCTTTTATAGAAAGGCCAGTAGCCATTGTGATGACTTCCTTAGAAATTTCAAACCCTATCTTTCCAATTTTAACTCTGCGGTTATCCCACGACAGGGCACACTGCACAGAAAGGTTTTCATCATAACCATTGAGGCATTCGAGGAAAGGAATAATGCCTCCTTATTTACAATAGTGCCACACAATAGCATTATCTTTGAATTCACTACAAGAGATGGGTTTAGTGTGAATTCTGTCCCCCCCATGATCGCCTTTCCTTTAAACCCATAGAGCAGAGGAAAATAGCACTTAGGAAAATTGCTGCATCTTCTTTTTTCTTCAAAGTACCCTCAAGTATTAATTCTATAGGCATAAAGAAGCATGAATATGAAATAAATGAGGAAATTATTTGGTGTCCTTAAGTCATCATTACTTAGATATGCTACCTCATTCTCCAATCACTGTGAGTCCTTCCCATGCTCTAAAATCATACATTTAAACTTCCTATCAACATCAAACAGCCAACTCAACTTATTGCGGGAGATTATCAGTGCTGAATTGGCATTTGTTAGAAAAGTACTCTTCATCATAATTATAATGTCCTTTATCAGCCATCTCATCTTACCACAAGAGATTGGCTGTGCCAAGTTGGCATTCATAATGTGATGTGGCATCATTGGAAAGTCATCTCTTTTTGAATTAATTCCCCTATACAACGGGGGATATTATTGTGTTGGTGCCAACATCACCAATTTTCAAATTGCTCACCATGATTAGCAAGTGCATCAGCAACTTCATTCCCCTCTCTGTAGCTGTGAGAGAAATCCACTTGGGTAATACTCTGAATAAGCATTTGTATATCAAAAATTATATCCTTAAGCCGCCACCCACATACTGAAACCTTAGTAACAACATCAATAACAAGTTTAGAGTCTCCCTCTATATGCAACTTCTGTATACCCAATGTGATTACCAGTTTGATAACCCATAAAAGTGTTGATGCCTCAACAAAGTTATTACTTTGAATACCTAATCCTCTAGCATAGGCAACAACAAGCTCCCTTATGTCATTCCTGATAACCCCACCACCACTAGCCTTACCATTAGATTTTGAAGCCCCATCAAAATTTAACTTGAGCCAACCAGACTTCGGGGGGGTCCACCTAGTATTTAATCTTAGGAGTTGCTTTGAATTGTCAAAAGCAGGGATTTGATTAAGTATCCCCCAATTAGCATCCATACTTTCCTCTTGTTGGGTGAGAGGTTTATCAGTAGTTTTGACATGAGAATTGGAAACACTTTCAATAAGGCTCTTAGAAAAAGACTAGTAAACTTGAGAACAATCTTTGACAAATTCTCTAAAAATTATGTTATTCCTTTCCTTCCATAGTGTCCAACCAATAAAGGGAAGGGTTTGGTTCCACAGCTCCACTAACCAGGGTTGAGAAAATGTAGGAACCCAGTTAGTAATGACTTCCTTAATATCTTTATTACAGACCCACTACAATCCAAAGTTTAGAAGCACTCTACTCCATATTTCTCTGGCAAACTTACAATGCAGAATCAAATGGGGAATAGTTTCCTCTGGTCATGTGGATGTTGAATCAATTGAAAAATCTATATATTTTGTGTCCTTCATTGATGATGTCTCAAGATTTACCTAGTTATATTTTATGTAACATAAATCTGAAGTTTTCACTAAGTTTAAGGAATTTAAGGCCTTAGTTGAAAAGCAATCAGATTGTGAAATAAAGGTTTTGAGATCAGATAATGGAGGGGAATACTGTTCTAAGAAATTTGATTAATTTTTTAAGCATGCAGGAATTGTTAGACAAAAAACTACTCTATATACTCCATAGAAAAATGGAGTGGTAGAAAGGTTGAATCAGACAATCATGGAAAGAGCCAGAAGTATGTTGAGTGGTTCATAGTTTGACAAGTGCTTTTGGGCATAAGTTGTGAGTACTTCTTGTTATTTTTTGAATAGATCTCCTTGCAAGGCTCTTGAAACAAAACCTTATGAGATGTGGATAGGTAAGAAACCTTCTGTTTCCCATTTAAGAGTATTTGGCAGTGAGGCTTATATTCATGTGCCTAAAGAAAAATGATCTAAGTTGGATCCAAAAGATGAAAAGTGCATTTTCATTGGATATGGTGATAATCTTAAAGGATATAAGCTTTGGAATCCACTAACCCATAATATTATCTATTCTAGAGATGTTATTTTTAGGGAACTTAGAGTTATTTTAGATCTTGAACAACCAAGAGAAAAATATAAGGAAAAGAAGGTGCACTTTGAAATTAAGTAGGAAGATATACCCAAGGAAGACCAAAGAGATAGATTTAAGGATGAGGAGGATGAAGAAGAACAAGAAGAAGAAAGTACAATTACTGAGCAAATTGATGAGGTTAGGGAAGGTAACCAAGAAGAAGTTGAGCAAGATCAGGAAGAAGAAGAGCCCCTTACTCCTATTCTCAGAAGATCCACAAGACAATGGAATCCAGTTGATAGGTATAGCCCACCAGATTTCCATTGTATTTTTTCTTTATTAAGTATTGATGATGAGCCTAGATACTATAGGGAAGATATTCTTGTAGATGATAGTGAGTCTTGGCAACTAGCCATGTAGGAGGAGATGATGGCTTTTGACTCTTGTGATACTTGGGATCTTGTTCATTTTCCCAAAGGAAGAAAGTCCATGGGTTTTAAGTGGGTCTTCAAGAAGAAGTTTGGAGCAGACTGTTTAGTGCAGCAGTATAAGGCTAGACTAGTAGCCAAGGGATACTCCCAAAGAGAGGGAGTTGGTTTCAGTGATATATTCTCTCCTATTGCTAAATTTCTTCTATTAGATTTATTTTATTGATTTCTATAGCTTATGATTTTGAAATTGGGAAAATGGATGTTAAGACTACCTTCTTACATGTAGATCGTGAGGAAGAAATTTACACGCAACAATCTATAGGTTTTGTGGTAAAAGGGAAAGAACATTGGGTATGCAAGTTGAAAAGATCTCTTTATGGTCTAAAACAGTCTCCTAGAATGTGGTACTAGAAGTTTGATTCATTTTTTTGAAATTGGACTTTGTTAGAAGTGAGGAAGATAACTGTGTTCACATTCGATGTATTGATGATGCTATTCTAATTATTGCCTTGTATATGGATGATATGTTATTTTTCAACGATACGAAGAGTATGATCAATAGTTGAAAGCTCAACTTTCAAGTGCATTCGATATGGAGAATCTTGGAGCAGCTAGGTATATTCTAGGTATGGAGATCAAAAGGGATGGAGGTAACATAAAGCTTTGGCTATCTCAAAGTAAGTATGTGAACACTATTTTGTAGAGATTTAGCATGCAGGATTGTGATCCAGTGAGAATTCCTTTACTTGCTAGTACCAAGCTATCATTAGATATGTGTCCTAAGAATGATGATGATTTAGAGGATATGTATAATGTGCCATATGCTAGTGTTATAGGAAGTTTGATGTATGTAATGGTGTGCACTAGACCAGAAATTACCCAAGTAGTGGGAGTTTTGATCAAGTTTATGTCTAACCCTGGTAGGCAACATTAAAATTATTGAAAGAGGGTGTTTAGATATTTACGAGGTACCTCTAATTACTATTTGGTTTATTTTGGTACTAATAGTGTTGATAAGACCTTGGACATATATGGATTTCTTGATGCAGATTGGGTAGGTGACATGGATAGTCGAAGGTCCACTAGTGGCTACATGTTTACTTTGTTTGGAGGAGTTGTGAGTTGGATGAGAAAGAGGCAGCCCATGGTTGCTTTGTCCACCACTAAAGTATAGTATATGGCAGCTACACATGTCTCTAAGGAGGTAGTTTGGTTATGAAGATTGTGTACAGGTATTGGTTTTGATTGCAGGATCATTCAAATTGGTTGTAATAGCCAGAGTGCTATTTGTTTGGCCAATAATCCTATGTATCATGCTCAGAAAAAACATGTTGATGTTTAGTATCACTTTGTTCGAGAAATGGTTGAAAATGGATAGATTGAGATCAAGAAGGTAGATACTCAGGAGAATATTGTAGATTCTCTTACTAAACCTGTGAGCACAAATAAGTTTATGTGGTGCAAGGAGGCCATGGGCCTTGTTCCTAGTGCTTAGTTGTTTTATTTTTTTGTATGGGTATATTTACAATGTATGATGTCAAGTGGGAGAATGTTGGAATTAAGGTGCCATCAACCTTGTAAATTCCATGTTTATTTATTCCTTATTATTATTTGTAATTAACCCATAAGGGATGTTGAGTTTCACTGACAATAGTAAAAAGAATTTACTGGTATGGTAAATAATTATTACTCGCAAGAGTAATTAATTATTTTACCATGAGTTTGTTATGGAGTTACATTTACTAGTCAAAGCATCATGGTCATGGTAAAAGGTGAAGTTAGAGAATCTAGGCACCTATATTGAGGATTTGCTATTTTGAGGTAGTTATGATGTATCAAAAGTTGTAAGAGAATCTATGACATAATTACACCTATCATAAGATGTAAGAGATTTTATAATAGTTTATGACAATAATTATTGCATGTAATAACCTATTTTTAGTCCCTAGGCACCCATGAATGGACGATGCCTTATGATAGTTGTAAGAAATTTGTAAGAGGCTATTCTAGGCATGCAACTAAGATTTCCAAGAAGGTAGCACCACATTTTGAAGGTGCTTCATTTTCCTATAAATTTGGTGTTGTGTAAGTGTTGAGTAGTGAGTTTTAGGCTTGTTTTACAGGTACTGCTGAAATACTGTCAGATTGAGGGATGAGGAGAGATTGGAAGATATTGTATTATAATCTCATATTTGTAGATAATACAAGCTTGTGCCTCTCTTCTGTGTGGAGTTATTTACCCGAAAGGGTTTTCTCCATGTACATATTGTGTTATGTGCTCATCTCTTTGATCTATTCTTTCTAGGTGTTATAGTTTTAGTTTTATTTCTATTACAATCTCCATAAGATTATACACTTGCATGCATACATATTTTTGAGATCAAATTTATACTTATAGTTGTTTACATTCATTTCTAACACTCAATTCTAAACATATCATCAATAGACCATGAACTAGAAGATAGATAAGGAATAACAACCTCATGTGAAGATAAAACATGTGTATTGTCATCATAAGGATTCTCAAGGTACGATGAAGCAAGAGAGACACAAATAGAACAATCCATAAGTGAACAAGGAAGTCTAGCATGAGATGCATGAGAGATCTATGTTTAGTAGGGGTAGACATATGATCATCATGACATATAAAATCATAAGTCATAACAATGTTATAAAGGGTTAAAGAGGGTACCACATCATCAATATCAATCATATAAGATTATCATAAGGTAAAACCTTGGTAGATGCATTATCATCACTATCATGAGGCATAGGAGAAATGGAATCAACATCAAGCTTTTCTCTTAGATATACTTATTTCATGAATACATGAAATAAGTATATATAAGAGAAAAGCATGAGCACTAACCAAATCTATGGAGGGATTTAGGCAAGTACATGATAGAATAGCACCTCCATGGATAATGCATCCTTACTCATAGCATGATGTAAGTGCACCTATGATGATAAGATCAAAAGCCACAAAATATGGGAACATGTTAGAATTAGGAATATATGCATGTAAGTCAGCAAGAGCACATGACCTATGAGGATCCATGATAAACAATGACAAACTCCAAGGGTGGGCCAGTGCAATGAATTAGGTATGAAGTAATGAAAGGATCAAATCATAAGGTCAAGAGGATATAAAAGATATTTCAAATCTTATGTGGAATCAAAAAATAATAAATGATCAAATCTAGTACTTGACTCAACAAATGCAAACCTTAGGGGGAAATAGGGGTTGGGTAGGGTGGCTAAAAACAAGAAATTACACTATGTATCACAATTTACCCTAAGGAAAGGATAAAGCCAATGAAGCACAAGAAAAAGGGATTAAAACCTAATCAAATCTAATGTAAAATAATGCAATAAAAAATCAATCTTGAAACCCTAATTGGATACAAGGATAAAACCCTTTAAGGTCAAACTCTAGGGGTTGTATGATAAGTTAGGTTCACCAAAAATGTAAAGGAATAAATTGCTTTACATAAAAAATCTAGGCTAATAAATAAATACAAACACATTAAACACATATTTACCTAGATTAAATTGACAATTGGATTGATAAATGACAATAAATATTTAAAAATTAAATAGGAGGATAGATGCACTTAGATTTGGGAACAATAGTGAAGATACATTGCTGATGTTAAGCTTGAATCATTTGCCACAAGTATAAAAATTGATGTTCTTAGTTGGGAAGATGTCTTCATCTTTGTGTAGACTTATAATTTTATGTGATTTAGATTTGAGTACCTCATGTTTAAACATGAGTTCCACGACCTTGATTTAATGTGCATGAATTAATTGAAAAAATGTGTGTGTAGAGATCTATTTACCTTCACCTTCTTTGTGCTTGAACCTATCAAGGTGATGTCTACAACACCTTTGGGGAGATTGCTAGATCACTAGGGTCAAGCTATCTTAGGTCAACCCCCTCAATTGACCAACTTAATGATTTTAAGTGAATAATCATAGATAAACACTCATAGGTGTGGAGATGGTTGATATAATTCTGATGTAGATTATGAATATTCTTAGTTCCTTAGAAAAATGAAGTGTGCTCTAGTGATTTTTCCTTACATTAATCCATATGAATTAATTGCACATTTAATGTGTTTAAACACCAAAATATAGCAATAATCATACAAAACATGTGTTAAGTTGACTCACAATAGTGATTGAAAAGCGGAGGGAATTTTGGAATTTGAATTTCAAGTTCAATCTCTTGTGCCTTAGGATTGAACTAGCTCAATCTTGAGTAGTGTAAAATTGAACTTGAGAGATAAAAAATAAACTTTGAGTTAGAGAGAAAATGCATGGAGATAACTTTGTTAGTATGGATGTATAAAATGGCTAATCCATTAGATTTTGCACAAATATGGATGAGTTAAGGTTGAATCTATGAGTATAGGTGCAAATACAGATGAAGTGGATTACAAAATGTATTAGGTCCTAAGAAAAACTTAGCACAAGAGTGTGCCAATTATTGATCTACGTAGTTGTATTAGAGGCAATCCATCAAAATGAACCCAAATCTAAATGGAAATTGGCATGAGTATACAAATTTCACCATTACGCTTATATAAAACATAATAAACTAAAAATCTAATAAACGAATATAAATATCTTAAATACATGTTATATAAATAAATATCAATGTAAAAACACATATTAAATTTCTAATCATAAAAATTATATAAACACCTCAAAATTAATATCTTTTAAATAAATATGTTTAGAATATCTTATACTAATTTAAATAATCCCTTAGTACCATGGCTTGGGGTTGGAGAAATATCAACCACCATTATAGAAGCTAAGGTGTGGCTCTAATAAATTGGAAAAGCAACAAACTTGGACATTAGCCTACAAAAAAAAATGATATTTAAAATAAACTAACCAATACCCATGATTGGAGGATGATATTGCCAATAGACAAGATCTTAACTTAAAGGCATACAAAGATCTTTCAAAAGAGCTGTGAGAAATTGGATTTGAACATGACTATAAGGAAAAGGAAATTTGATCAAAAGAAATATATTAGTAGAAGGAGATATTGGAAAGAAGGGTCTTTAAGTTTGTGATAGGACAAGAATGGTTGGTAGTATTTATTATGTAGGTTTACATGTTATTATTTGTCTAAAATAAAATAAATTTGTATGATTTTTAAAAATATATGAAGTATTGTATTTATGGATAATAATGTAATGTATTGTTACTATTTTATACTACTTTACAATTGAAACATATTTAACTTGTAAAATTACATTGATCAAATAAAACACTCTACAAGATTGAATACCATTGTGCAAGCAAAAAATACCAAGTGAACAGAGTTTGTTCATAGTGGGTTTTATTTGTTAAAAAATTCTTGTAGTTAAAGAAAATAAATGTTTTCAGATGAAAGAAATATTAGAAATGACAAAACAACAACCTAGACTGAGATTGAACATGTTTATATCTACTTCTTGTCAAAAATTATATTTGGAAACTATATCCTAGGTGATAACCAAATAATAGGATAATCATTTAGTTATGATATAAATAAAATATTGTTGCATCGACTTCTTTGGTTGTAAACCTAGCATAGTAGATTATCTTAGGATGCCAAGATTTTTAGCTAAAATATAACATCGATATATTTATGTGTGGGAAGATTTAGAAAAAGGGTAATATCAAAATATTTCTAGAAATCTCTTCTAACATTAAATTTAGTCTTTCAGTTGCCTTGAAACTTAGTAGTTGATAGCATTTTAATCAAGTTAGGATGAGACTCTATGAGTTAAATATTAAAAGAGGAAGTGCATGCTAGATAGCCAAGAATTCTATAGGGATTATATTGTAAAACCATGTGAAGAATTAGTCATTAGCAACATAGATGAAAACTATGGAATTGTAAGATTAGTGTTGTATGAAGAATGTTGAGGGTGGTAAATTGGTGACCTAACACAACCATATAACCTTAAACCCTATAAGATTGGGGTGTAGTTTTTATAGGTCAAAATACATAGGAAATTAATCCCACATAAAATGTATTGAGAGAAGTGGTGCTTCTTATACAACACTAGGTTTGGGTTGACTATCCTCCATGGATGTGGGGACCACAAATGTCTTCTTCATATTTCTCATGCTATCATGTTGTTATTTCCATTTATCTCTCAAATCATCATGACAAAGCTAACATAGTTATCATATTATGTTCACTAATTGTAACTATCACCTGCAATTACTCAAAACAAAAACATAAAATGTAGTTCACCATTTATGAACAAACAACAAAAAAGGTTTTTCTAAACAAAACACTGAGTGGGAATTAATTTCTATATTAAATGAAAGGTAATTATTAGCTCAAATTATGAAAGGTGATGACATCGACTCCAAGGAATTCCAGGCTACTTCTTCCTATTCAGATGTGGGAACAACCTATACATGGTGGCATTGATGCATGAGGCTTATCAAGGTCTTTAAAACTTCACAATGGCGATGTTGAGGAAGCCCTAATCCAGGTCTATGGAAAAGATTTCCTTTCTCAATCTAAAGTTTGTTATTCTTCCTAGCTAGCTTCACACTTCCTGTCGAATGCAATGGATCTGATTTAGAATGTCAACTTGTTCAAAGGTTTAGCTACGAATTTCATTCATGATTTTTTGGTACCTGCTGATAAACTACATTCTAGTTTTTCTACTTATGATCTCCATTTAAGAGTAGCAGAGATTGGATATGTTTATTAGGATTTTATTCTCAGTATTTAGAATAACAATTATGAATCTCTTGATTGTTCTCTGCAAGCCCATAAAAAAGTAACTTGGAAATGCCCGAAAGGAAAGGATTGATGATGTTTTTAATGCTTGGAGCTTTTTACTTCACTTTTAGCCCCCTGCTCCTTATGTTCATGATGATGATAATCTCAATGTTGGTGATGATGAATTTGTAGGATTTCATGGATTTAAGGTGGCTGACCTAAATGTTATGAACCCTGAAATCATGTCTTTTCTAGTTTTTTGGCTTTTAATTATGGCTCTACTATATATTTGTAAAATTTTGAGCCAATTTTGAGTTTCTCGTAATTGTATCTCTTGGTCTTTGGACCCTCCTTATGTAAAAACATTTTAAATATAATATAATAAATTATGATGCATAACATCCTTACAGATAAAAAAAAACAAAGACTTTAGAGACTACCAAATAAATACAACAAAATACAAAGTTTCGAGATTTAGGATTGTATTTAAAAAACTGTGTTTACTATTGTGCATGAACCCACCAAGAAGAGGAAGGTAGGGTTTATGAATCATTCTTTGAATCTCTTATTCTATTTAAAGTTACCAATATATAAAAATATCTACTTCACATGTACATCACTATTTGATGTTTTTGTGTGAATTTAGTTAATAAATTGATCCATGTTTACATAATAATTGATTGTGTTGAGAAAACACAATCTCAGACTTTGCTTTCATCCACTTAGCCTTGTCATAAGCATGATTAGTTTCAAAAAATTACTTAAAAGTTTTGTAGTCATATTTGTTGGAGTAGGTGTGTTGTACACCTTGTTGAATGCACAAGACAACTGAGAGGGGGGGTGAATCAGTTGTATCAAAAACTTTAAACCCTCATAAACATAATCACATCCACATCAATTCACTTAAACCCTTATTCTGTTATGAAGATTAAACATGAAAAATAGATAACATAAACTTAATCACATCAATACCATGCACAAGAGAACACTAGATTTTTACATGGAAAACCCTAAAAGGGAAAAAACTATGGTGAGGACTAGCTCACAATATAAAGTAGTATCAATACCAAATTACAAAGAGGCTCACTGCCCAAGGACTCACTATCCAAAGAAATGCTCCTGTAATAGGCTCACTGCCATGAACTGATATGATAGCATCTACCACATGCCTAAGTTCAATTCCAATGAAGAGCAACAAACATCACCTTCGCAGCCTCTCTAAAAATTGTAGATGACTTCTGCTCACTACATTAGGTCTTCTACCACATGAAAGTCCTTGCTACCTCTGATTTAAATTCATATCACAAACATCACCATCTTCACACCCCCATTCATACACATGAATCCTTTACACTTATTTATATCAATCATCAACCTTGAAACATTCACCAAAGTTGGAAACACACTGTACAACCTTTGAAACAATCTCCAAGGTCAGAAAACATACATAATTCAAATTAGGTCTAGACCTAAACATTCCTGTGGAGAAAAGGAATGAAAGTAGAACATTTTAAAGCTTATCTCAAACCTAAAAACATCTTCATATGCTTCAACATGCTTCCACAATCCATGAAGCACATCCACAATTAGTGTTAGCACCTGAGTCAGCTAAACTTGTGTAAACACTAAGAACACTTAGACACATGCTTCCAAGAACACAACCATAACTTGCAAACTAAGAACAAGCCTTTAACATGATCTAGAAACATCCATGAACAATATGAAATCACCTGGGAGCCAATAAATTCAGCTACAACAAATCTCACTTGAAGATAGTTCACAGACTGCTCACAACCAACACTACCAAGCTCTGCTACTCAAACTACATTCTGGAGCATCAAATCACAAGTCCTTTGGATATGAAAAAGATATGGACCTTATCAAAACTCATCCAGAATTGTAAGACCTAAAACCAAACTGCAGAGAAATGCAGAGCAAAATACTTTCTCTTAGTCACACTGCAGACACTGCCAGACACAGTCTTCAAACTAGTGAACATAACACTCAAACCATATCATTCCAGAGCACCAAATCATGGATCTAACATCTTCAACTGCTTCTTGAAAACATATCCAAACCTTACACTCTGGTCTTCAACATAGGAGAAATACGGAGCAAAAACTCGAACAATAGCCTATAAGCCATAATACTTCTTCACAACACTGTCTTCAGTATTTATCAAATTTTCTCAAAATCACTTGGAAACCCAGCAACAAGAACAATATATTAACATCATCAACACTTTTGCAAGTCATTGAAATCACCTTAACACAATAACTTAATCAACTAACAATAGAAACATTAGAAGATACAGTTGACACTAATGACAACACAAACATGTTGACATCAATGACAACACCGATTAGCACATACTTGCAACAATCTCCCCCTTTGTCATTGATGGCAACATGATGTGAAAAACCATCGTGACATAATTCTGCACTAATCTTACTCTCCCCCTTTCTTTTATACATCTTACTCTCCCTTTGTTTTTCACATGAACTCTCTCCCCCTTGGACATCAATGGCAAATGGTGTTTCAAGTTTTCTCCCCTTGAGTATGACACTGCACATACTTCCACTGATCTCAACTACTTTGAATACCTCCCCCTGACTATAACACTCTTTAATGCCACTACCTACTCCCCCTAAGAGGTAGTCTCCATCATTAGTCCAGAAAAGAATGATTCATGAATCACATTGGATTGATGCACTTCCTTGTGCATCTAGTTCAACAAAGGAGGGGCAATAACCCCTAACTTCTCCTGGAGATACTCAAATGTATCCTTAGGAAGAGCCTTGGTGAATATGTCAGCATCCTAATCTTTTGTAGACACATACTCAAGCTTCACTTCTTTCTCTTCAACCTTCTCTCTCAGAAAGTGATATCTGATAAAAATATGCTTTGTCCTTGAATGCAACACTAGGTCCTTTCAAATGTTAATGGCACTAGTATTATCATAGAAAATAGGAATTAGATCATCATACTCAACTTTGATATCCTTCAAAGTTTGTCTCATCCATAGCACTTGTGTGCAGCATGATGCTGCTACAATGTACTCTGCCTCTGCAGTAGATAAGGATATTGAATCTTCCTTCTTGATTTTCCATGACACAACTCTGTCTCCAAGAAATAACACACCACCACTTGTAGTTTTCCTATCATCTACACATCCATCCCAATCTGCATCTGTGTAGGCACTTAGGGTGAAGTCATTGTTCTTAGGATACCACAAACCATGGTCTCGAGTGCCCTTCAAATACCTAAATATCTATTTTAATGCCATGACATTTGATTCTCTAGGATCTGCTTGAAATATGGCCACAAGATAGACTACATGCGTGATATCTGGTTTGGTAATAGTTAGGTATAGCAGTCCTCCAATCATTGATCTACATTTTCTCTGATCAGCCTTAGGAGATTCATCATTTTTTCTCAACTTGCGACCAGTTGTCATGGGAGTACAAACTAGTTTAGATTCTTCCATTCCAAACTTCAACAACTCCTTGACATACTTTGATTGTGAAATGAAAATGCCCTTATCTGTTTGATTATTTTATAGCCCAAGAAAGAAGTTTATCTCACCACACATTAACATCTCAAATTCTTTTTGCATCTCATCTGCAAAGTTCTTACATATACCTTCATTTCCACTAAAGATTATATCATCCACATAGACCTCAATAATCAGAATTTGATCTTCACTTACCTTGATGTACAAATTACTGTCTGCAGACCCTTTATTGAATCCCTACTGCAACAAATACATGTCTAACTTAGCATACCAAGCTCTGAGATCTTGCTTCAGTCCATACAATGCCTTTTTCAATTTGCATACCATATCCAGTTTGTCTGATAACTGAAATCCATCTGTTTGCTCTATATATACTTCTTCCAACTCACCATTCAGAAAAGTAGACTTTACATCCATTTGATATATTTTGAAATCCTTATGTGCTATATAAGCCATAAATAACCTAATAGCTTCCTGTCTTGCCAATAGAGCAAAATTTTCCTCATAGTCTATTCCTTCCACTTGTGAGTAGCCTTTGCATACAAGTCTAGCTTTGTTTCTTACCACTTCTCCATTCTCATTCAACTTATTTCTGAAAACCCACTATGTTACAATCACATTCTTATCTACAGGCCTGGGGACAACTTCCCAAGTCTTGATCTTTTCAATTTGCATCAATTCTTCTTCCATTGACTTGACCCAATGTTCATCTTTACATGCTTCAGTACCTATCTTAGGTTCAACCTTTGAAAGTAAACAAAGATTTACCTATTCTTCTGCAACTCTTATTTTTGTCAAAACTCCTTTATTTTTATCACCAATGATTTGATCCTCTGAGTGATTCATTTGCAAAGACTTGGAGGTTTTGGGAACTCTTTCCATAGCTTCTTTTTCATCAATCTAAACTTCCTTGTCTTTGTCTTCTTCAACTTAGTCTATATTAGCAGATTCATCTGATTCATATCCATTAGGCTATGAGATTCTCTGAATATCTTCATCTACCTTCACATTTGCACTTTCAGTAATATTTCTCAACATTTTGTTGTACCAATAAGCTTTGCTTTTGGTAGAGTACCCAAGGAATATGCCTTCATCACATCTAACATAAAAATTTCCTAGCTCTTCATCTCTTCTGATATAGCATTTGCTTCCAAAAACTTTGAAATACTTGATAGTAGGAGTTCTTCCATACCATATCTCATAAGGTGTCTTCGTTCCGTTTTCTTTGACTTGAACTCTATTCTAAATGTAGACAATAGTGTGAATTTCTTCTTTCCAATATACTTCTAGTAGGTTTGCTTCCTTGATCATTGTTCTAGCAACTTTCTGAACTGTTCTATTCTTCCTTTCAACTTCTCCATTTTGCTGAGGAGTTCGGGGGGCAGACAATTGTCTCTTTATCCCATGTTCTTCATAAAAAGCATTGAATTCATTTGAAGTAAACTCACCACCATTGTCAAACCTCAACCACTTGATTCTCAAATCCATTTCATTCTCAACCATTGCTTTAAATGCCTTGAATTTGTCTAGGGTTTCTGATTTTTCTCTAGGAAAAGTAACCCAAGTCATTCTTGAATGATTATCAATAAGTAGCATGAAATACATGTCACCTTGTAGGCTTCTTGTTCTTGTAGGACCACATAAGTCTGTATACACCAACTCCAATAGACTGGTAGAGGTTTGTTCTTTTCTCTTGAAACTAGTCTTTATTTGCTTCCCAAATTGAGATTCTTTGGAAATAGCATTAGCAGGCTTCACAATCTTAGGCAAGTCTCTTACACTTTGAATTGAGCTTATTCTCACTAGATTATCAAAGTTAATATGACACATTCTCCTACGCCATAACCAACTTTCATTTGACTAAGCCAACAAACAACAATTATCAGCACCTTCCAATTGATAAACATTACCATGAGTCTTCTTACCAGCAACAATTATTGTTCTGGAGCTTTTCCTTATCTCACATCCATTGTTCTTAAACATCATATTGTATCCTTTTTCACACATCTATCCAACACTTAGAAGATTATGCTTTAATCCTTTGACATAAAGAACATCATTTGTATTATGCTTGCCATCAAAAGTAATTAACCCTTTTCCACAAATCTTACCAACTACATCATCACCAAATCTAACTAGTCCTCCTTCATACTTTTCCAATTTAACAAACTTACTCTTATCTCCTGTATGTGATTTGAACACCCACTATCAATGATCCATTCATCCTTTTCATTTCTAGCATGAAATGCAGACATCACTTTCTCTTCTTCTGGACCCCTTCCTTCGCACAACTTGCAAGGTTAGTAGAAACATGTTCTTCTTTTAGGGCAATAAACAAGCATTCACTAGCATTACCATCCTCAAAATCAGATTCATCATCAGTTACACCATCATTTTCTTCAACATAGTAACTTTTCCTTACCATCTTACCTTTACCTTCTTTATTCTTGATCTTCAAATCTCTATTAGGACATCTTGAAGCATAATGACCAATCTCACCACAACTGAAACATTTGAAAGGTAACTTACCTTTGAACTTTCTAGTTCCCTTTTTCATCCTGCTTACAAAGTTTGCCTCAATCACATCAAAGTCTTCCTCATCTGACTCCACAAAATACTTGTTTGATTTAAGATTTCTTTCTGATTTGGCCTTAAAAGAAGTCTCAACTTTCAAAGGACCATCAATAGTACCAAATTCTCTCATCTCAAAAGTAGTCAGTTTACCAAGCAATTGATCTTTTGAAAGCTTGACCATATCTTGCAATTCTTCAATGGTAGACACTTTATGACTATAAGATTTGGGAAGTGTTCTGAGTATCTTATTTACAACTTCTTTATCATCCATCCCTCCACCAAGACCTTTGATGCTATTGACAACTTCACCAATCTTCTGCATATAACTTGTTATATTCTCATCTTCAGACATCCGCAGAGTTTCACATTTGAACTTCAATTTTTGCAACTTGGCTTTCTTAACAGATTCATCACCTTCATAGATATTTTTTAATTTATCCAAAATATCATGTACAGTTACCAGATCCAAAACTTTCACCAGTTTAATGTTAGATAGAGAATTTAGTAGGGCATTTCTAGCTTTACCATTAGTCTCATAAGTCCTAATCTCAGCTGTAAACTCCGGACCATTCTTAGGTATAGTGTATTCCTTTTGAACCATTCTCCAAACATCATAACCAACATAAATAAGATAACTTTGCATTCTTACCTTCCAGAAGGCATAATTAGTTCCATCAAACTGAGGAATATCTTTCTTGTGTGCCATCCCAGATCTACCTTAAGCTGTTAGGCTTTCTTCCAAAGAACCCTCGCTCTGATACCAATTGTTGAATGCATAAGACAATTGAGAGGGGGCGGTGAATTAGTTGTATCAAAAAATTTAGACCCTCACAAACATAATCACATCCACATTAGTTCACTTAAACCCTTATTCTGTTATGAAGATTAAACATGAAAAATAGATAACAAAAACTTAATCACATCAACACCATGCACAAGAGAACACCAAATTTTTATGTGGAAAACCCTAAAAGGGAAAAAACCATGGTGAGGATTAGCTCACAATATAAAATAGTATCAATACCAAATTATAAAGAGGCTCACTACCAAAGGGTCACTGCCCAAGGACTCATTTTCTAAAGAAATGCTCACTGCAATAGGCTTACTGCCAAAAGGGCTCACTGCCAAAAGGGAAAGCTCACTGTCATGAATTGATATGATAGCATCTAGCACATGCTTGAGTTTAGATCCAATGAAGCGTAACGCACACCACCTTCACAGCCTCTCTAAAAATTGTAGATGACTTCTTCTCACTGCATTAGGTCTTCGACCACATGAAAGTCCTTGTTGCCTTTTATTTTAAATTCACAACACAAACATCACCATCTTCACACCCCCATTCATACACATGAATCCTTTACACTAATTTATATCAATCATTAATCTTGAAACATTCATCAAGGTCGGCATCACACTCTACAACCTTTGAAACAATCTCCAAGGTTGGTAAACATACAAAATTCAAATTAGGTCTGGACCTAAACATTCCTATGGAACAAATGAATGAAAGTAGAACATTTCATAGCTTAGCTTGGACCTAAAAACATCTTCACATGCTTCCACAATCTACGAAGTACATCCGTAATTAGTGGTAGCACCTGAGTCAACTAAACTTGTGTAAACACCAAGAACACTTAGACACACACTTCCAAGAACACAACCATAACTTGCGGACCAAGCACAAGCCTTCAACATGATTTGGAAACATCCACAAACAACATGAAATCACTTGGGAGCCAACAAATTCAGCTACAACAAATCTCACTTGAAGACAGTTCATAGACTGCTCACAACTAGGACTACCAAGCTCTGCTACTCAAGAAAACTACATTCTAGAGAATCAAATCATAAGTGCTTTGGATTGGACATAGATATGGACATTATGAACACTCATCCAAAACCGCAAGACCAATAACTAAACTGTGGAGAAATAAAGAGCAAAATACTTTCTCTCAGTCACACTGCAGACACTACCAGGCACAATCTTCAAACTGGTGAACATAACTCTCAAACCATAGCATTCTGGAGCACCAAATTCTGGATCTAACATCTTCAACCACTTCTCTAAAACATATCTAACCTCACACTCTAGTCTTCAACACATGAGAAATGCAGAGCAAAAACTCAGACAATATCATGTAAGCCAGAATATTTCTTCACAACACCATCTTCAGTATTTATCAAATTTTCTCAAAAGCACTTGGAAACCCAACAACAAGAATAATATACTAACATCATCAACACTTCTGCAAGTCATTCAAATTGCCTTAACACAATAACTTAATCAACCAACAACAACACTAGAAGATACAGTTGACACTAATGACAACACAAACATGTTGACATCAATGACAACACTGATTAGCACATACTTGCAACACACCTTGCATAACATTGATAATTATTTAATTATGTAAAATAAATATTTATTTGTGGTGCATCATGGGTGATGTGTTTAGCCACATTAGATATTTATTTGATGCCACTTGTAATCGTTGTATGTAACATTGGGTTAATTATTTTGTGTGTGGGACACATAAAGTAATTAATTATTTAATTATTGGGAAAACTTAGTACCAATAATTAAATATGGAGGTCAATGGTTTTGTAGACATATGGTTTTACCATACTACATGTTCTATTTGTGTGAGCTTATCTCTCTACAGAAAACACATGGGTAGTTATTAAGGTTTGTTGTTTATCTTGATTGAACAACTCTTGTAGGTTACATTTGTGAGGGTTTGAAGCATGGCATTGATGTGTGGGTACATGCTTGTTCACATGGAGTGCAAGTAGAGAACTTGATGCTTCAAGGTATTCATTATGTATTGTAATCTTTATTGCTGAATAATACATGAGAGATGGATGCTTTTGGAGGCTGTGGTTTTCTCTCTATGAGGTTTTTTGATGTAGAGGCATCCACACTAAAAACTCGTTAGCATCATCATATTTTTAAACCCTTGACCTTTCGCCTATCAGCAGCATCATCATATTCGGTGAACACCATTATCCTCCTGACGATCACTATTCACCTTGATGCCAAACTCTATCTGCAGCATCATGATGTTCGGCATCATCTACACCTTTTATCAGCAGGATATAAAATATCAGGTTCCTCCTATATATCCTGATGATGACAACCTCATGCACCTCTCCTTTGATGCTTACATTACCCCGATATTCGACCCGCTTACACAACCAGCATCAGGATATAACTTATCGGGTCATATTGAAACATCTTGATGACGGTACCCAACTTTATGCACATGACGAATATTTCACCGAATATTCCTTCCGCGATCCACTGATCTCCCCGATGTCCTCCACCTATGCCAAAACACTTATCATTGGCAGGATAAACCTTTATCGGATGATATTTGGAATGTCCTAATGACGATGATGTCACATGAACTGTTACTCTCTCTAATATCCTTGCTTATTGGCCAAACATAACATTATCGTCCCACGATGGAAATGTCAACCCGATCTACTAACTCACACCGATATGCTCTTTGTCGGCAACACCTTGCTATTATCACCCCGATGCGCATTCACCTTATGTGATATACTACATCATATTCACAAATATGCAGCTGATGCCTGATGTAACTATAGGATATACATAGAAATATCTTGATGATGCAGATGCGACGAATACACTGATCTTATCAGATTTTCACCGTTTTGATCCGCTAAACTTCTTGGGGTGACCTGATCCACTTCCTGGACAATCTTTTAGACTCTAACAACCTGCATGACCTAGCACATACCCATGCTAGGGCTCTCAACACCTTTGAACTGCGATCCTGCAAACAAATAGAAAATACAAATGAAAACCTAAACTACTGTACATTCCCATTCCACTGATTCAATGAATCAACCGGTGGAATGGATAAATTAATCCATACACCCACCAAAACCACAATTCGATTACACAGTGAGATCCAAATAGGGAAATGACACAACAAAATCTCTTTATTGCTTGCAGAAAAGATTACAACTAATTGTCTCATAGACTCATAAATCAACTCTCCATTACAGAACTGTTCAATATCAGACTCCTAATGAATTCCCAATATCACGATCCCTCAAATGACCCAATCTAGGGCATTTTAACTACTCACCACAGTAGTACTATTTTTGTCTCCAAGCGGCTGGGAACTACAGCTGTTCAACAAACTCTAACTAACTCTAACTAATTGATCTAAAAATAGCATATCTTGGTCAAATAGACCTTATTACATTGAATATCCAATTAGGACCTTATTGAAAACATAAAACTAAGCATAAACAACTAAATGCCTCATGGAGGCCACTGTGCTTTAGGTGCACCTGCACCATACTCCCCAACAGAAAAAGAACTCATGTCCCATGAGTTAGGTTGTGGAAGAATTCCACCTTTACTCTTTTCCATCTCAGTGTTTTGACCCATTCCAGCTTTATCCTCTGCTATCTCTTGGTTGCTCCAAGATTTAGGAACTGTAACTTGCTGTCTGGCAAGTAAACCCTCATGCTTGTCAATGTAGGCTCTGTTCATGCATACCCTATGTTTGCCAGTTTATCTTACCAGCACCTTTGTCTGACTACCTAGTTGAAGAACCTGAGGAATTGCCTCTTGAACTTCTGTAATGTGCAAATCTGTCTTCCTTTCAACTTTTATATGACAAACAATAGTCCCAACTACAATCACATCCTTATCTTGCCAATCAATCTTTGGTTTCTCATAAACCTGCTGTTTGATCTGTGGCTAACCTCCGTCAGTCAAAACTAAATCTTTCTTCAAAATATTGTCCTTAACAACTTCTTTCCCTGTAGTATCCTCAACTGCCATTATGCCTGCTGCTGTAGGCATCTGCACAAATTCCTTCTTTCCCACTAAAATGATTTTTGCTGCCTTCTGTGTTGCAGCTTCTTCCTGTAATGGCATCAACCTAATAGTTTTCCCATCCTTCTTAATGGTGTAGGTATTTGCATACCCATCATACAATACCCTCCTATCAAATTGCCATGGCCTACCCAACAGTAGGTGACAACATTCCATGGGCAAGATGTCACACAAAACTCTATCATGATATGCTCCAATCTAAAAATCAACATATGCCTGTTCATATACAAAAAGTGATTGACTATCACTCACCCAAGATGCCTTGTAAGGGTGTTGGTGTGGAATCCTTTCCAAATTTAGTTTATCCACCATTTCCTGAGATACCATGTTGTCTGTTGAACCAGTATCAATGATAAGCTTACATACTTTATCTTTGCTCTTGCATGTGGTCTTGAAAAGAGCTTTTCTTTGCATCCTATCCTTTGATGTCTTCAAGACTATCCTTCTTAACATCAATGCTTCTCCCTCCTCAGGATATCCATAATTGTCAGGAGCTCTATCTCCTTGATAAGCGGTGGAACTTTGCACACTTTCCTCTACTTTCTCTTCTTGCACAAGTTGTACTCTCTTGTCATTTGTTCTATCATCTTTGGATGATGAATCTTGTCTTTCTGGACATTTAAAAAATGGATGACCAAACTCACCACAGGTGTAACACTTTCCTAAAAATATAGTAGAACCTCTACCACTTCCAAATATACCTCTAGTACCTTTCCATCCACCTCTGAAATCAGACTGTCCCTATCCTTTCCTAGTGTCTTCTTGACCCTCATTAGTTTGCCTTGTTGTAGGGGCTGATCCTCTTCCCCTCATATTGTTACCTCTTCCTCTCATGGATTTATCTTGTCTTCTATTCATCTTTTCTTCAATCCTGATTGCCATTTGATAACAATCTTCCACATTCTTAGGGTTAGCTAAAACTAACTCATCCTGTATGTTCAATCTCAAGCCAGCTAAGTACCTAGCCACCTTTTCTACCTCATTCTCATGATGACCAGATCTCATACTCAACTTATAAAACACCTCAGTATATGCCTTCACATCCATTTCCTTTTGCCTTAAAAATTGCAGCTTCTTAAACATTTGAATTTCATAATCCTTGGGTAAGAATTTACCTTTGATCCTTGCTACCATTTTATCCCATGAAGTGATCTTTGACTTTCCTTGTTTCCTTCTCTCGGATTGTACATAATCCCACCATACGAAAGCATGACCTCCTAACTTGGTCTTTGTAATCTTTACCTTCTAATCCTCAGCAACATCTTCACATTCAAAGTGATTATCAAGTGCAGCAATCCAATCCAATAACTCATCTTCATTCAAACTTCTATTATACTTGGAAACATCAACCTTTACCTTAGCTTTATCACTCTGCACTGCCTTTAACAGTTTTGCAAATCTCTGGTCTTTAGCATTCAATTCTTCATCTACCTCTTCAAATTCTTCATCAGCATCTTCATCTTCTTCTGATTCACTATCTTCCACTTCCCTTTTTTTGTTCTTCTCCAAGGCTACAAGCCTGGCTTGAAGTGCTTCAGAAAGCTCCTTCATCTTCCTCATCTCTTTGGCATGCTTTTCCTTCATTTCCTACAACTCCCTTGCAGTACCATTACCTTTCGGAGGCATTTTGTCAACCTCTCACTTCTCTACCTCTATCTTCTCAGTGACATAATCAACACACAAATAGCCTAGACCTTTTGCTGAGCTCTGATACCACTATGATGCAGAGGCATCCACACTAAAAACCCGTCAGCATCATCATATTTTTAAACCCTCGACCTTTCTCCTATCAGCAGCATCATCATATTCGACGAACACCATTATCCTCCTGACGATCACTATTCACCTTGCCACCAAACTCTATTTGCAGCATCATGATGTTCGGCATTATCTACACCTTTTATCAGCAGGATATAAAATATCAGGTTCCTCCCATATATCCTGATGACGACAACCTCATGCACCTCTCCTCTGATGCTTACGTTACCTCGATATTCGACTCGCTTACACAACCAGCATTAGGATATAACTTATCGGGTCATATTGAAACATCCTAATGATGGTACCCAACTTTATGCACACGATGAATATTCCATTGAATATTCCTTCCGCGATCCACTAATCTCCCTGATGTCCTTCGCCTATGCCAAAACACTTATCGTCGACAGGATAAACCTTTATCGGGTGATATTTGGAATGTCCTGATGACGATGACGTCACATGAATTGTTACTCTCTCCAATATCCTCGCTTATCGGCCAAACATAACATTGTTGGCCCATGATGGAAATGTCAACCTGATCTACTAACTCACGTCGATATGCTCTTCATTGGCAACACCTTGCTATTGTCAACCCGATGCGCATTCACCTTATGCGATATACTGCATCATATTCACAAATATGCAGCTGATGCCTGATGTAACTACAGGATATACACAGAAATATCCTGATGATGCAGATGCGACGAATACACCGATCTTAGTAGATTTTCACCGTTCTGATCTGCCGAACTTCCTGGGGTGACCCGATCCACTTCCTAGATGATCTTCCAGACTCTAACAACCTACATGACCTAGCACATACCCATGCTAGGGCTCTCAACACCTTTGAACTGCGATCCTGCAAACAAATATAAAATGCAAACGAAAACCTAAACTACTGTACATTCCCATTCCACCAATTCAACGAATCAACCGGTGGAATGGATAAACAAATCCATACACCCACCAGAACTGCAATTTGATTACACAGTGAGATCCAAATAGGGAAATGACACAACAGAATCTCTTTATTGCTTGCAGAAAAGATTACAACTAACTGTCTCACAGACTCATAAATCAACTCTCCATTATAGAACTGTTCAATATCAAACTCCTAATGAATTCCCAATATCACGATCCCTCAAATGACCCGATCTAGGGCATTTTAACTACTCACCATAGTAGTACTGTTTTTGTCTCCAAGCGGCTAGGAAATCTCTCCAAGCGGCTGGGAACTATAGCTGTTCAACAAACTCTAACTAACTCTAACCAACTAATCTAAAAATAGCATATCTTGGTCAAATAGACCTTATTACATTGAATATCCAATTAGGACCTTATTGAAAACATAAAACTAAGCATAAACAACTAAATGCCTCATGGAGGCCATTGTGGTTTAGGTGCACCTGCACCATTTTTCCTAGGGTATATCTTATGTCACCTTTGATGGTATGATTGTCTATTTCTTTTGCATATGGATTTTTGGTTATTCTTGCATATTAATCTCTCATTGGGTTATGAGGAATTAGTCTATATAGCTGCATATTTCCAACATTTGGTATCAGACCTTTGTGTCTTGGTTGTGGGAGGAAATCCCTATTTGATAGCCCTAGCTATGAGTGGATTTTTTGTGTATAGTGGAATTAATGGCTTTGTAGGTGAGAAAAAAATATTATTTCCTACGTTTTATTTTTTAAAATCCTATTTAGTCCAAGGGGTTGAGCTTAATTGGTTAAAATGTTGGGTTCTCATTGTGGAGACCTAAGTTCAAATCCCCATAGGGACATCTAATGTGGAATTCTATGTTGTGACTCTTGGTCTTCCATAGTTGGCTTCTAATGTGGATGTGGTTTCTAAATAAAGTGGATTTCTAAGTAGTGACACTTGGTCTTGCATAGGTGATTTCTAATGTGTTTGATCATAAAGAGCTTGTATTGGTCTTATGTTGATGCTCATATGAGCATAATATTTGTAAACGATATGCAATATAAAAAAATCATGTTTTAAAAAAAAAATTAAAAATTATAGGGGGGGCAGGCAGTCCATAGACTATTGTACCCCACCTTGATGCTTGTAGGGAGGTCTGCCGGTAGGGTACCAGTAGGTACGCCTACCAGTTAGGAACCCTTGACTGACGGGGAAGCTAGGACCAGTGGGGCCTAAAGCTCCAATCCCTTGTGCTTGGTTGGGAGGGTTGGAGAACCCCCTGGTGGCTGAAAAATTTGCTCCGACGAGGTAATTTAAAAAAGTAAAAAATTTCAAACTTAAAAATTAAATTGTTTTAAACTATTTTCAATTTCGCTGCCACCTTCACCACCATAGCGCTGCCAGCATGCCACAAACACTAGAAAGCTTCTAGCAGGCCATTGGCCCACCATTGCTTGGGCATCAAAGGGCCACCAAGGCTTGGCCTATAAGCATAATTGGGCATATTTTTTTCAGGGGGCATAACGTTTTCCCAGGATGTTGAAATTTCAACCTTTTATAGTCAACAGAAAGCTCTTTCCATGTACTACCCCATTGTGTCAATTTTTTTTCTAGATTTTTCTGTTTTGACTATTTTTTTTCCAATTGGAAGCTAGATGTGTGGTTTGAGCTTTGACAAGGCATCACTTATGCATACAAAGTCAGATTTTGGACTTCTTATTGGTGTTGGAATGGTATTTTTGAGCACTACATAGTGGAGTAGGTTTGGAGATGATATTCTAAGGTTTTTCTAGTTTGTATATCAGTTTGACCTATTTTTGGTCCCTTTGACTTATGGTGCATTTGTGAGTTGATGGAAAATTGAATCTAAGTTGATTTGGTGACTTACATGTTTATCTATGATTATCCTTTGTTGACAACATTATACATGTATTGTTGATTTTTTATGTTACATTATGAGATCTACAAGTTGTGTAGTGTTGTAGGTTGTCTATGCTTACAAGTTACATGTATGACTTGGATGTGGGTTGTCTATGCCCATAGATATTCACTGTTGATGCAGATTCTAATTTGTACAGCTTGGTTTAGTCACATGATTCATTGGTTTGCTTGTCATTATGAGATATAGAGAGATGGTATTACCTGATACAGTCATGATATGGGACCTATGTTTGTTGACTATATGGTATAGTTGTGTGGGACTTGATGGGATTTTTGTGCAGGTACATTGGGTGGTGGTCATGGTGTCATGGATGTTCCTTGTTTGGTTGGCACTTTGAAATGACATGTTGTCTTACAGGTGCAGTTTTGGTGGTGTTGGATTGATGTTTGGTTTATAGGTTTTAAATTCATCTTCTTGGTTTGGAGATTATGGTTTACTCAACCTTTTGGGAGTTATTTTCATTATAGTGGGATTCTTTGATTATGTTGGGGCCATGGATGATCTTCATTTAGGAGATGGTTATCATGATGTCATGAATAGCTTGATTACACAATTCAATGGGAGATTTGGATAGTGATGGTTTGATGTTTATCATGTTGCCATGTATAGCTCAATATCACACTTTAGTGGGAGCTTTGGCAGGATATGGTTATCTTCATGTGATTTGGAGATGTTGATCCTTGGTTTTGAGGTGATGGTTATGGTAAATTTCAGTTTTGACAAGTGATCCTTGCTTACAGGATGGATGGATATTGTGTCTTGGTTTACTCTTGATTACGCATTAGAGTGTTGGCATGATACAAGTGCTCTTTAAAGAAGAATGTGTTCTTATGAGACAGTGATCTTCTTTTGAGGAGATGATTAGATCATGATGTCATGATGTGTTCCTAGGTTATGCAAATGTGTAGTGGGAGATTTGACAATGATTTTGTTGGTCCTCTTGGTATTGAGTATATTGGTCATGTGCTTGGGAGGTTCATCATAGTGTGGTGTTGCACTTGGAGTTTATCATGGATTGATCATGGAGGTGTTCATGGATACTTAGAGACTTAGGTGAGGCTTGAGTTCTCTTGGGATTAGAGACATGTGTTGAGATGGTTACTCTTTGATGAGGATTTTAGAAACAAGACCACTCGAAGCCTACACCTTGGTTGGATGTGAGTTTAACATGGACCTATTAAGGAGATTGTTCTTGGAGAGAGTCTTTGAGGCTTGGTGCATCCTGGAGGAGCAATCTTTGTATCTTATCTTCTCATAGGTATGGCCCACCTGTTATTCAAATGCATTCTTTTCTTTGTATCTTATCTTCTTATGCTTGAGTCTTGAGCTATGGATTATGGTTGTGAGGACTTGTTTAAGGATTAGATGCATGGATATGATTAGTTATCTTCTCATGTTTGGTCGTGAGTTGTTATGAGATCATTGTGTGTAATGGAGATGGTTAGTGGCTTCGGGCTTATTCCTATTTTGGGATGGTTATGAGTTTGATCTACTTTTGGTTTGAGAGGCTTGCATCTTGATTTGTTGGATGTTGATGAGGCTTCTTGTTTTGGGGTTATAAAGAAGATTGAATACTTTTCACAACTATAACACATTAGTGTGGATAGAAGGACATGGTTATGATTTGCAAGTTCTCTCTTGTTGGTCTTATGTTTCTTCCTAGATGTTTATGTTCACATGACATTGGAGTTGAGACGTGTATGGATCTTTTGGCTCTCTTTGACTTCTTTCCCTTATGATGTGGATTATTTGGGAGAGATATGGACTTGAGGTGAGAGTTATGTTACAGCTATTTAGTTTGTAGATTTTGCATATCTATATGTGTGTTCTTTGATACTATGTGATAGAAGATTTAGCCACATCTTCTATGTGAGTGCTATTAGTGGATCTTTGGATGCCTTGATCTATTTTCATATTTTACATTTACTCATACAGTGGGAGTTCCAGGATGTATATGATTTCTTTGTTAAATGTTCTCATTATGCTTTGGTATGGAGGGTCTTGAGGTTTGTTATCACATGATTTGTGTTGTTATCTTAGAGGAATTCTTTATGCAAGACTGAGTATATACAAGGACTTGTTATCATATGATTTGAGTTGGATATGTTGATGGGATAAGGTCTACTTATTATCTTTTGTATACCTTGGTTTTGAGGTATGGTTAGCTGATGCATTAGCAACTAGCTATGGTTGCTATTTCAGCTATGGTGATTGATTCTTGTTAGCTACTTGAGCCTATTTGTTACCGTTGGATTTTGTGTTTGTGTTTGGATATTAGTTGATGTAGGTTTCTTGCTTCTACGTGACAGTTTAGTGTGGCGTCTCTTTGGAGGATCTTATCTTTCATGATTTGGCATATGATGGAAGATGAGGGCATTCTTGTTTGAGATGGTTGACACCTTGATTATTGTTGCAGGTATCTTGGAGCACATGGAGCACATAGATGTTTATATGGTACATGCTATGAACATGGATGGTTTCCCTTGATGTTTTGAGTTTACTTATTGATCCCTTATTCAATGTATACAACAAGTGGGAGAGTGTTGGAGTAGGTGTGTTGTACACCTTGCATAACATTGGTAATTACTTAATTATGTAAAATAAAATATTTATTTGTGGTGCATCATGGGTGATGTGTTTAGCTACATTAGATATTTATTTGGTGCCACTTGTAATCGTTGTATGTAACATTGGGTTAATTATTTTATGTGTATGGGACACAAAAAGTAATTAATTATTTATTTGTAATTATTTAATTATTCAGAAAACTTATTACCAATAATTAAATATGGGGTCAATGGTTTTGTAGACTCATGGTTTTGGGATAGATGGTTTTACCATACCACATGTTGTATTTGAGTGAGCTTATCTCTATAAAAGAAAACACATGGGTAGTTGTTGAGGTTGGTTGTTTAGCTTGTTGTCTAGGTTTGGCTTGATTGAGCATCTCTTGCAGGTTAGATTTTTGAGGGTTTGAGCATTGAATTTGATGTGTGTTTACATGCTTGTTCACATTGAGTGCGGGTAGAGAGCTTGATGGTTCAGGGTATTCATTATGTATTGTAATCTTTATTGCTGAATAATACATGAGAGATGTATGCTTTTGGAGGTTGGGTTTTTCCCTCTATGAGGGTTTTTCTAGGGTCTATCTTGTGTAACCTTTGATGGTATGATTGTCTATTTCTTTTGCATATGGATTTTTGGTTATTGTTGCATATTAATCTCTCATTGGGTTATGAGGAATTGGTCGATATGGCTGCATATTTCCAATAATCTTGGTATCTTTTTATCTCTATTAATATTTCAACTAAATGCTAAGGATCAAACTCTCCCATAATATTTTTTTCAAGATCCTCAATATAATTTCTAAAAGAATGCATTGTATTGGCAACAATAAGTGTTCCATCTAAATCAAATACAATTGTTAAACATTTAAGGTTTAACAGTCCAAGACAAGAAGAATAGAGTCCTATAACTATGGAAAATCCCCAAAAGCATTGCCCCAGATCCTTCCCATCTCTAGATGACATGGTTAATAAATGTAAGTAATTCTCTTTAATTGATACAATGGTTTTTTCCCTCTTAATGGTATGCATTATATAGTAATTTAGGTTTGAGTGATAAACTTGGTACCACTTCCTTTTCTTTTATTTTTAAATAGACCCCATTGGAAGCAATTGAATGTAGAACAATTACTGGTGTTAGGATTTTCCTTGGGCAATAGAAATGAGAGATATGAATCTCCTTATTGATCATGCCCATCAAAGAGGCATCTTGATATTCAGGACAAATTGAGACTTCTCCCATGTAGGTATCTCCATGGTATAGGATAGAGTTGTTCTTCTCTCATCCCATTTTCACTGAGAACCTGTCAGTCCCCTTCTTTTGTAGCACTTTATCACACCTAAAATTTAAAATTTCAATTTTCATTTTTTCCCTCTATTGGAAAGGTGCTTTGATATAGTTTTCAAAATCAATTGTTTTTATCTTCAATTTGTAAATCGTCAAATATATTGTAGTACATATTAACAAATTAAATACAAGAAAACCAAGGATTTGTGAATTACATACCTCTCAATCTTTAACTAGTAGAAAGCTATGCACCATCAAATATTTAAAAACTAGTACTACTTCACTATCAATATCTATACTTAGTTGAGAAAATATGTTTTTAACTCCAACTCAACTTAATTCCAATACAATATGGTTAGAGTTTATTATCCTTGATTGATGATTAATGAATAAGATTTAGTATTCAATAAGTCTTATACTCTACCTAGAAAAATCAATAAGGATATGAAAAAATATGGACAAGCTCAATAATATATCCTACTACAGGTTCCATATATATATAAATTATTTATAAATGGTTGATTGAATGGATGCATAAATATATTTACCCATTGTTATGGAGTACAATGTATCCCTATGTCTTTTTACCTCCTAGTTTACCTCCTAGGTCCTCGTGTTTACACTTTGCAAGCTTACTACTAATCCCGGAGCAATTCCCCTGAAACCCATGTCAAATGAAATTTAAGGGCCTGTCCTAATCCTTAATCAAGACCAAATTAGGGCCTTGGGACTTGAGCGTCTGCGCCTAAGTCCAACCTAATTTGTCAGGATGAAAATTAAAGTGTGTCATCTTGGGCCCTCTCAAAAGGTTTCCCTCTGTTAGCCTCTTCCAATTAAATTATGAATGTTAGTGGGAAAGAATATATAAGTGAGTTTATGACTTCATTTTACACCTAGATGGATAATGCAAACTTGTGATATTGAGCAAAGAGAATTCAATGTCTTCATTGTGTTGCAGAGTAGAATTGTGTTGTTATTGTGTTTGTTTGTTGTAGATTGGCCTTCATCAATCCATCTCCTCATTATTTGAAGGATATTCATCTCCGTAAAGGCTTCACCTCTAAGGTGACACCTTGTGTTTAATTCATTTCATTTCATCATTGGATTTGGCCTCTACTCTCCTTGGGCACACACTTTATCTAACAACGATGTTGGAGGACTTGAATGTCCTTCTGGGGCTTAACTAAGGCAAGCTCCTAAACATGACAAACCCCAACCCCCTTTCTTTGTGATTTTAGGTTATAGGTGCGAGAGTTGGAAAAGTACAGGTGTAGAGAAGTAGTTTGAAGGATAAGGATTCAGGATCTGGAAGAAACTTCTTGATATTCCTCCCTCCTAGACTAGGGCGCCTACCCCATAGTCCTTCAGACAAGCTTGACCTTGAAATTAGGAGCTAGATACAGTCTGACACATCTCTCTACTTTGAATCTATAAAAAACTGCCCTATTGGACTTGGGCACCCACTCCGTAGTCCATAAGTTTCCATTTCTGAAAACTCAGCTTCTGGTATGTTTTTGATATGATCTCTGAGTATCTTCTTGTACAATTTCATGTAGCATTTTGCCTATCTGTACCCTATTGCATTATAATTAGGGTTTGAGGCTTATTTGATATAGGGTTTGGAAAATATCTCAATCTAATCTATCTTTCCATATCATTCCTAAGCACACAAACCTGTAGCGAGTCCTCATTCATTTGTAGTGACTTGGCTCAGTTTTTGTCCTCAAATGTTATTATGAAAGGAGGGTTTGATTTGATATACTAAACATCATTTCTCATCTTCCCACTTTTCATACATAACATTTTGGTGAACCTAGAATAACAAGCATTTTGCATTGGAAAATTTTGTATACATTTGAAAAATTGAAAAAAACAAGCATTTTAGGCTTGCATTAAGGCATAGTTTTACATAATTTGCATTGTATATGATAAAAATATTTACTTTTCTGATATTTGCATCAGATTTGATCCTTATTACAATAATTCATCACTAATTCATGTCAACCATTGCATTTAAAAGTTTTATTTGCTAGGGTTTTGCTTAAAACGTTGCATTTTCATATAACCTAGTCTTTGCAAAAACTAGGGTTTGTAGTCAAAATTTCATTTTCAGATTTTACTACTCCTTTTCAATATTAATTTGATTTTGAAGTGTAGTGTTGGATCATATTGTATACTTTTGCATCCATGCTTTGAAACTCACCTTTTGCAATTACACATTGTACATTTCAACATTAAGAGTTTTATACACTTCCTTCAAACTTCCTTAAGCAAACCCTTAAATCACTCATCTTGCCTTGTTGTGTAGCACCATTTCCATCATATTCACTTGGTTTTTTGTGATATTTGTGTGTTTTTCTCTTTAAAATTTCAATTTCCTCAAACTATTGTATATCAAGAAGCTATACTTTCATCATGGATGCCTCATGTTATTCATCTTTGGAAGCTTTGTTTGCATACATCATAGATGTTGACAATTTCTATAAATTCATTGATAAGCATCCTCAAGTCCTACAAAAAATAGCACACATCTATGATATTGATATTTCCATGAGTTTCACATATGAAATTTTATGTTACATATCTAATTTTGAAAGCTCACAACTCTCATGGGTATCTACCCTTCAATCTTGGAAAATCTCACTAATTTTATCTCCATAGATGATCATGAGGAAAATATTGATGATGGCATTCCCCTTTATATTACTACATTTCATGATGATATAATGGACGTCATCTCTAAGACATATGAGGCTGACATAGCCTTGTGTGCCTCAGCTAATGATTTGGAGTCTTCTCCTAACATAAACTCACCATGTGAGGATATTTTGGCACAAGAAGAAACCAATGAGACATTCCTTAACACTACTCTTCCATCTCTTAATACTAATACTCTCCCTAGCCAAGATGAAGCATTGAATGATGAAGACTCTCTTTGTGAACAACTCCTTGAACCTATTGATACTGGACATTCATCTACTGATATTTGAACTCTTCTTAACTACATCTTAAATAAAGAAACATATCACCTACCTTTACCTGAACACTTTCATAATTCAGAAAACATAAATTAACATATTGTCCCTAAGGACCAAGGTACTCCAACACCACCTAAACTGGTTGAAATGAGCATTTTCCCAGCTCCTTCATCACCTCACTTGACTGAAATGGGAATCTGTGAGGCTCCTTCTCTACCATCCTTGCATATTGCAAGAGAAAACCTTCAAGAAAGGGGTTTCCCATTGCCAACTCCCGTGGTTTCCTCTTCACAAAATCAGGACAATGTGGATAACATAATTCAACAAGAAGGAAGAACAAGGGACAAAGCCTTGACAATAAATGTAAAGATCAAGATCAAAGATAATAGGTACGTATTTCTAACCCTTTTTAGCCATCTTTGTCATAGCATACCTTTGCTTTCTTACATGGGTTCCCCTTATGTGTTGTGTTCCCATGTGTTGTGCTATATGTTGTTTAGGTCTCCTTAGATGACCCTTAATACTCTTGTAAGGTCAAGTATATCGAGAGACTACCTCTATTGTGACCATTCTTCTATTTGTTTCTACATTTTTCTACTCCTTCTCCTCTATTTTATTGTTGTGTGTCATGCCTTGGGGCATATCACTATGGAAGATGTCTTGGGGGCATCCTCCTATGTGGTGTTCCTAAGGTACTTGGTTCTCCTCTCCATTTTTATTGTTTACATTCTTTAATGATTCTACCTAGTCAGTGGATGATGAAAACAAACAAATACTAATAAGGACTGTGTGTCCCTTCAGTAAGTAAGCAAAAATGGACCTAGTCCATATATGAAGATGGGGTTGATATATATATCTGACACTTGACTAGTAGAATCACTCCATGTGATGTGTCATTTCATAACAAACCTTTGTAATACTCTCAAGTTGCTTCTACCCACTTTGGTTGATTTTGTATCTCACCTTGTTGGCCACACTCGGTTCCAAAATATTTGTAGTATAGCCCAATAGCTATACTCAGTTTTGAACCCGCTAGTGTAGCCTTGGTCTTTGATGTGATCTAATACATGATTTATGTATAGCTTCTATGATCTGATTTGGTTATTATCTTAGAGTAAGATGTTCTAACTTTATCTCTTGTTGATTATCTTAGAAAACTTAATATCAATATCTTTGTGGGAACATTCCACAATCGTGGAAAATGTCACCTTTGGGGCCATGGGCTTTGTGATAGCTCTTGTTCTCTTACATGTTTTCACTTTACCTTAATGTGCTTGATACCACCAAGTGGGACCAACCATATATAATGGTATCTGTTTGATTACTTTTACACTGAAAAAGTGTGTTTGAAAGCCCTCATCATGAAGTGAGATGGTGTATCTCTTGAGCTAGTTCACATCCTTTTAAAAGAAAAAAGCCCTTATTGTGAGGTGGGATTTCGTATCTCTTGAGCTAGTGTGTATCCTTTTATACAAATCCCTTCTATGGAAGGTGGGATGGTGTATCTCTTGAGCTAGTGTACATCCTTTTATATAAAGTCCTCTGCGGAGGTAGGGTTGGATCTTGAGTCATCCACCCTTAAGCGTGTCTTTGGCGGTTGTGGTAGTGTAGCTCAACCGTAAGGTGTGTTTGGCATGTTTTAGATGGCAGGACTTAGTAATAAGATCCTTCCCATCACCTATGTTTTCCGTGTATAAGATGTGTAGTATGTCAATGGCATACTATGTGGTGCTCGTGTATTCCATGTGTTTTCCTTATGTATTTGCCATGTCTTCCCTTGAGTGTGGTCTAAAGATGCCTAGTGATGAGCTCCCTCCACACTTGGGTTTTTGTTTGGTGTGTCTTCCCTCTGGTGTGGTCTAAAGGCATGTAGCAATGAGCTCCCTCCACATTTTGGGTTTTGTTTTGTGTGCTTTTAGCAATCAAAGGCACGTAACGATGAGCTCCCTCCAACCCTAGTTTAGGATTTGTTTAGTTGTTAAATCAATGTATACTTCATGTATTGCGTAACTGCTCTCATGTCTTCTTTGCACGTATTGCGTGCTTCCATTGTGTTCTCTATGTTTTGTGTGCTTCTTACTGTCTTCTTTGTGTCTTGCATGTCTTTCATGTGTTTTCTAGTGCTTACTTGAGATTGGGGGCTAGAAATAGTCCTCCAACCTTTGGGTATGCCTTGGCTCTATGTGCTTGGCGTGTTTGATGTGTTTTGATATGCTTCAACCATACTTTAATGCATGTATGGAATCGTAAGATCATACATACATTAAAGTGGGGGCTAAATGTTATGGAGTAAAAAGTAGATCCCTATGCCTTTTTACCTCCTAGTTTAGCTCCTAGGTTGTCGTGTTTACATGTTGCAAGCTTAATACTAATCCTGAAGTAATTTCTACCAAAACCCATGTCAAATGGGACTTAGGGGCTTGTCCTAATCCTTAATCAAGAGCAAATTAGGGCTTTAGGACTTGGACACCCGCACCCAAGTCCAACCTATTTTGCTGGGATGAAAATTAAAGTATGTCAGCTTGGGCCCTCTCAAAAGGTTTCCCTCTGTCGACCTCTTCAATTTAAATTATGAATGTTAGCAGGAAAGCATATATAAATGAGTTTATGACTTCATTTTACACCTAGATGGATAATGCAAACTTGTGATATTGAGCAAAGAGATTTCAAGGCCTTCATTGTGTTGCAGAGCATAATTGTGTTGTTATTGTGTTTGTTTGTTGTAGATTAGGCTTCATCAATCCACCTCCTCATGATTTAAAGCATCTTAATCTCTATGAGAGCTTCATGTCTAAGGTGACATCAATTTGTGTTTCAATCATTTCATTTCATCATTAGATTTGGCATCTACCCTCCTTGGGCATGCACTCTATCTAACAACGGTGTTGGAAGACTTGAATGTCCTTCTGAGGCTTGATCGAGGCAAGCTCCTAAACACGACAACCCCCAACCCCCTTTCTTTGTGATTGCAGGTTACAGGTGCGGGAGTTGGAAAAGTACAGGTGCAAAAAGTAGTTTGAAGGATAATGATTCAAGATCTAGAAGAAATTTACTAATATTCCTCCCTCTTGGAATAGGGTGCCCATCCCATAGTCCTCCTGACAGGCTTGACCCCGAACTCAAGAGCTGGATACAATATGACACATCTCTCTACTCTAGATCTATAGGAAAACTATCGTATTAGACTTGGGCACTGAATCTGTAGTCTGTAAAGTTTCTGTTTCTGAAAACATAGCTTCTGGTATGTTTCTGATCATCCCCAAGTATCTTCCTGTACAATTTCCTATAGCATTTTGTCTGTCTATACCTGATTGCATTATAATTAGGGTTTGAGGCTTATTTGATCTAGGGTTTAGCAAATTTCTCAATCTAATCTATCTTTCCATATCATTCCTGAGCACACAAACCTGTAGCTAAGTCCTCATTTATCTATAGTGACTTGGCTTGGTTTTTGTCCTTGAATTTTATTGTGAAAGGAGGGTTTGATTTGATATACTAAACATCATTTTCCCATCTTCCCACTTTTCATACATAACACCCATTTAATACAAGAAACCTATATAAATTATGCTATTGACATTTAGTTGTTTGTAGATAGTAAAATTGAAGCTTGTAATAGAATATAGTATCCAATAAGTCTTCTACTCTACCTACAAACCTCAATAAATCTATGGGAAAATATGGATAGGCTCAATAATATATCATACTGAAATCTCAATAGATATATAAATTGTTTATAAATGATTGGTTGAATGAATGCATTTACCCATTCAATGCAAGAAACCATTTGTAGATGATACTATTAAAAATTCAATTGTTTGTAGACAAATTTTTTTGAAGCGATACAAGTGGAATATGAATTAATAAGTAATAATAGGTCCTTTTGAACATGACAGGATTATTGAAACATACAATAACATCATATATATAAGACATTCATCCATAAATATATATGGAATTTATATTTGTTCTTGTTAATCATTCTTTTCAAATAGATAGAAATGAAATAGTCTTGTATCATGAATTTTCTTGTTCAACATCCCCTATTAGTGCATTTTCCTATGATGGTCTTTCCTGAGTGATGTACAAGGATCATTAAGCTTCACATTTCCTTTCAACTTTGATTGATTTTGACAAAATCGAAGATCAGAGATGCCTTATGGTGAAAAGGAAGCATACGCCACACGTTCTATCACAATGTCTAAGATATCCAAGCATTTACCACAATATATGCCCCCACCTTAAAGTGGTTGATCCCGCTTACTGGTAGTAATCACGTTTATGGTAAGGTTGAAAACATGTGAGGGAACAAGATCTTTCACAAAGCCCATGCCCCAAAGTGACATGTGCTTACGATCGCTGATTGTTTCCAACAATCACAATAGAAACACATTAGTATTATATGCTAACTATTAGCAAACTTCGGTCTCAAAATCTTAGCTAAGATAACAGCCAAATTAATTGATACAGAAATAAGGCAACATACCACTTAGTAAACCAAGGCTATACTTGTGGGTTCAAAGCTGAGTATAGCTATGAGGTTATACTTTAGGTATCTCATAATCGAGTGTAGCTACAAGGTGAGATAGAAAAACATTTCAAAGTGCCTAGAAGTAGATTTAGAGTATTGCAAAGGTTTGTTACAAGAATTTCACAAGACTACACATGATCACATTACAATACAAAAGTGATTCTACTAGTTAGGCGTCAATAACAAATCACCTTCATCTTCATATATGTATTATGGATTGGGTCCATTTTTATTCTTGTTGTAGGGATGCATGGTTCGTATCAGTGTTTATTTGTTATCGTCATCTGTTGACTAGTAGAGCCACCAACACAATAGAAGAAGGAAATCATGAAAAGAAAGGAGACAAAAGTGACTTAGGGCCACAAACATGGAAGGATGCCCCCAAATCACCCTCCACAATGCTATGCCCCTAAGGCATGACACACAACAATTGCAACAAGAGAAGTGTAGAAGAATAGATAAACAAATAGAAGAAATGTTATGATGGAGATGTTCTCCTTGTATCCTTGACCTTACAAGAGTATCAAGGGTCATCCAAGGAGACCTAAAAAAATATTTAACACTACATGGGGGAGCACAATAGATAAGATGAGGCCACCCATGAGGGCACCTCAAAGAGGTGATACATCAAAGGTGGCTGAATGAGTGAGACATATTTACTTGCTAGCGATTGTCCTTAATCAAATCATATTCTTCCCAATCTTGATCTTCAATAGGTGGTACATAGGGCACTATAGCCCAACTTGAAACTTCTTCCTTTAGCTCTACTTTTGATTCCATTTCTATCAGAGAGATGTTCTCTTCTTGTGGAGACATCTTTCAAGCTAAGGCTTGAAGTTTTCTTCTTCTTTCTCTTGCATTTCTGTTTCTTCAAGTCTTGTTAGTGATATTTTCCAAAGGAGTGTTTTTCCACCATCAAGGGTTCATGAATGAATGTGTGTGAAGAGGAAGCTGGTACAAAAGTGATCTTTTGTGATGAATAACTTCACTCTTGAAGGTTGTCTCCTAATCCTTGTAAGGATAGTGGAGGAGGAACCTTGACAAAAATTCCTTTTCCTCTTGGTCTAGGGGAATCCTTCATCTCAGGCTATTTTTCACTTTTGATTTGTTCAATAGGAGGAATTGGTGCCTCAAAGGACTGAGAGGGTTTAAGGGGATTATTTCGATATGATAATTGATCTATTTTCTTTGCCTTATACTTTTGATATGTCAGGAAAAATTGATCTTCTCTTGGTTGGTTTGCTTCAGTAGGTTGTGGCCAAAAATAATCTAGGTTGAAATTTCTATGAGTGGCAAATGGTTTCCATCCACTATGATGAATAACATGCACTCATCCTTTATGAGGGAACTTTAAGCATTTGTGAATGGTAGAGGGAACTGCTTTCATGGATTTTAGCCAAGGATGTCCTAATTTCACATGAATGAGATCTGAGGTGGGAATGATAACAAATGACATTTCCAAGGCCTTTTCAACCACCTTAATTAAAAGTGTTATCTTTCCAATTGTCAAAAGAAAGTAACCATTATGTGTTTTTTGTTGGTGTAATTAAATATTTAATTACACTTTATTAAGTTTACTTAGGGCTAATTTTAGTCTTAGGTTATTCTTAAGCCATATTAGGGTTTTCTCTAACTTGGGAATATAAAAGCAAGTTCTCACATGTAATTCATGAATCTATTTCATTAATTCATCCAATTTTGTGCAGATTATGTCTCTTTGCTTTTTCTCTTATGGAAGGTAAATCTTAGGTTTTCCAAGTGATCCTGGTGTTTTGAGATAATTATCAACTCCAACATGGTATCAAAGCTCCATATCTACAAGCCCCTTCTCAAATTTGGGAAAATTTTGAGCAAGAGCTTTTGCAGGATGCCTTTTTTTTAGCAAAAAGGACCTCACCATTGCGCTCAGAAGGCCCAAAAAACCCCTATTTTCATATAAGGCACTATATATTTTGCTAACAGAAAATTTTTGGGTGTTTTTTTTGGGTTTTAAAAAATTTGGTTCTGTGAAATCCATACGACCTATATGGAATCTGTACGGCTGTACAACGTCTTACTTTTTGTGCTACCTCGATTTCTATGTCATTCTCATCTAAGCTAATTTTGATTTTGGAGCTACCTCGATTTGTGTGCCACCTCAATTTTCGTGCCACCTCGATTTTCATGCCATCTTGATTTCTATGCACAAGTACAATTGAGTTTTTTATTATTTTCTTAATAAAAAAGGAATTTTTTATTTTTTAGGGCTAGGCCCTAGGGTTTAACCCCTGGTTGCATGGGGAACCAACCCCTAGCTTCCATGTGCCAACCCCTAGAGACTCAACTCCTGGTCATATGAGTGACCAGAGCCTTAGTCGTAAGCCCCCAAAGACTCAGCCCCTGGTCACATGGGCGTCCAAGCACTTCAATAGTGCTTTTTTTGGCCTCTTTGCCCTAAAGGAGCAATTTTGGTAAATCAGGCATATCTTGAGCATATAGAGTTAGATTTTTGCAAACAAATAGGCATTGAAAAGCTAGTTCCAAGAAAAATCTAGTGGTACAGGTATATTTTCCAAATTTTTTTGATTTGTACAATTTATTGCTGTTGGAAGTCCAGATATAGTTTTTGGCCTCCGAGCTCATATCTTTTTACCACAGTCTTCAATTTTCACAATTCTTGTGGCATTGGAAAGGTATTGAGGAGCTCTACACATCCATCTATGAAATTATTCTAGATTCAGCCCCAGGTATTCTTTATGCAATTTGTCAGTTTTAGGGCTTTTATTTGATATTCTAGACATTTTGGCACCTAGAGAAGTTCTATTTATTTTGTTGGGCTTCATTTATCAGCATTAATACATATTTAGATTGTTGATCTCTGATTTGATTTATTTGAGGAGATATCATGGGTTTTGCTATTCACCCTTCTGTGGTAACATTGGGTAAGGATAATTATGAGTCTTGGTAAAAGGGCATCTTGACACATCTCAAGTGACTTAATCTTTTGCCTTATCTTTATGGACTCATACCTGAACTAGATACACCTAGGAGGAAATTTGCATGGGGAAATTATGTTGATCATATTGTAGGATTGATTGGTTCTAGTGTCGATTATGACACTATGTGTTCTATCTCACATATTGAGTGCCCACACGCTCTTTGGACTAGCATTTGGGAGATCTATGGAGACCCACAGATCTCTTCATTCCTAGATGATCTTGCTATGGATTACCACATAACCCTTGATGATGTAGATTGCATACCTTTTGATGATGATACAGTTGAGGAGCTTGCATATTTGACAAGTCTTGCTAGTTCAGATGACACGGAGACTTCACTTGCTTCTCCTTCTCCTCTTATCGAGATCACATCTGTATTACCTATTGCTACATTAGATTCTTTGTAGCAGGACATTATCAATCTTCCAGAGATAGCTTTTTGGGATGCATATCTACCAGATATATCATTGTTGTTTGTAGAGTCTCATCTTGTAGATTTGGAGGACCACATTGAGGACATTTGTCTTCTATTTGATGACAGCTTCGATGGAGTTGCATCACCATCATCTGCTTCAGAGAATGTTCTTCATCCTCCTCTTCTTCAGTCACAGTTTGGCAGTGGATTGGAGACATTTGAGTAGTTTTTAGGAGCATCATTGTTGTCTTTAGATCATGTGCAGAGTTTATAGACATTTATCCTTCTTCATGTATATTCCTATCTGGAATGGGAAGTTATTATGCATACATCTACAGTTCTGTTTCTTCCCAAGGGGAGGAATGTTGTTCGACGTTCATGGGTCTTCATCTTTATTCTATGTCAAGCATCTTCTAGCATTGCAGGATTCATCTTGAGGATTGGCTGCGTGGTCTCTCTTCTCATCTCTATTTTGGGAGGGAGCATTTCCTCACATGGGGTTTCATCCTTCTCACTTCTGGGGGGGGTCATTAGACCTTCTCTCTTCTTCCTCTCTTATGGGGGGTATTCATGTTTGTACTACTGTGATGGATTCAGTTCTTGGGGGGTCTTAGTGTTAGTCCTTCTTCCATCACATGTTCATGTACTTGTTGTATTTTCTCTCTTTTGAAGAGGAGTTTTCTCCCACTGGGTTTTTCTCCTTTTCTCTACTTTATGAGAGATTCTTGTTGTTCATGGGTACCTAACATGGCCTTATAGCCGGGACCCATTCTTGCATTCTTGCATGGTTTTCATTTCTCCCTAAGTTGCACTTATGGGGGTGTTGGTGTAATTAAATATTTAATTACACTTTATTAAGTTTACTTAGGGCTAATTTTAGTCTTAGGTTATTCTTAAGTCATATTAGGGTTTTCTCTAACTTGCAAATATAAAAGAAAGTTCTCACATGTAATTCATGAATCCATTTCATTAATTCATCCAATATTGTGCAAATTATTTCTCTTTAGTTTTTTTTTTCTTATGGAAGGTAAATCTTGGGTTTTGTAGGTGATCTTTATGGCTTGAGTTAATTATCAACTTCAACACTTTTATCATTATATATGTTGGATCATAGGTATCTTGTGCTAAATCATGCATGTATAAAAATTATTTTGTAATAACATTTGTCATGCAATTAGGATCAATAAGAACTGCTCTTGTAGGATTCCCACTTATTCTTGTTGTGATGTAAAAAGGACCATCAATGTTTCTAATAGTGACCTCATGAGGTGTGAAGGTTATGACAGGTTTGGGATACTTCTTTTTCTTGTTAGATCAGTGGGGAGCCACACCACCCTTCTTAGGATTGGATGCCATGTATGTGAGACCTTTGTACAACAAGGCACTAGTTTGAGGAAACCAGGTTTTTTAAGCTTTTTGCAAAGATAAAAGACACACAAGTGTCACTACAAACCAAGTGATCCCAATGTTAAAGTGCTACATACAAAGACAAATATATACCAAGGTTTATTGCAAAATGTGAAAGATATATTATCTTCTTATGTTAAAATACACAATGTGTAATTGCAAAAGTGTAATTTTCAAATGAAAGATGCAAAATGATGTGAAGCTACTATGCAAAATCAAATTTAATGAATGTTTGATGTTATAAAAATGATCATGCAAGAAAATTTTGAAACCCTAATGCAAGATTTTACCAAAAATGCAAACTAAATATGCACTTTTTTCAAGATTATGTAAGATTTTCAAATGAATAATGAGGAGATATGTAATGAATCAATGCAAGATATGATTTGAACTATAAGCAAGATGCAAATTCTTGAAGCTATGGGTTCACCAAAATATTATGTATGAAAAAGGAGAATAATAACAACTAGCATGCACACTAGATCAAACCCTCTTTCACAATAACATTCAAGGACAAGACTCAGCCAAATCACTAACAATGGAGGTGGACTTAGCTACAGACCTTGTACTCAGGAGTGCTTTAGAAATAATAGATTTAATCAATTCCTAGGTTAATAATGCACAAAACCCTAGTTCTATGATGATCTGATTATAATAGAAGATGTATAGTAAATCTCCAGAAACCAATTGTACAGAGAGGATCAGGAAAATGATAGAACCTATGTCTCGGGAGAAAAGGTGTCAGAGGACTATTTCGAGACCGCCCAAGTCCTGAATGTTTGAATCTATAAAAACTGTAAAGTGGAGAAATATTGGAGAGGCTGCCTTGATGCTAGATCTAAAGTTAGTAGGGGTAGAAAGACTAGGGTGCCATTGCCCAAGTCTTGCATAGAGGAATATTCTTGAACTGTTGTTGGATCCTGAAACCTTGATCTCTACTTAGTCTTCCTGTATCTTCATATTTCCTGGATCTCGCTCCTATAACCTACACACAAGAAGAAGAGAAGGGTTTTGGGGGTTATGGTGTTTAGGGATTTGCATCGGTCAAATCCTGGGATAACATTCAAGCTTCCCAACACCATTAGTAGATAAAGAGAGCATGCCCTTACAAGGCAGAGGATAAACACAATAATAATATGATGAATCAAATGATGATAAACAACAATGATATCACCTATGTGATGAAACCCTTAGGAGGATGAAGGACCTTCAACTCTTAAGGAGAGATAGATGATAACTTCAAAACCTACAATAACACACACAATAACAACACAAATCTGCTCTAGAATTACAATGAATGCTTTGAATGCTCTTTTCTCCAATGCTTCATGTTGGCTATCTCTATCTAGGTTGATAATGAATTTAAAAACACACTTATATATGCTTTCTCGCTAACATTCATGAAATTAAATTAAAAGAACCAACAAAGAGAAACTTTTTTAATGGTCCTAGGCTGACATAAGATTAATTTAGTCCCAAGCAATCAGGGAAGACTTAGGTGGTGGTGCCCAAGTCTTTGAGCCTCTTTTAGGTCCGAGATAAGGTTAAGCATGGGCTCCTTATTCCCAATTTACATTGGTGTCAGGCAATTTTGCATCCGGATGAATAATTAGAATGTATAATGTAATCACGGGGACCTAGGAGCTAAACAAGGAGGTAAAAAGACATGTGGATACTTTTTACTCCATAACAACAATAAAGGTCTCCCTAAAACTAGTGACACAAAAACTGGAGGTGTAGCAAGATATTCTTTTAGTTGATCAAATTCTTATAGCAGTCATGATATTTCCATAGTCCATATTTCAATCAAATTCTTGCTGACACTTACTATCCCATCTGAATGCTACATATTTATGGAGTAAGGTAAAAAAGGTTAACACTTGTCGGCAAGTTGTGATATGAAATGCCTGATAAACTACAATTTTCCTTGGAGGCTTCTTAGTTATTTTAGATTAGACAGAGGAGCCATTTCAACTATAGCCTTGACTTTGGTGGAATCTACTTCAATTCCTTTGAGATACACTATGTATCCCAACAATTTGCCTAATGTAACACCAAAGACACATTTCTTGGGGTTGAGTCTAACTTGGTATTATTCTAACCTATCAAAGATCCACTCTAGAACCTATAAGTGACCTACTCTAGTAGTTGATTTTCCCAATAGACCATCAACATAATCTTTCATGAGGGTCTGAAAAAGGTCATGAAATATAACAGTCATCACTCTTTGGTATGTTTCTCCTGCATTTTTCAAGTTGAAAGGCCTGACTTGCCAACAATAGGTGCCCCAAGGACATGTGAAAGTTGTCTTGTGTTGATCTTCAGGTGCTATAATAATCTAATTATAAGTAGAAAAACCATCCATTAAGGAAAGCATTTCATGACTAGTTGTCAAGTCTACAATGATGTCAATATTAGGCAAAGGAAAATCATCTTTTGGACATGCCTTGTTAAGATCTCTGAAATCAGTGTAGATACATATACCCCTAGTGACTTTGGATATAGGTCATACCAAATTAGAAACCCACTCTGGATAGTCAATAGGGCATATGAATTTTACATCTAGCAACTTCTGAAGTTCTGCTTTAACCAATAATACTATCTGGGGATGCATTTTTTGAAGCTTTTGTTTAATTAGCTTCGCATTAGGGAATACTACTAAGTGATGGACCACTAATGCAAGATCCAACCCAAGCATGTATGCATATGACCAACTGAAGTTAATTGTCCTTTCCATGAAGAAAGTTGTAAAATCCCTTTTCTCTTGCTCTAAAAGAGAAGTTGTTGAGAAAGTGATCTTCAGATTCTATGTTGTCCCTAAGTTGATTTCTTATGAATTTTTGACCAAAAGTGAAGACTATTGTCATATTTTGCCTGGCCCCAAAATATTCATGTTTCCCTCTTTCTATCAAAGAAATCCGATCAGAGAAAGCCTACATAGAAGGAGAAAAAGATTAAATTCTTCAAAAACCCATGCTCTACCTTGCAAAATTTCCCAAAATCTCACCTTAAGAATCCTTGCCAAAAACCTAGAAAAACCCAGAAATCTTTTGTCTTCAAGTGCCTTCCATTGCAGATAATTCTCAGTTTTATACTTAGTCATTTTTATATGCATATACAATTGTATGTATCATTGTATGTATATCTGTTGTATCGCATATACAATCGCACATACAATTGTATATACAAAGGAAGATGCAAAGGCAATATACAAGGTGGGATACAAAAGTGAATCGAGTTATCTTTGTATATGCAATTCAATATACAAGCGCATATACAAGGCAATATACAAGGGGGAGATACAAAGGGTATGTCCATTTTTTGTATGTATATGCAATTGTATCTTTGCACATACGATCTTATATACAATGGCATATACAATTCTAAGATACAATCCTAGATCTGAAATAATATGTATTTTAGTTTAGAAAGGCAGATGCGATTGTATGCATCTTTGTATGTATGTTCGCATTGTATATTTGCAGATACAAAGGGCAGATACAAGGTCATATACAAAGTCACATGCAAAGGTCAGATGCAATGTTTGTATGTACAAGTGATTGTATGCAATTTTGTTTGTATATTCGCATTGTATATGCGATATACAAAAGGTCACATGCAAAGAAGGGAATACATACAATCTGGACACGAATGAAGAATCAAATGTGGCGGATTTCAAGTTGGGGTCCACCTATTGTATGTATATGTGATTGTATCATCCCATATACAATCTTATATATAATTGCATATACAAAAGTTAGATACAACAGGGATATACAATGTGGACCCGACTGGGAAATTAAATTTGGCAAACTCAGTGGTGGGGTCCGCAGTTGTATGTTGAAGTGCATGTAAATGCCAATATACAAAAGCAAGATACAAGGCCAGTCCTATTTTAAAGTTCCATCCTGGTTGATAATCCTTTAAGTTCCACATTGTATGTACATGTGATTGTATCTCATATACAATCACATGTACAAAGACACATACAAAGGATTTTTGAAGAGACAGGCCTTATTGGTGGCTCAATTTGAGGTCTCTCTGATGGTCGATTAAGATGCAATTGTTCAGCGATGAGTCTCAGGTTCAGCTCAGCGACCAATGGAGTGATGACACGTGGCAAGGGCATAGATGTAAAACGTGATACAAAAGGTAAAGGCCCGCTTTTGTATGTTGGTCAGTGTATTGCATATATAATTGCACATACAAAAGCATATACAAAGGGAGATTCAAAGACATGCAAAGTGATTTGCATATGCAAAAGGTGAAAGGAAAGAAATTGCATAAATGCATAAAGTGAACCTAGCAGTGTAAAGTACATATACAGTTGCATATGCAAAGCGATATACAAGTGCAGGGTGCAGTTGACTGCAACTTTGACCGTGGATATCTCCTTCATTTTAACAAATTTCAACATGCTTCAGAAGGCAAAAGTGCTTAATTTTGCCTCCTCTTTCATCTAGCGGGCTTTTGAGGGGAATTTTCTCACTTTCAAAACATGATCTGGATTTGCATGCTCGACCAATAGGACATCTCAACGACTGATTTGGCATGTGTAGAGGCTGATATTTTCATAGTAACTCTAGTTGGTGAGCTTTGTGGGTGCATTCATGGTGGATGGTCAAATTCTTCAATGCACATGGGTTCCTCTGGCTCGCTGGTAGATATCCTTGTGGCCTGCAATGACTTTTGTGCTACTCACTTCATGTTTTGCCCTCTTTTGCGTGTGGGCAACCATTTCTCAGGTTGCAGACCTACCAGCGACATGGTTCCTATCCTTTCACTATGCCCCTATCTTTGCGCCCTTGTTCCTGCATTGATGACCTTGGATCCTATGAAGCGACTTCAGTGCCTTCTGCGCAAAGCTTGACCTATAAAACACAATGTAACCTCATTAAACGGGAGGATGGTAAAATTTTGGGCTATTATGCTGCCATTCTTTCTGTAGTTAGACCTCTTAGTGTAATTGTAGGGTATGGGAATATGACTCACTGTGCCTAAATCTAGCCTCTGCTGTCTTCCTTTTATCCACCGAATGAATGTGATTAGCTATACTGTGTCTACTTCTGCTACTGAATATTCTTTAATATAATAGTTTTTGACCTTCATGATCAATATATGCATGATTTCTTGCCTCTCTTATGTCCCAATTTCTTTGTTTTACTTGAAGTTATAATCTATTCTGTGAGTAAAATGGCTCCTCTATAGGTTAGATCTTCATATCGAAGCCTCAATCAGCCCTATAAGTCTATGTGAACTCCCTTCATGATTGAGATCATTGTTGTGTCTCTCTTCCAGAATCACTATTGCTCACTAAATCTAGTGTATCACCCCTTTCATTTCAGTTCCCTTCTAACCATTTTCCCCTGCAAGCATTAGCACTAGGTTTAGATAATTTTTCTCTAAGCATTAGGCTTAGAATTAGGAAGCTGACCTTCTCTGGAGGTCTGATCTTAGTTCTCAAGGTCCCACACTTCAAGATCATTCCCATTGTGTCATTAGAATGTTTGGACTCTCTCCAAGCAGGGTGCAATTCTATGTGACAACAAAGACTTTTCTTGGTATTTTGAAGGAAAGGGAAGGTCAAATCCTCCATCCTCGAGTGCCTTAGAGAGGTTTTCACCATTGGATGTGTCCTTTATTTTTACTTTTTAGGATTTGATGGTGTCACAATGTGGTTTTCACTAGGGGATCTAATATTTTGATTTTTACTTTTGCAACTGGAGGATTTGGCATTCTCACCAAAGTATGCTATATGAGATAGGTGTTGGCAAGAGACACTATTCTGGTATTGACTTGTATGTTGTCATTGATGGCAACAAGGCTCAGAGAACCTATCACCATGACAGGAAGAGATATCTCTGGAAGAACATGTTGGATTCTAGGTCCGGTTGACAGAAATGGTTATGGATGTCCACAAAGTAGAGAACATTAAGTTGGATAGTATGCCTTTACAATTAAAGACTTGTAGATGCGGTTCAGGTATGATGTCAGATGGTGTTTAATAGTATTATACTTCAGAGATTAAGTTCTGATCCTCTCCAGAAGTCACCTTAAAGAAATGCCTAAGTCCAGGTAAGCAAAGGTATAGAAAGAATAGTGAACAAGGTCTAGTGTAGTGGTCTGCATTCCTCTGCAGATAAGTATTTTGCTGTGCAATTGTAATGTGTTGTAAACACATATGTGAATTGTCTTATTCTAGAGTTAGGAGATCTAAAGTTCACTGGAAGAATAGCTACAAGCTACTAAGTATTGACATAGTGTTTGCAAGAGTTTGACAAAGACAGAGTCTGAGATCTGATGGTCCACATTTCTCTACAAGATGATACCATGCCTTGTAGTTCTAAGGGTAAGATTGGGAATATATAAAGAGTCCTTGATATGATTTAGAAGGTGTTTTGAGATCCTCAGTAAAATTTGTAAGTTAACAGATGAAGTTGTTAAGCATACTCTTAAGGAAGAGGCCGACAAGTATATTAATCATTGTGTGGAGAAGAGTTAATGTTTGGAGGATCTATGTAATTAATTAAATGATTAGAGCCAACCTATATAAACATGTTTGGGAGAAGTTTTGAGTCCACATGACACATAGTACATTGGATTGAGTGACAAGGTACATCCTTCTATGTACACATTTCACTTCTTGGATGCCGACTTGATTATGGATTAAATCATGATGTGGATATATAAGAGCGATGATCTTTGGTTGAGTGTGTGTGTGTGGTGTGAGCATGTGATTAGAAGAGTAGAGTTAGAAGAGAAGTAGCGATGAAGACTTGGGATTTAGAATTCAGTTGCTAAATGACTGCACCTTGGCATAGTGGCAGATGCTTAAGCAACATTCAGTTATCATGTGTGATCTGATTGGAAGAAAGCTTTTGACATCAAGATAGTGAGCTGGAAATGAGCCTTCAATAGAGTTTAATAGCCCTCATTGTAATCTTGCTAGGTTTGGGGTTGAGGTAGTGAGCCTACTAAATCTAGTTGTACTTCATGGCAGTAAGCCAACATGTTCTAGGCCTGTGGAGTGACCAAGCCTGAACATCATTTTGTAAAGATTGTAATATATATTTGAGAGCTAATCCTCTATATGGTTTTTCCCTTTTTGGGTTTTCCACATAAAATCTTGGTGTTATGTGTCATGCTTTTGTGGATGTTGTTCAGTTGTATATTTTGTTTCTATTGGATTATTCTTTTGAAATGGTTAAAAGTAAAAGTGTAAGAAAAGATTTATAGAACACTGATTCACCCCCCCTCTTAGTGTTCTTAACAATCAACAATAGGTCCATAACAACACTTTCTTTATGGTCACCAAGTGGAATACCATCTCGGAGTTCCGTGAATTCTACAAGGGCTTCATTATTCTAAAAGATATCAAGAAGGAGATCCTTTTGTTTATCCTAATCAATAAGGTCAGGGTATATGAGTGAAAGGCTCTGGATTTTTGTCTTGGATGTGAGGGATACAGAGGATATCATGAATATGGAAGTCTCATGAAATAAGTTGGTGAGATGTAAATAGGAGTCGTCCATGGTATCCTTGTTAGAAATTGAAACTACAGGAAAATCTTTCGCTACTTCATCAAGAATAAACTCAATGTCCGAGGATCATGGTACCTCCTTTCCATATCAAAAACCATGTTTAGTATTTTTCTTTGTCACAAAAATGGGTTCTATGTTTCCTTGTCCATGCAATCCAAGACCGCCTTGGCCTTTGTAACTCATGTTCTTAATAATGCAGAGACCTCTGCTATATTTCTCAACTAGTAATGTGACTGGATTGTGATCTTCTGTGAATATCCAAGAGGAGATATCTTCAATGGACTCATCTTCTAACAATCCCCAATGAATGAATATTGTTGGGTTATCTTGTATGAATACCTTTGTACTTGCCTTGGCTATTGGTGGTTTTCCATAGGATCTTGGTGATAGAGGCATGTTCCCTGCACAACAGGAATTAGGAAGGTCATATTCACTAAATCCTTTATCTTTGTATTGGAACTTGATCTCGAGAATGGGTGTATCTATTGAAGCTTTGGTCAACTTGGATGGATCAAGATATGAGGAGGATGGTTGAGGTGCAATGTTGTTGGAGATTTGATTGAAATTTTTTTATCACCCTTGCATGGCTTGGCAAAATTCAAAAGGATTGGGGTCTCCAAGGATAGTAATTTTATGTACCATTGAAAGGAAACTTTAGGCATTGATGGCATGTGGAAGACATGACCTGCATGGTATGAATCTATGGGTGACCTAGGATGATGTTGTAAGGAAGATCAAGGTCCAATAATTGACAACGAGTCTCTATTATAGCAGGACCAACTTGAATAGGTAGATGGATAACACCTTCCGACTCTTGTTCTGCATCATCATATGCTTTTATGGTTATACTTTTGTCAGAATCAATAACGTCCTCATAGTATCCCAATTGTTTCAGCAACTTTAGAGAACAAATGTTTAGGCTAGTACCACCATCTATAAGAATGTGTTTGACTTTGCGTTGATGGATGTAGACTTCAATATGTAGAGCGTCATTATGGAAAGATTTTGTGATGGAAGGTCCTTTTTAGTGAAAACTAAGTGGTGTGGTGAAGCAATATGACCTATCATGGCTTGGAAATGTGCAACATCAATGTTATTTGGGATAGATGACTCTTTAAGGGATTTCTCAAGAATAGCTTTATGTCTAGGTGATGCTCGAAGGAGGTCTAAGATGGATATTTGAGTTGGTGTTTTCCTTAGATGATCTAGAATGTTGTACTCAAAATTTGGATGGATATTTGGTGCTTCCCCATGAAGGGTAACATGACCACGACTAGTTGTAATAGCATAGTCAGTGGCTTTTCCCTTGTTGGAGAAGGTATATACATGACTTTCTTCTAAATGACTGACAATGGAATCATAAGAAATTGAGGCATGATTAACATTTTTACCTTTGTTTGCAGCATTTCCTTTACCATGGGGTGGGAAAAGATCCTTGTAGATGTTAAGATAATTGTTTGAAGTTTGTTTAGGAGGTTCATCGACAGTTACTTCTCCTCTAGAAATAAGGTTCTGGATAAGGTTTTTCAATTTCATGCATCCAAGAGTTTTGTGTCCTTTAAATCTATGGTATTCATAATATTTGTTCTCTTTATACCAAGAGGTTTTGAATACAAGTTCATCATATTGACATGCTTCAGGTAGCGTGATGAGACTAGTTTGGACAAGTTATCATAAGATGAACTTAATAGGTTCTCCCTGTGGGGTAAATTTGCATCTAGGTGTTGATTCTTGTCTTGGTTGCTCCCTGGGAGTAGATGTGACATTCTTTGTAGGTTGAAGATTGACAAGCGCTTGGACATTTTGAACATGTTTTGCATCCACAACACCATCATTGACAACATTTTTATTTTTGGACCAGAAACAAGGTTTTTCATTTGATGCTTGAGGATTGTCTTTTGTTACTTTGAAGATCATGACTAGTCCTTTAGCAATGAGGGCCTTTTCAATGTTTGTCCCCTTAGAGATGATCTCGTCAAAAGAATTAGCACATTGGATTTGTAGATGAAATCCTAGTTCAGGATTGGGATTTTGAACAAATATGCTCACCAATTTCTTTTCAAGGATAGGCCATGGAAATTTACTAGCCATATTTCTCCATCATTGTAAGAATTAGATAAAGGTTTCCCCATTTCGTTGTTTGTTATTACATAGGTTAGTCATGGAGATCTCATGTTTGATGCTGAACAAAATATGAGTGACAAAATTTTCAGCCAACTCATTAAAGCTCTTAATACCTGGGGGTAGATGAGAAAACCAGTCTATAGCTTGCCCTCCAAGAGTGTGAGGGAAGAGGTGTAACAAATATGTATCATTGTGGACAACCTCTAAGCAAGAAATATAAAATTCCCTAAGATGTTCTTTGGGATTACTTTTTCCTTTGTATTTGTCAAATTTTGGCATCTCAAAGTTTGGAGGAAAAGGTATCATAGGGATTGACCTATCAAAAGGATAAGGACAAACTTCTTCAAAAGAAAAAGTTTTCTTGGTATGTCCTAAGGTAAGATCTAAAATTTGTTTTTGAAGATGTGAGAATTTGAGATCAATTTCAGATGTGGGTTGTTGATTTGGAGCAAGACCTGGGTAGTTAGATGATGGTGGTTGTTTTGTTTGAGGGAGAATTGTGTGTGATATGTATGAATAGATGTGTTGTGGGTTGTTGGGTGATGTATAAGAGGTTTGGGGTTGTGATGCATGTGGTGGAGTGACATATGATATAGGAGGAATGGAAGATTGGTTTTGTGATATATGTGGTGGAGTGATATAAGAGATGTGAGGAATGGATGATTGGGGTTGTGAGGTGAGATATGTTGGTGAGTGAGATGTTTGAGGTGCATGTAAGGTGATGACTTGATTAGGTTGAGTCATAGATGACATGGATGGTATATGACTAGAGGAATAGATGTGGGAATACTAGAAGAAGTATAACCAAGTAAAGTGGGGGGTTGATAAAGTGGATTGACAAATTGGTTGGTGAATGGTGATAGAGGAATGTTATGTGTAGGTGTAGTTGGGATGGTAGGTGCTATGGTAGATATGGTTTGAATAGAATTAGGATGTGATCCTCCCATAGAAGCAATGACAATGTTGATGGGGTCTTGCTCCTTAATAGTTGATATGTCAAAATCACTAGGCAACTTAGCTCCTTGCTTAGCAAGTAGAAGAAAGAATCTATTAGGGTCTAATGCTTAGAGCCTATCTATAGTGTCTAGGATATCGGGGTTTTGTAATTCCTCAATGGATTCTTGTGATATGTTATGTGATTGTTGTCCCAATTCATTGCAAGATGAAGGACCTATTGTGTACCCCTTTGGAAGGAAGACATGAGGGTTCATACCCATGGTGAATTGTGTTGCATCAATGAGTGTGTTGAGGTCATGTTGAGGATTGCTTTGATTAGTTTCTATATCTTTCTTAAATTGAGACCTAGTAAGAGACATATGAGTTTAAGACCTTTGTGAATGATGATGATGAATGGATGGATGGAGTTTTGTTTAGACTTTTGTTACAAAGTTGAGACTCTAAGATGATTGTTGTTTGAATGCTTTGGGATAAGATAAATCTAGATCAATGTTGATATGATTTGGATTGAGATTGTCCTCCAAGAGATAGACTAATGAAATCAAGGAGAGACAAGATGGGGTAGTGAAGTTCACCAACTCAAGAGGAGCCACTCTTCTAAGCTAGCTATTTCACTAGTTGATAGATGCTAACTTATATAATAATCTTGTTGGTTCCCAAATCTGCACACACCAAATTCTAAATACTTATCAATTCTTATGATCAAATTCAATGGGAGACTTGGCTAACGAATGGGAGATTGTTTGTACCTATCTCCCCTGCACATTAGGTTCTGCCAAACCTAGGGGGTATCCCTTATGATAAGGTCAAAAAATTTGTCTTTCACTATATTAGGCATAAATATTCTCATAGATTTGCACAAGGATTTGTAAAATTATTCTAAAACTGACAAAGTTCTTGAAGATTTTCACATTGCTGGCTTTGAGAACATGTGCCAAAACCTACCTAAACTAATGTTAAAGTAAAAAAATGGTTCAAATGATTTTATCTTTAATTTCAATTTTCTTCTAGGACCTTTGGGCAAATAGATTATCAAATCAGTGCTTTATCAAGGGTAACAGAGTCAAAATGCTACAATGCAAATGTTTCCTTTCTGACATCAAAACATCAAATTTAGAGGGTTTACTTGCATCACTGCCTTAAAATGACACACCCAAGAAAGAGTATTTCCTTCAACTCTTCTTCAACAATACCTAATGTAACACATCACTCCCTATATCTTACTCAAAGCATGTTTAATTTGTTACTTGAACATAAGCAATAAATAAGACATTCAATACAACAAGTGTGCATAGATGAACTCTAGAATCCTTGATTCCTTCATTCACAAAAGAGATGCTTACATTCAAGGAGACAATTGCAAGAAACACACACATATAGTGTTATTCATATAATTCAATCTGAACTGAAAATGTCATACATAACTTTATTCATCTACAGGCAACATTCTTCTCTACAACCCTAATAAAATGAACCTACTCTACAAAAGAAACTACTCCCCAAAAATGTGGATATCTTGTATCCAAAGTGGGCAGAATCCCCTATTAAAGTACTCCCAATTCTCTTATAAAGGAAAATAGAGTAATGTCAGACTATGACCATAATTAATAGTCAATTACAAATTGATTTTACATTTAATTCTTACAACTATGGGAATTTACATCGGTTATCTGATTGGATCTCCATGGTAACACATTTTTTGTTAATAATCTGGTCTGTTGAACTGAATTGAGATTGATACAATTTGTTTTTCTCATTTTACAGTTCATTATCTCCTTGAAAATGATGAAATCACTTTTGAATGTGGACTGTTGATTGAAGCCTGTCATGGGAGAATCGATGACCAATATTTGAAATTACCCCTTTGAAAAGTGGTTCACACACCTCAAAACGACACAGACCAATGAGATATTGTAAGCTCAACACAAATGCTTTATTTCAAATCCATGTGTCAATTCATCGTAGCAGCACAAGCCCAGAAGGGACCCACACCACTACCTTCATGCTCATGTGCTAAGCCTTTACTTCAACTTACTTGGAAAAAATGAGACCCACACCTCTATTCTTTAGTACCTTCCTGTAGCACACTCATGTGATCCACTTGGTGTACTCGATTGATAAGACTTAGACCCACCAGCTAGAGATCAACGACCAACACATCAGCACAACTCTGATAGATCTAACAGATCTAGAGCCTGTGATGCAGTGACAACCATTAATCTATCTCTAATAATCTATAATTTGGACTTAGGAAACATTATATGAACTGGGGAAGTCAGTTACTAGGCTCAAGGGGTCAATTCAAGATGAGGTAAAAACATACGGTTGTAACTTAAGGCATGGACGACTACTACAATAGGGCAACACAAAATTATAATGAAGGCTTAAGACAAAAAGTTAAGGGTTTAGGTTTTAAGGATTTTTATGCATAGACTTAGCCATTTGAAGGGCTTTAGGACCAAAGAACAAGAGAAATTACAAGGAGGCTCCACCAAATCTAAGAGATATAACTTCTCAAATCAGATGTAAGCTAGTAGATGTGATCTAGATTTTTGTTGATGATCTAATTGATGTTAGGGCTAGATGATATCAAAGATATGTGCTAGATGATGATGATAATATCCTATGGTCTCAAAGGGGATGAAAGCTCTAAAGTCCAAATGATGCTATGAAAATGGATGAAGACAACTAGATGACTGAAGGACTAATGGTGAATGGTCAAAATGGTCTTAGGTCTAATGACAAAATCAACTGAATGTGAAAGGTCTCTAATTCTGGGTGGATGTCTAACTAGAAATCGTGTAAAACTAGAAGCACAAGATTGTCAGCCAAAAGTGGTAGTAAGATAATGCAAAAGTGGTAGTAGGATATACCAGAAGCACAACTCTGTCAACCAAAAGCACAACTATATGGACCAAAAGTGCAACTCTATAGACCAAAAGTGACAACACAATAGCTCAAAAGTGCAACTCTGCAGATAACAATGGGTAAAATATAGAACCAAACATGCAACTCTATCTGCCAAAAAGTGTAGCTCTGTTGACCAAAGGCACAATTCTATCAACCAGAAGCACACTTTTGTGTACCAAAAGCATAATTATGTGTGCTAGAAGCATAGTAAAATTGCTCAAAAGCAAAAATTCTTCGACTGTTTGTTTGTTTGTATGATAGTTTTGAGTTCTTTGGCAAGAGAATCAAACAATAAGACACAATGACTGTAGACTCTTTCAGAATTGGGTGCACAAGGCTATGAACCTTTGTGGATAACAAATGGTAAATACTAGTAGATCACAAGAAAACACACCAAACACTCTTGCACAACTCTAGAAATTATTCAAGTAGGAGTGTCATATCCCACTGACTCACTCAGGTGCAACTTCAACCCTCACTATTAGATAATGGTGGTTTCCATCCCCTTGATACCATTTATCATTTCTCGGATAGGTAAGGAATGCACGGTCATGTACCACCTTACACTCTTTACTTTGGAGATAAAGTCTTGCCCAAAGTGTATTCTGTTGGCAAGAGACACTATATGGATTCATGGTTGTTGTCATTGATGGCAACAAAGGTCATCCCACATATCCGCAAGTCATGATGTGTCTCTACCGGAAGTCAGAATAAAGAATGTTGTGGTCCGGTGAAGAAGAACAGAGCATGTGGCAAGGTCCGACAGATTGGTCCGGACCTCTCAGTGGAAGTGTCTTGGTGCAGTGCGGATTTGGGGAAGTCAAGAGGACTACCTTGAGTGGTATATTCCAAGGATTTAGCCTCCGGTGATGGACAAGGAAAAAGATATGAATGGTTGAGTACCGGATTCCTGAGAGACAGTGAAAACAGAGGAAGAACTGACTGGCAGAGTATCAGACTGCTTTCCGGATGAGTTACTATTGATGACAGAGGTTGTGAAGGCATGAATCATGTTTGGCCGACATGATTAATGATATCTACAAGTATATGCTTGATCCACATTGCTTGGTGAGGAAGGATTCAGCCGACAGAATGAAAGTTTATAAGAAACTAGACTGTTCCGGATGCCGACTAGAAAGGTGATGAAATTACTTGTGCGGATATATATAGAGGATGGATTTAGTTGTGAAGTGTGGTGTGTGTGTAGAGAGATACGCGAATAAGTCCAGAGAAAGAGCAGAGGTAGCAAAAAGGATCCGGTATGTGAAAGATAGCAGAATAAAGAACAGAGGAAAGATGAAGTGCAGCAGATCAGTGTACTGAGCCTAACCGGAACTGAACTCCAGCATATGCAGATGCTTCCAATCAGTTCAAGACTGTGATTCTCATCACTTTGTAGACAGTGTGTCTTTTTGTAGGCAGTGGGCCTCTTGTGAGCAGTGTGCTCGGGCAGTGAGCCCTAATTGGCAAGTGCCATTTTTGTAATTTCCTATTCTTCTAACAGAGAATAATTCTTGGGTTAATCACCCCGTGGTTTTTTCCCTTAACAGGGTTTCCACGTCAAAAATACTGTGTCATGTGTTTCTTATTTCATGGTTAATGTTTTGTGTTTGATTTTATGCTGCTTCAATTAAGAGGAAAGTTCAATAAGGGAAATAATTAGGATAACTGATTCACCCCCCCCTCTCAGTTATCAACAATTGGTATCAGAGCTAAGTTCCTCCTAATAGAGCCTAACAGCTTGAGGAAGATCTGGGATTTCAAATGGATGCATATGGTTTAAGGGAGCAACTCAAGACTGCCCTTGAGGATCTTGAACAGTCAAATTCTGAAGTCAGTGAATTAAAGGAAAGACTCAAACAGGCTGATGAATTCATGAGAGAATTAAAAGACAAATTAAGTCTCTCTATGAAAAAGAGAAAGGAACTGCTTCAACAGTTGGCAAGACAAAGTGAAGAAAGCAATACAAATGAGGAATTGACTGAGCAAACCAAGTTATGTGAAAAGTTATCAAAAGAAGTCATTATGTTAAGACATGAAATGGAATCAGGAACTATAAAGTTTACTCAAGAGATTGAAGAAAAAAGAAAGGCTGAAGACAATCTAAGACAATCTCTTAAAGAAAAATCAGAAGAATGCCACCAGATGGACAGGATTATCAGACACCTTGAATCTGATCTTGAAGATGCCAAAGATAATGAAGGAAAACTTGAGGATCAAATTGCCTCTCTCAAAAGAGACCTTCAAACAGCAAATGAATATAAAGAGAAATTCAAGATAAGTTCTGCTCAACTTGAAGTTCTTCTTGGAAGTCAAAAGAGGACAGATGACAAGTATGGCTTGGGATATGAGAAAGGAGAAAGCTCCGGATCCGGTCAGAAGAATCTTGGATCAGAAAATCCAAGGAGCAGGCCTAGAAGACCTCCGGTAAGACAGCCAAATGCTCAAAGATATCCATCCTTCAATGGATACTGCCACAGCTGCAACCACTTTGGTCACAAAGCTAATCAGTGCAGAATGAGAATGAATCAGATTAATTCATCCTTCTCCGGACAATGCTTCAACTGCAAAAGGTATGGACACAAATCCCATGAATGCAGAAGTATGCAAGTAAACAAATCATTCAAAGGTAGATGCTTCACATGCAATAGAGTAGGTCATATGGCTAATCAATGCAGATCAAGAGGATATCAGTCAAATATGCAAAGAAATGTTATTTGCCAAATCTGCAATAGGTCCGGTCATAATGCTAAAGTTTGCAGAAACAAGAATCAGGACAAAAGAGGTCCGGTGTATAATCAGAATCAAGACAAGGGTAAACAAAAGATGAATGCGGATGAGGTTAGGAATCAGATGAGCAAGATTTGGGTGAAGAAAAGTTCAGAGAATGTAGAGGTTGGATCCGCACCAGACTCTGGTGCTAATATTTCTTCCAGAAATTAAAAAGTGAGCTCAGGCTCAGGGGGAGACTCAAAGAAAATCTTGTTCCCCCAGCCAAACAAGTGGTGCCGGATGTGGCACAAGATGCGGATCAAAGGGTTTGTAGATATGAGTCTTGAGATACTTCAGTCAAGTTTTCAGAGGTCCGCATGGAGTTATGAAGAAGCTGTGATCGATCAAATAAGATCTGTTCAGGGAGATGCTCCGGTATGATAAAGAATTACAAAAAGGTCCGGAAAGATCCAGAAATGCACTATCTTGTTCTGCGGATTGGACAGAGTGTTTGGGATGTTCTTGTAGTATGTTACCTCGATTTATTCATGATTGAAAGATCCAGATGATATCCACAGATCAGGACTAATCCGGGATACTCCAAGCTATCCAGACAAGGCAAACCGGAATGATGTAGGTGAAGCATTTATTGCAGACAGGTATTAGGGTTCGCGGAGCAATTTAAGGGATTTCTCAAAGGTCATTTGCTCATTCTGCACTCGAGAAGAAGCGAAAAGTGAAGCTCTGCAACAAGGTTCTTCAAGCACACCAAGGATCTCCTGCCGAAGCTATTGGATAAAGAAATCAATCCAACCACTCCGTGCAAACCGAAGGCGCATAAGGTATTCTCCGTTTTTCATTACCTCACTGCAAATCTTTGAAGAATGGCTACTCCAAACATAGTTAAGATCTCCGATAGACCTCGCCCCTCATTCAAGAAACATCCCTACAAATCATTGGAGGTAGACCCACTAGGAGCCTTCTCTAGTGTTCCTCACGGAGTTTTACACACCGAGGACATTAGGGTTTACATACATGCAAACATTGAGGAATTTGGGGAATTCAAATTAAGAGACCTCTATCACAAGCAGCTGATTGACAATGCTTTTGAGCTTAAACCAGAGTATAAGGATATTCAGAAGAAACAATTTGAGCAATTTATTCATTTCCCCTGCTTTGAAGAAGATGAATGGGTCCGGTATGTACTGAGCAGGATGCATGACAACTTTCTATGGCTAGATAGACCCTGTAAGATCACAAAAGAGGCAATTAGAGCAGTAACTGGCCTATACTCTTCCGGAGGGGTACCTATCCTCAAATCTGTCAAGAACAACATTGTAACAGAGGCCACCGGATCAAAATTTGACAAGAGGGCAATGACCATTGAAGATATTTCGGATCCGGATATCAAATATGCATCAATGATAATAGGATACAAGATCTATCACTCCAGCAGGGAGAATTCTGTATCCGGAACTGCAGTATACACTGCTTTTGAAATGCTAAGGAAAAATGCAGAATATGACCTCTGCGAACTACTGCTAAGCCAATTAATGGAAAATATACAGAAAATCAAGAAGGATAAGAAGAATTCCTTCAAGTATGGTACTCTTATTGTATGTCTATTCTTCTACTTCATGAATGAGCTACCCGGAACAAGTGGATGGGTATGGCAGAATGACAAACCTGTTGCAGTCCAGATAAGAGACTACTTGCATGGACTTGGGGATGCAAAAGCGAGAAATTCAGCTCTATGGGGATACTTCAAAAACTTTCAGAGCATGATGCAAGCAAGAGAGAGAATTCCTCAGTCTCTCATTGAGAAATACAAGGACTCAGTGTGCTTTATGGTTGACACTGATCAGTGCCTAATGGAGGCAGTGGAGCCAAGGACTGTCTGGATCATGCCCATGGGGTATGAAGTTGATGAACAGATAGTGGAGCTGCATGTTCAACACATGCTAAGTCAGCCCAAAGATCCTAAGGCAGAAAGGTTTGGAACCTTTGAGGAGCTGAGTGTAAAAATACATGTAGAACTCAGGGAACCTGAGATTAAAAGAAAGGTAAGAAAAGAAGTAGAGCACATTGCTCAAGGCCTAGGTATCTCAAAGGAGGCACTTGATGCCAGCCGGGAAAAGAGGAGGAAGGCCGAGGAAGAAGAGAAAAGCAAAGAAAGTGCTCCGGTTGGAGCTCCCACCCGGACCAGATCAACAAAGAGATCTGCACCTCCCTCAACCAAAAGTTCAAAACTGGAAGTCCAGGCATCCGGTAAGAGATCCAAGACAAAAGCCACAAGGGCTTATGGAAGCCAAAAGGATGAAGAGGAAACAGAATCAGATGAGGGAGTAAGAGAAGTAAAGAAACAGAAGAAGAAAGGATCCGGTAAGCCCTCCACAGGCCAAGACAAGGATGAAATGGCAGAGGTAACTGTTGAAAAGCCCACTCTGTCACTAGAGAGCATAATCAAGTCGGTCACGGTGGATGGAAACCTTCAACCAATGACTGAATCCTATGATGACTTCAGTGAGGCAGACCAAAAGACTCTGCAGGAAGCCACAGTTAAATATCTGAACATATACAATAAGGCTTTCATTGAGATCATATCTCTCATTCCTAAAAGCCTAGAGAAGGAAATGGAAGTAAGAAAGAATAATGCTCATGCCAAAGATCTTGAGATCCGGGAGCAGATAGCTATTCAGCTATATCCTCAAATTGATCCCAAGATAATGAACATTATCTTCAAGGACTGCAAAGATGAGTTCAGAAGCAAAGCCAGGATGAATCAACTCATGCTTGGTGAGACTGACAAAGTGGCCCAAGAAACAGAAGAGATCCTCCGGAAGGCCTTCAAAAGGTTCAATCTTCCTGTTGTAGAGGACTTAGGTGCAGAAACAGCTGCTGATTTGGAATCTTCTGTTCCGGAAGAAGTGAGCCCTGAACAGACAAGTGAGGACTTGGGACCCTCTGCTCCAGAAGAAGTGGCACATGAACAAGTTAGCATCTCTCCTCCGGTTTCCCCTACAGTCTCCGGATCCAAAGAAGAAGAGCAATTACAGGAGAAGGAAGCAGTGGTGAAAGACAAAGAGGTTGACAGTTCTAAGACTGCAGAAGAAAAGAAACATCTGTCTCCGGCAAGAGACACTGCACAAACTGTTCAACAATTTTTGAGTAAAGAAACTTTAGAGATTGATGAACCGGAGCTTCTAAAAGGCCCATTTGATTTTGACTCTCTCTCTCCGGTACAAACAATGAAGATAGCTTCATTTGCAAATGCCAAGGCAAATGAAAAGCTCCTGAAGTCTCATATGGAAGACTGTGAGTTGATAGAGGCTGCCTCCGGAGTACTTGTGAAGATCATGCCATCAATCCAAATAGATCCGACAGCCTCCACTTCCGGTAATCTAAAAACCTTAGTCAGCAGTGTTGATACACATTTTGATTCTCTAGAAAAATCAGCTGAAGAAAAGGTCCGGAAGGAATTTTTGGATAAGAGATTTTCAGAGATATTAGAATTAATTTCTAAAGATAGGAAGATTGTAAGCATTGGAATAAAGAGCTTAGAGAATGCTCTTAAGGATGGCGGTGATATCTATAAATTTTGTATATCCTGGTCAAAGGCAACAGCAGCATTTGACAAGAAAATAAAAGAGGAACAGGATAAGCTACAAAGCTTATCTCAAAGTTTTGATCCTCTCTCTTCCTCTATAATAAATCAAGAATGTCAGACTATTGCAGTCTTGAACGAAATAAAGAATCTTGAGAAGGAAAGGAAGAACATCACCAACCGGATGGGAGAACTTAGAAGGATTATAATCCCTAAGTTGGAAACGATGCATGAGGCCATCAGTGATGCTAGGACCACCGCCCAAACAAAAGATCCGACAGATCTCAAGCGGGCAGAAGCGTTTGCATTTTTGTTAAGTGGTCACATTTCAATTTTGGACAAAATGAAGCAAAGTTGGGCTACCGAAATGATTCAATTACAGACATCCTTTGCAGACATTCTTCAATATATGTGAGTATGTAAATATGCGGCTAAGTATAAGAAATTTTTGAAAATTTTGATATGCGGACCCTACCCTTTGCCATTGATGTCAAAGGGGGAGTGAGGAGCAGTGAAAAATGAGGGATCCAACTAAGGGGGAGTTCTGGAAATTGTATATAAAGACAGAGCATCAGCAAAGGGGGAGCATAGTGAAAACACTTAGTCATTTTTCACTAAGTGTTGCCATCAATGCCAAAGGGGGAGATTGTTGGCAAGAGACACTATATGGATTCATGGTTGTTGTCATTGATGGCAACAAAGGTCATCCCACATATCCGCAAGTCATGATGTGTCTCTACCGGAAGTCAGAATAAAGAATGTTGTGGTCCGGTGAAGAAGAACAGAGCATGTGGCAAGGTCCGACAGATTGGTCCGGACCTCTCAGTGGAAGTGTCTTGGTGCAGTGCGGATTTGGGGAAGTCAAGAGGACTACCTTGAGTGGTATATTCCAAGGATTTAGCCTCCGGTGATGGACAAGGAAAAAGATATGAATGGTTGAGTACCGGATTCCTGAGAGACGGTGAAAACAGAGGAAGAACTGACTGGCAGAGTATCAGACTGCTTTCCGGATGAGTTACTATTGATGATAGAGGTTGTGAAGGCATGAATCATGTTTGGCCGACATGATTAATGATATCTACAAGTATATGCTTGATCCGCATTGCTTGGTGAGGAAGGATTCAGCCGACAGAATGAAAGTTTATAAGAAACTAGACTGTTCCGGATGCCGACTAGAAAGGTGATGAAATTACTTGTGCGGATATATATAGAGGATGGATTTAGTTGTGAAGTGTGGTGTGTGTGTAGAGAGATACGCGAATAAGTCCAGAGAAAGAGCAGAGGTAGCAAAAAGGATCCGGTATGTGAAAGATAGCAGAATAAAGAACAGAGGAAAGATGAAGTGCAGCAGATCAGTGTACTGAGCCTAACCGGAACTGAACTCCAGCATATGCAGATGCTTCCAATCAGTTCAAGACTGTGATTCTCATCACTTTGTAGACAGTGTGTCTTTTTGTAGGCAGTGGGCCTCTTGTGAGCAGTGTGCTCGGGCAGTGAGCCCTAATTGGCAAGTGCCATTTTTGTAATTTCCTATTCTTCTAACAGAGAATAATTCTTGGGTTAATCACCCCGTGGTTTTTTCCCTTAACAGGGTTTCCACGTCAAAAATACTGTGTCATGTGTTTCTTATTTCATGGTTAATGTTTTGTGTTTGATTTTATGCTGCTTCAATTAAGAGGAAAGTTCAATAAGGGAAATAATTAGGATAACTGATTCACCCCCCCCTCTCAGTTATCAACATATTCTATCTCAAACAATGAAGGTAATAGCGTGATCTCTTCTCCTCCATGCAGTTGTGATGCACTGAAAGATATGATGGCCGAAGGTCTTATCTAGGGTTAACAAGGTGTCTATGGAGCCCCCAAATATACACAAGGTATGGTGGGGTTCAAGTATGTGAATGGGAGTGTCTCAACTTCTGACTGAGCGCCAACCAAACTAAGTCTTGGTGGATCAAGGATCTTGAGGTTTTTGCTAAGCAATAAGGGGTCCTTCCTTTGAAATGAGTCTTTCGATTCTCATAACATTTATATCCCACACTAGAACATGCGGTTAAGGTCATCATTAAGGGTGATGAAATCCCTTAACATGTCTTTTATAGAGGATGCCGAGTACTTTTGATTCTCAAGATCATTTTGCGATGCGAGAGAAGAGCATACGTATGACTCTCGAGTCCCTGAGAATAAAGCAATAAAGTGAATAATCTAGTATTTCTGATCTCCAAGATCACCTTTCAGTGCAAGGAAAGAGAATAGGTACATAGATATTCAAGACATGACAAACAAGTTGTAAATTCCCTTAAGAAAATGAAGTGTACTACTAGATTAGTGATAAAAATTGAATCTTCGTCAAGCGTCCTCCACCAAACTTATTAGTAGTTTCACTTTTTGCTTCTTTGACAAGTGATAAGAGGCTGCACAAATGATATTAGTTTCCAAAAAAGCCACTTGTTAGATGAAAAATAATAATCAGAATTGTAAGATCCAAAAGCGTTAGTACAATGACCAAAAGTGCACTTATGTGTGCCAGAAGCACAATAAAATTGGCCAAAAGTGTACAGACTGCTGACCAAAAGTGTAATGAAATTAACCAAAAGCATAGAGATGTTTACTAGAAGTGAAGTTCTATTGACCAAAAGCGCAGTTCTAGTGACCAAAAGTGCAACTCTATCAACTGAAAGTACAACTCTATCTGGTCTTGTAAAAACAGAGAGTAAAGATAGTCAAAAGCTCAATCGTGTTGTCCAAAAGTGAATGAGTATGCTTCGGATGGGCCAGGGGGTTGATTGAAAGTGTGAATTTGTTAGCCCTTAGCTTGCATGCAAAAAAAGGTAAATCAGATGCTTAAAAACCTTGCAAAGTCAGAAAACTCAAGATAAATAACAAAAACCAAAGGCACCACTTTGCAGACCAGAAGCGTAGCTCTACTAATCGAAAGCGCAACATTGTCAACCAAAAGTGCAACTATATGGATCAAGAGTGCAACTCTATAGACCGAAAGCGCAACTCCGTACCTATAGCTTAAAAAATTAAATTTCTCAAACAAATATGTGTTATATTAAGGGAGTGGGTCCCATCGAGCATGCTAGAATGTATATGCTAGAAACTAGAATGCAAACAAGAACAAAAGAGACCCTATTCCAATGTCTACATAAATCAAGAAATAATCACAATACTCAATATGAAATCCAAAGCAAACAAACTATGCAAGTTACCACACTACGATATTTATTTTTTAGTGTTTTGATATGTGGATTGCTCTAAACTTAGAATAACCATGGTTGCAAATGGATGGATAATAGCTCAAATGGATGTGAGGTGCTTCAACGAATGCTCAAAGCGTTGGAAGATATGGATGTCAATGCTTAAAAATTGTGAAGGGTTTGTGAAGAGGTGAATGGGCGTATTTATAGCTCTCAACAAATATTGATCAACAGTGGAAGAAATTTGATGAAATCAACAAAGTAAATAAATTGAGGAATTATGAATGAATGTGCACACGACAAGTGTCCATGCAAAAAGCTTGTTTATTGAGTTAATTGCTTTGTTGACTAAAGATATGATTGATTTTCATAAAAATAGAATATTTTTTCTATTTTATGAATTGATTGATAAAAACAATAATTTTAAAGCTAATTAACTGAACTTTTGATTTGTTTTTTGACATACTATGAATGCAATTAAATAATAAATTATTTAATTTGTGTGCAGAAAAATATATATATATAGAAGATTGAGAAGATAGTTAGAAATTAAATAAATAAATTTATTTAATTAGTGGTGCATGATGGAAGAATAAATAAGAAATAAATTAAATTTTGATTTTATTTATTTAGAAGATATAAAAAGTCATCATTAAATAAATTTGAATAATTTATTTAATTTAGAAGAATAATTAGCCAATTAAATAATTAAAATTACTTAATTATTTGTGGATAAGAAGAATTGAGATATTGAATTAATTAAATAATTGATTTATTTAATTAATGTGAAAATAGATGAATAAAGTGGTGATATGAAATTAATTAAATAATTAAATTATTTAATTAATGTTGATGAAAATGAGTTAGAAGAATTGATGTATGCACAAGGTGAATAATGGACTGATCATTTTTAGGTGTCTAAACCACCAATGATGCTTTTAAGCATTGTGGATACATACTTTAAGCCTTCACTATTGGAGGTTGGTAGTATCGGAGGTTGGAGGAGTTTTCATCATCTCGAGTCAGCTTCTTGCTTAGATATGGTGCTTTGCAAAAGAAGCATATGTTTTTGTGTTTTCTTATGTGTTTTTTTTTATGCTGACAAAATTGAAGACTGCATCTATTGTGAAGTTTTCTTTTGAAGATAGGTAGGGATTTGGTGAACTCAATATGGATTGTTGCCTAGATAGTTTGAAAGTCTGTGATTTGGGGATAATACCCTTCCGAGGGTCATGAGACAACTTGATGGAGCCTTGTGGAGTTCAACATGGATTGTTGTCCAATAATTTAGGGGATTTGTAATTCGGGAGTTCGAGGAGGTGATAATCCGGGAACTCAGGAATTCAGGCTTGGCTACACCTTTACGAGGGTTAAGAGAGCTGATAATCCGGGAACTCAGGAATTCAGGCTTGGCTACACCTTTATGAGGGTTAAGATAGGTGATAATCCAGGAACTCGGGAATTCAGGCTTGGCTACACCTTTACGAGGGTTAAGAGGCAACTTGATAGAAATCCACCTAATTCAGGATCTGTGTCTTCAAAGAAAAATCTTCTCAAAAATGTATATTTATTTTGTTAGTATGTTTTGTTATATATTCTAGTTGTGTAATGTAAACCTTAACAAATATAATAAGGGAGGAATGTTACTGTAACAATATATTATTACATTGTTTAACAAATAGACAACCGAGCGGTTATGCTGATTTGCTCAAGCCGGTTATGCTATGCAGTTATACAGTTACTAATTTGTATAAATGCATTTAAATGTTATCTAATAAAACAATGAAGTATTCCCTCTTTTAAAAGCACTGAACCTAATAGGCTGCATTAGTTTTCTTATTGCCAACTAATCACTCCAGTCTCCCATGTCTCTGAACTAGTACTTTATGTATACATGTTATGTGTTTATCTTGAAAGTTATTAGTATTGGCAATATATCTACCTCCAGATTGGACCATGTAGATTCCATGGAAGGCCAGGTAGAGATATTATATCATATGCATTTGGAACTGTTGTTGCTCAACACCACCCAAGCTTTTAAAAAAAAAACTTGGTGCCCCTTGAAAACAGAAAAAAAAAATGCTTTGTTCACTTCCCAGAACACTTTTTCTTTTGTTTCTCTGACATCTTTTTAAAAAATATCTTTCACAGCACCATCTTTTCCTTCAAGGTAAAGACTGGAACGTCAGTTCTAGATTATTTTAGTCATTTGTCCATTTGTCATTCTAACCGCACTAAAGTTGCAAGACAAAATGAAAAATATAAATTTTATTGCCGCATATGCCTTCCCATGTTCATAATTCTTCTGTAAGTCATTCTCACCTACAGGAATGAGGGAAGCAGACCCCATCATGAATCTCAAAAACTTCAAGCAGAAGCATAATATTAAACCTATTTTATAAATTCCGACGTCCATTCCCGCTCGGCTGCTGGTCCCTCTCCTAGAGTCAATGCTTTCGTAGGGGTCTTTCAAATAATCTTGTGTCTTCTTCCTCCACAATACTTGTATGATGAAAATTTTGTTGGGCAATAGTTGAGCCAACATTATATTTATATATATAGAATTGAAAGAGGTTGCCATCAATTTGGACTAATGGGTAAATAAGAGGGATTTTAATACAACTTTTATTCATGATTTACATGATATCTATAAATAATTAAAATCAGTTGCCATCAATTTGGACTAAATGGGTAAATAAGAGAGATTTTGATATGATTTTTATTCACTTTAAGTCAATTTTTTGTGTAATGGATGAGTCATGCATGTTAGATATAAAGAATTAAAAATGGTTGCCATTAACTTGGACAAAAGGGTAACTAAGAGGGATGTTGATATAATTTATATTCACTTCAAGTCAAGTCAGTGATTCAAGATGCAATGATCTTTTATTACAAAATTTTCAATGCAAGCTCCACAAAAAACAATCGATTTTGAGTAGATTCCACTTCTCCTTGTTCTGTTGGGGGATAACTAATCACTGTTCATCTTTGACTGTAATAGTTATAGATGCATAGGTAGGAGGTAGTTTTAACATGGTGTCATATTTACGAGATGCTATTTGTGCTTTGATTGAATACAAGCCTCCTTTGGCTAGATAAATGTGAGTAGTGGAATTACCAATTTACTATTTGTTTGATTTATTGCATCATAACAAGTTTGTTTGATCATTGGAGTTGATTTACAATGAATGATGGCCAACAATTTACAGTCATGTCCATATGCTTTAGATGCACTAAATTTCCCAAAGGAGTTGGCACCTAGTGTGTCTCAATTTGTAGGTTGGTGGTTACTTGAGGATTCCATAGTCATAAGGGTAGAGAGCATTCATAATGCCTCACATCATCCCAACATATGTGATGCCTTCTTTGGTCATTCTAGAGATATATGATAAAATTTCATTAAAGCTCACATAACAATTATTAAATCAAAGACAATATCTTCTAATACTACCTCACGATACTAGAGAGTATCATCTTCCTAATTTCCCTAGCTTAGCCCCAATTGTAGAGTAACTCAATGAATACAATATAATAACTACAACATTTTATTGTTGGGATTTTAAGAGGCATGTCCAAACCTTCTTGAATTATCTCAAGGGGAATTTTAAATGGGACAATAGGCATGTGAAAGATAAAGTAAATGATGCATAATCTAGGGTTTGGTTTATAATTTAACCTTTTGTTTGCATTTAACTAATCTAATTTATTTATTTTATAAATGAAATACAACAATAGTAGATTCCATATTGATTCTAAACAAAAATAACGCTAAAAAGTAGAGAATGTAATTGTAACTACCATTGAAAGGAGAACAAAGTAAGGTGTCCCTGATTTGATGTTTGGTGAAGGTAAAAGTTTGTAGAAGATTGGTAGAAGTTAAAAAAGGGTCCTTGGGGCTGTATCCTATGTGTTTAAACCTAGGAGATAGCTATCTTTCTTTTGTACTAAATATTAAATAAATCAAATTATTATAGCAATACAAAATAAAAATTTGAACAAATTTAATCTGTAATAGAAGGTATAGGAGTTGGGAAGTGCTAGGTGTAAATAATAATGCTACAAAAATGAAATGTGTAATAAGAGCATGTGCACTTGTAATACATGTGAGTTTTGAATCAAAAAATAGATTAAGTTGAAAAAATACTCTAGTGAAAATATGGGCATGATTTGAGAACTTCTAAAAATTAGGCTTTGTAATAGTGTATGGGGGGCAGTGCTACTAGTCAAGGGCTTTGTTTCAGTGCACAAAGGGTGCTACTACCAAGTGGGGACATTGTACTAGGATAGGGGCAAAGTGTATGGGATTTGAGGCACTTCAAACTTGCAAGAGTTGCTCACCTTTCATCTCTAATCCTTCTCTTGCTCATAGAATATACACACTTGGTCCCAACAATGATAAAATCTAAGTTGAAGTCTTGGACAAGGGGAAAAAGAGTGTGTTGTAAACGGAGTTAACTTATTTCCCCTATTTTATGTATTTCAACCTCTAAATAACACAATAGGAAAATTTAGGGGGTGTGTAGACCAAGTGACAAAGTGTAAGCATGGTGTGTGTAAGATATGGTGATCACAAGACAAAACCCTAGGGAGAAAACTAAGAACAATGTGGTGTGTGGTGTGATGGAGGCACAAGAGGGCATTGATGGGGATCATAGTGAAGGAAGTAGATAAGAAAAAATAATAGGAAATGGTCCATATTTGATTAGTAGCGCAATATTGGGAAGGTTTCTTAGACTTTGGCTTGGGGAGAACCAATGGAAAGTGGCTTCTAAATGTTTTCTATAGGGAGAGTGATGGATTTGATGGGAGAAATTGAAAGAGGGGAAGGATATTATCAAGAATCCATAGCTTGAATGACATAATGGGCTTCACAATCTTTAGACTTCATGTTCCTATCTTATTGTCTTACTCTTTAATATAATCTCCACAATAACCTGGGGAGAGGGCGAAGGGACAGTAAATTTTCCATTTTTTTTGTTGTTATGTGTTGTTGAGAAAGAGGGGTCAAAAATAGGTTTCTTCTCATTTTTCAAGGATATTATAGTTGAAAACATAGTAAGGATTAGGGCATGGACATGTGAATAAAGTTATCTTTAAAAATTTTAACATAAACATTAGCATTGGGTTTGTGCAAGTGTTTGAACACTAGAATTGGGTTTACACAAGTTTGGACACTAGTGCTAGGTCAACATAGGTGTACATGAACAATTAAGGGTCCAAAATTGTAGGGTTGACAGATGGGGTGTTCCTAAGGCTAGGGATATTTGCATTCTCTTTATGTGATCAAGGGAAAGGCTAGAAATAGGTACAATTATCTTAAAGAACAACCAAGGAAATGGACACCAAAATGAGTAAAGAAACATATAGTGGAGATTACAAAGTAGGAAATTTTCAACCCTACACTCTACAAGAAGTTTTGAGAATTTTTCAAATGTTGGTTTCTAGGGTTCATGTCCTCATGTCCAAGATCTAGGTGCTTGTGTCTAGGGTTTGGTCACTTGTGTCCAAAGGAGTTGTTAGTGTCCTCAAAAGACTCTCATGTATGGTCCTCTAAATACTCGAAAACATTTGGGAGTTATTGGCCAAAAATCCCTAATGCTCATGTGACATTTGTAGCTTTTGTAAAGCACCTCTTTATAACCAAATACAATTGTCTAAAGGTAAAATGGGGGAGGTGAATTGTTATTTATGATTGAGAGACTATCTTAGTTAGTTACTTAGATGGCATATTTCAACCTCCATATATTGGAAAGATTGAGAGTGAATGACTCCTAAGTGTAAGGTGTTTGTGGTGTGTGTAAGGCCTACAACTACACAACTCTAAGAGGCTTTCTATCATTAGTGTGGTTTATTTAGTGCAATGGAGGAGGAAATAGGGCTCAGTGAAAGATCACTAGTGTGCCAAGGGGCTTGAAGATAGAAGTTTGATCTACAACAATGAAGGTTTTGGGAGATGAAGACTTCTACAACATTGTGTTTATAGACTTGGATGGAGAAACCTCAGTGTTTATGTAGGAGAGCGAAACAATAGGAGGAGATATTAAAGGATTCTATGTACCCTAGAGTGGAAGGAGAAAGTGAAGATCTATAATGAGCTTCAACAATGAAGGTTTTCTAGGTATGTTCCACAATGGATAAATGCCAAGGAGCCACAATAAATGAAAAAAACTTAGTATCAACACCATAAGAGAACCTAGAGTGAGTGATTAGAAGAATACCATCCAACAGGTCCAAAATGAGGATTAAGATCTATTTTTATAATGTGTTTGGCAAGATAACTATTAAGAAACCTTACTAGAGTAAGTGTTTAGGGTTTTTGAAGGGAAACAAATTTGAATTTGAATCAAACACTAGCATGAGAGGGAACTAGTGTCCTCGAGGAATCAAGAATTGAGATTTCAAGGATGGGTTGGTAATACTAAGGTAAATTTGGATTTTCATGCATAGCACACCAATGATGGGTCTTAGGTTAGAAAATAGTTAAAATGATCCCTAAACATGACTAAGGTGGTATACACCAAAGTGAGTGTAAAAACATAAGGTGAAAAGAATGAAGTATACAATTTTTACCTTATAGTATAAAGAGTGAAAGGATGAAGATAAATTTTATACTTTTGCTCTTTAATGAAATTATTTAAATTAGAAAAGAAGAATATAAGAGAATAAGATGCATTTATACTTGATAATAATGAGCCAAATTGAGCGGGCAACCTCCAAAAGTGTTACAATAAGACTATAACTTGTAATATGATCCTCAATAACTACTCATTACCTCTTATAATTTACAATCATAATTAGGTAATATTAATCCCCAACTCCCAATAAGGTTGATCTAGCTTAAAATAAATATAATTAAGAAGTCATAAATAACTAGTATATAGATTATATAAGTCATAGCTGGTTATCACATATCCCCATTTATCTAATAGGTTAAGGGCATGGCATGATCCTCCCCTTCATACAAGTGTTGTCCTCAACACTAATTAATTATGGATTCTTGTACATGAAATAATCATCTTCACATGGAGCATATTTGAGAGGAAAATTCTCCCACTTCATGAGGTAGTCCATGATGATCCTAGTTAGTTTCTTTATGCATTTCTCAATAATTATTTCATTCCAAGAACCAAGATAATTCTTCCCTTTTCATCAAGCTCAGGAAACACTATCTATGCCAAAATTTGTTGTCTAATACCTTTCATTAAATAAGAGACATGAAAATTAGATGTATAATTTTTTTGGAGGCAACTCTAACTTGTACATGCCACATTGCTAATCTCATGCAAAATCTAATAAGGACCATAATATTTGGGTGAGAGCTTGTTATCCTTCTTTTGTTGCTTTAGGGATATTTGCTTATGTGGTTGCAAAATCAAAAAAATATTACAATTATGAAAAAGATATGACCTTGACATCACAATCCCCTAAACCGAAAAAAATCAACCCTTTTTCTTATCTTCAAATTAACAAGAACATGCTTTGATACCACTTGTAATGAAATTACTTATCGCAAGAGAATTTAACATAAGAGAAAATAAGATATGAAATAATATAAACCACTTTGAAAGAGCAACCTCCAAAAGTCTTACAATAAAAATAAAACTTGCATATGATCCTCAACAACTACTTGTTTATAAGCATCGTTGGATAATATTAATCTTAACTTACAATAAATATAATTCAGAACTAATATATGACTAATATAGAGATGATAAGAATCATAGTTAAATCATCACATATCCCATGCTTAAGGGCTTATCATGCTCCCACAGACGAGGAAGTTTTGCATTGTATGGCCAACCATGCTTGGTGGGAACTCATGCCAAAGGCATTGAATGGTATATATCAGAAGCAATAGGACCTAAACATAATCCTCTGATTCTAGCTAGCACTATCGCTACCATGTTGCTGATTTTGAGCTCCACATCATTTGCATTAGTGGTGATATTTCATGAGGGAGACTCCACACGTGCCCATATTTACTCGAGATTCGTCCAAAGCGTTACTCGAGATGCATCCAAAGTAAATCTGACATTATGATAGGCAAGCAAATCTCCACTCGAGCTAGTTACAGTAACAATAGATAAACCTAAAATTGAGAAAAGCGTATCCCAAGACATTCTTGAGATTATTAATTTAAAGGAAATGAAAGAGGAAAGCATAGATGAGTATCCAAGAAATCAACAGGAGGATAGAAGTTTGGAGTAGATAATGATTTCAACTGTAGAAGAGATTGCGACCATGGTGGCACCAAATCTTTCAACACAATCAAGCGTACAGTCTACCGTCCAATCTTGACCATCGACATTTCAACGCCCCTATCAACTGAGGACATAACTCCATCAATTAAGGTAACTCCGATGACTCCACCTGTATCTACATTTCTTCAAGATTCAAACATATACCAAGTGATAGGAATCCTACAGCTGGAAGATGATTCTAGAAATCCTCTGCCCTCCCCCAAAACTGGTAAATCTTATCGAGTTGACATGTTTTAAAATAGATCATGATCGAAATAAAATCAACTAGAAGTTGATTATGTGTATATGAATATTGTAAGGAAGCAAGATGTGTGGAAACAACTTCCTACATTAATATATGAGAGGAGTATTATACAAATAACTTCAAATCTAATCTAAAATTTATTATAGAAAATAGAGGAACACATAAATCAACAATAGACAATAAACCATAACACAATAATGTACGTGGCGAAAACTCTTTTGGGAGAAAAACCCCACACTTCAAAACCTATACAACGTATTATCAAATCAACAAAGGATTACAATACACTTACAATGCAAGTACTTATAGGAGTAATACATCAGCATTCAAATACAGAGTAATTTCAGCAACCCCTGTGTACCTACGAACTATCACAATACAAACTACTCCTCAAGCCTCCAATTTATAGAATTTTGGCAAACTGGAAACTATTTGTGGTTTACAAAACCATATGCAAAACCTCTATTAAGGTGTGGTGCCCAAGATAGACAAGATTCCTATCTAAATTAAGCTCATGTAAATGCTCATACACATCTTACAATTGGTCATTGATTCCAAAGTAACTCCCTCTATTCTTGGCTCTTATGCATCATAAAATCTGACATAGCATTTGCTAAAGATAATGTCAAAATAAAATATTAATATTCTACCATTGTAAGGTATCGACACTTAGCATAACTGCGACATCAAATTCCAATGCCGCAATTTGAACTGGAGCTAAATATTAAATATTATGCAACTAACTGTAGAAAAATATTAAATGATAAATAAATAATAACGAAAAATTTGTAACGTTGAGACACCTAATTTCCCAACATTCTCCCACTTGTCAAATACCTTGAGAGAGCCAAAGGGAAAACATACTATTAGAAATCAATTTCTAGGGGCCAAAACACCCATAGACTTTGAACATCATCTGAACTTCTTTGTGTTTACGAGCTTAGTTAATGCATCTACAACATTCATCAAAGTCTCTACCTTTTCTAGTTTCACCCTACTATCCTCAACCATATCTCTCACAAAATGATACTGAACATCTATATGCTTGGTCTTGGCATGAAATGTTGAGTTCTTTGCTAGGAAAATTGCACTCTGACTATCATAATAAATTGTCATTGCACCCTATTTTAATTTAATATCTAAATACAATCTTGTAAGCCAAATGGCTTCCTTACAGGCATGAGTTGCTGCCATATACTCAACCTCTATAGTGGATAAAACTACCACGGCTTGTGGCTTATTCATCCAATTTATTGCACCACTGAAAAGAGTAAAAGCATAAGCACTGGTGGATCTTCTGCTATCAACATCACCTACCTAGTATAAATCCAAATAAGGGTGTGTGCAGAAAGATGGGAGACTAAAAAGTGGCCAAAACCACTTTTTGGTCTCAATAAGATATAACACAAGCAAGTTATAATGTGCTTGCATTAAGGATTGGTAGTTACTAAGCCTAGGCTCAGTCACTACCAAGCCATAATGTGAGTGCATTATAATGTGATCGCATTATTTATTTATAGAAATAAAAACCAAGCTTGTCAAATTCTCCTTCTCCTTTATTTAAAATCTACATATAACTTTTATGATAAAGACAATTGAGCAACCAATAAGAAATAATATTAAGGTATTATTATGGTCAAGCAACAAGATAGTGCAGAATTTAAGTCCATGTTAGACATACACTAGTACTATAGTCAATACTAGAAGAAAAACCAACAAATAGAGAGATGGAGAGATAAATAGATAGAGAGATATAGACAGGGGGAGAGGGACAAGGAAATATAGAGATAGAGAGATTGAGAAATAGAGAGATAGAAGGGGAAGAGTGAGGGAGAGATGGAGATAGAGAGAGGGGGAGAGATAAAGATAGAGAGAGGGAGAGATAGAGAAGGAGATGGCGATGGAGAGGTAGATATTATTGGGATAAGGTGCCATTAACCTTGTAAATCTCATTATTGTATTATTCAATTTATTATTTGTAATTACCCATAAGGGATGTACAATTTTCACCAGCAGTGGTAAAAATTATTTACTATCCACGGTAATTACGAAGTTACTGCACGGTAAGTTCCAAAGTTATCGGCGGTAGTTATGGGATGTCATTTACTATGGTAAATGGTAAATGGTCAAAGTGGGGTGCACATGTGGAGGAATAATCTATTTTTAGTGTTATGACGCATGTCATAGATGTTGTAAGAGGTTGTAAGAGATTCTCTTACAATTGTAAATTGTCATAAGAATCTATGACACTAATAATAGCATGTGACGCGTCATAAGATGCTGTAAGTGGCTATTTTTGGCCCCAAGTCGTTCAAGCTTGCATGGGAACATTTTTCCAAGTGTAAGATGCATGTATGCCATCATTTATGACCCCATAAGAGCCTATTCTTGGCTATGGACGCCCAAGGTTGTACTGTTGACTCTTGACAAGTGTTATGGGCTTGTAAGAAGTCATTTGATGTCTTGAGGTTGTGTAAATTCTATAAAAACCATAGCATAGTAGATGAGATGCATATAACAGTTTACAGGTAACCAGGTTCTACCTGAGTGAAGGTTCCAGGATAGAGGAAGTGAATGTATTTGTAATCTCCTTTTGTGAAGATAATACAACTTGGCCTCTTTTCTTGGTGGAGTTTTTTACCCGAAAGGGTTTTCTCCACGTTAAACACTTGTGTTATGTGCTTCATTATGCTTCTGGTATATTTTTTGTATTATGGGTTTATGTTTTGTTACAATCTCCATTAATAACACACAGTTAAAGTTTGCTAAAATTTATTCGAATCAGATTTCTATTGAAGTAGTGTTGCTTTCATTTCTAACATTTGGTATCAGAGTCTGGCCAGCTTTGACTCTTGGGTGGTAGTGTGGAAGCTATAGCTGCAGTGGGAGATTTGGTTGTGTTTGTTTTGCAGATCTTGTGTTGTTATTATGGCCGCATCCACCGTTGCATCAACCTCTCGATTGGACATTGAGAAGTTCAACAGAACGGGGTATGAGTTGTGGAAGCTAAAAATGGAAGATTTGTTAGAAGAAAGAAACCAATGGTTGGCTGTCTAAAAAGAGAAGAAACCTGATGATGTCTCTCAAGATGAGTGGGATAGACTAGATAAGAAGGCATGGGGAACCATCCAGTTGTGTCTTTCAGACTATGTCCTGTTGAATGTCGCAAAGGAAGAGACTGCATACAAGTTGTGGAAACAGTTGGGTGAGATCTATCAAGCCAAGAGTATGGTAAATAAACTTTATTAAAAAAGAAAATTGTTTTCCATGAAAATGAAAGAGGGTGAGCCAATTGTAGAACATTTAAATTCTTTTAATTTATTGGTGAGTCATCTTGATTCAGTAGATGTTGAGGTTAGTGAGGAAGATAAATGTATCTTACTTCTATGTTCTTTACTTGAGTCTTGGGAGAATGTTATCCTTGCTATCACTGCTAACCTTGCAGATCTGAAGTTGGATGCTCTTGTTTTAGTGCTACTATCACAGGAATTGAGGAAGAAGAGTTTAGATAGTTCAGGGGATGTTCTCAGTGTCAGGGGAAGGTCTAAGGAAAGGGGACCTAAAGGAGATCAGAAAGGGGCTGAGGACAAGTCCAAGGGACGGTCTAAGACTCCTGGTAAAAAGAATAGAGTTAAGTGTTGGAACTACGGTAAAAGGGGACATGTGAAGAAGGAGTGCAAAAACCCCAAGAAACAGTGAGAGAGTGCTTTGGATAAGTCCTTGAATGCAGGTGAAGAAGTTTTACTTTTTGCATGTAATCTTATTTCTAATGATCACTAGTTGATTGACTCAGGATGCTCATTTCATATGACCCTGCATAAGGAGTGGTTCTCCTCATATGAAGAATATGATGGAGCTAATATCTACCTTGGTGACAACTCTACATATCCGATTGTCAGGAAAGGAAAGGTTGGTGAGAGGGAACTTGGTGGTAGTGAAAGGGAAGAGATTCGGGAACTTGTTTAAGCTCGAAGCCACTACAGTTTGTAATGTCTCCTATGTATCTGAGGCCACTACTGAAAATACATGTATGTTGTGGCACCATAGATTGGGCCACACAAGCAATAATGTATTGAAAACTATTAAGAATAAAAATTTGTTGGACAGTTTCTCTTATTCTGATGAGCACTTTGATTTTTGTGAGCATTGTGTGTTTGGTAAACAAAACAGAAAATCATTTCCTTCAGGAAGCAATAGAGTAAAAGAGAAGTTAGAAATTATTCATATGGATGTGTTTGGACCTGTGGATAATGAATCTATTGGAAAATCTCATTATTTTGTAACCTTCATTGATGATGTATCTAGATTTACATGGATTTATTTTATGAAGCATAAATCTGAAGTTTTCACTAAGTTTAAGGAATTCAAAGTCTTAGTAGAGAACCAATCAGGTTTAAAGATAAAAATATTAAGATCTGACAATGGAGGAATATTGCTCTAAGGAATTTGATGAGTTTTGCAAGCATGTAGGTATAATCAGACAAAAGACAACTATGTATACACCACAGCAAAATGGTGTTGCAGAAAGGATGAACCAAACAATTATGGAAAGGGCCAGAAGTATGCTTAGTGATGTACAGTTGGATAAATGCTTTTGGGCAGAGGCTGTGTGTACTGCTTGCTACTTGATAAATAGATCTTCTTGTAAGGCTCTTGATTCGACACCTTATGAAGTGTGGACAGGTAAGAAGCCTTTTGTTTCACATTTAAAGGTTTTTGGCTGTGAGGCTTTTGTTCATGTGCCTAAGGAAAAGTGATCTAAGTTGGATCCAAAGGCTAAAAGTGTACATTCGTTGGATATGGTAATAATGTGAAAGGTTATAAGCTTTGGGATCAACTAACCTGCAAGATTATCTTTTCTAGAGATGTTATTTTAAGGGAACTTAGAGCTATTTCTAAACCTAAGCAACCAAAAGAAAAAGATGAAAAGGTAAAGAACGTGCACTTTGATTTAGAGCAGCAAGATGCACCTCAGGAAGAACATAATGATGGATTAGGGGGTGAAGAAGAAGAAGAAGATTTAAGTAGTTGTGATGAAGATGAATCTATTGTTACAGAAGAAGTTGGTACAGATGATCATGCAAAAGAACAACTAGAGTCTCTTACTTCACCCTTGAGGAGATTGACAAGACAACAGAATCTAATTGACAGGTATAGCCCACCAGATTTCCGTTGTGTATATGCTTTATTGAGTACTAACGATGAACCTAGATCCTACAGGGAAGCTATTTCTACAGATGATAGTGAGTCTTGACAACTAGCCATGTAGGAGGAGATGATGGCTTTAGACTCTAATAACACCTGGAATCTTGTTCATTGGCCCAAAGGAAGAAAGGCCATGGGATGTAAGTGGGTCTTCAAGAAGAAGTTTGGAGCAGACGGGTCATTGGAGAAGTACAAGGCTAGACTGGTACCCAAGGGCTACTCCCAGAGAGGGAGTTGATTTTGGTGAGATATTTTCTCCTGTTGCTAAATTGACTACTATTAGATTTCTCTTATCCATTGTTGCAACTTATGATTGGGAGATTGAGCAAATGGATGTTAAGACTACGTTCTTGCATGGAGATCTTGAAGAAGAAATTTATATGCAACAACCTACAGGTTTTGAGGTAAAAGGAAAAGAACATTGGGTTTGCATGCTAAAGAGGTCTCTTTATGGTCTGTAATAGTCCCCCAGAATGTGGTATCAAAAGTTTGATACATTTGTTTTGAAATTGGGTTTTGTTAGAAGTGAGGAGGATCATTGTGTTTACATTCATTGTGTTGATGATTCTATACTGGTTATTGCTTTGTATGTTGATGACATGTTGTTTTTCAGCAATACTAAGGTTATGGTTAGTGAGCTTAAAGCCCAACTTTCAGGTGCATTTGAGATGAAGGATCTTGGTGCTACAAGGTATATTTTGGGAATGGAGGTTAGGAGGGACAGAGTTAACAGAAAGCTTTGGTTGTCACAAAGTAAGTATGTGAATACTATTTTGCAGAGGTTTAATTTAGAGGACTGTAACCCAGTTAGAGGTCCTTTACCCATTGGTACTAAGCTTTCATTAGATATGTGTCCAAAGACCGAGGATGATCTTGAGGATATGTCTAATGTGCCATATGCTAGTGTTGTAGGGAGTTTGATGTATGCAATGGTTTGCACTAGACTAGATATTGCCCAAGCAGTGGGAGTTTTGAGCAGATTTATGTCTAACTGTAGTAGACAACATTGGAACTATGAGAAGAGGGTGTTTAAATATCTTGCAGGTACTCCTGATCATTGTTTAGTTTATTTTGGTACTGATAGTGTTGATAAATCTTTAGACATACAAGGTTTTTTTGATGCAGATTGGGCAGGTGACTTGGATAGTCAAAGGTCCACTAGTGGCTATGTGTTTACTTTGTTTGGAGGTGCAATGAGTTGGATGAGTAAGAGGTAGCCCATAGTTGCTTTGTCCACCACAGAAGCAGAGTATATGGCTGTAACTCATGTCTCTAAGGAGGCAGTTTGGTTGAGGAGAATGTGTACAGGTATTGGTTTTGATTGCAGGAACATTCAGATTAGTTGTGATAGCCAGAGTGCTATCTGTTTGGCCAAGAATCCCATGTATCATGCTCGGACTGAACATGTTGATGTTCAATATCACTTTGTTCGAGAGTTGGTTGCAAATGGAGAGATTGAGCTAAAGAAGATAGACACTCAGGAGAATGTTGCAGATTCATTGACTAAGCCTGTGAGCACAGAGATGTTTGTATGGTGCAGAGAGGCCATGGGCCTTGTTTCTAGTGCCTAATTATTTTTCATTTGATTTCCTATGGGTTGATTTACAATGTATAATGTCAAGTGGGAGAATGTTGGGATAAGGTACCATTAACCTTGTAAATCTTATTATTGTATTATTCCATTTATTATTTGTAATTACCCATAAGGGATGCATAAGTTTCACTGGCAGTGGTAAAAATTATTTACTGTCCACGGTAATTACGGAGTTACTGCATGGTAAGTTCTGAAGTTACCGGTGGTAGTTATGGGATGTCATTTAGTATGGTAAATGGTAATTGGTCAAAGTGGGGTGAACATGCGGAAGAATAATCTATTTTTAGTGTTATGACGCACACCATAGATGTTGTATGAGGGTGTAAGAGATTCTATGACAAAGTTATAAGTTGTCATAAGAATCTATGACACTAATAATAGCATATGATGTGTCATAAGATGCTGTAAGTGGCTATTTTTAGCCCCAAGTTGTTCAAGCTTGCATGGGAGCATTTTTCCAAGTGTAGGATGCATGTATGACAACATTTATGACCCCGTAAGAGCCTATTCTTGGCTATGGACGCCCAAGGTTGTACTGTTGACTCTTGACAAGTGTTATGGTCTTGTAAGAAGTCATTTAATGTCTTGAGGTTGTGTAAATTCTATAAAAACCATAGCATAGTAGATGAGATGCATATAACAGTTTACAAGTACCTAGGTTCTACCAGAGTGAAGGTTGGAGGACAGAGGAAGTGAATGTATTTGTAATCTCCTTTTGTGAAGATAATATAACTTGGCCTCTTTTCTTGGAGTTTTTTACCCGAAAGGGTTTTCTCCATGTTAAACACTTGTGTTATGTGCTTCATTCTGCTTCTGGTATATTTTTTGTATTGTGGGTTTATGTTTTGTTACAATCTCCATTAATAACACACAGTTAAAGTTTGTTGAAATTTATTCGAATCAGATTTCCATTGAAGTAGTGTTGCTTTCATTTCTAATAGATATAGAGATAGAAATATATATAGAGAGAGAGGGACATATAGAGAGAGAGAGAGATAGAGAGGGCAGGGAAGAGAAAGAAGGAAAAGGATATTGAGAGATATAGATAGAGGGAGATAGAGAGAGAGAGAGAGATAGATAGATAGAAAGAGATGGAGAGGGAGAGATATAGATAGAGATAGAGAGGGAGAGGGAAAGATAAAGAGAGAGAAAGGGATGATAGAGAGATATAGGGAGTCTCTAAGTTCTACATATCCTCTATCTCTCTATCTCTACCATCCCTATATCTCTATATCTCTATCCTCTATCTCTCTATCCTTCCTCTATCTAGCTATATATTTTTATCTCTCTCCCTCTTTCTCTCTATCTCTATCTCTGTCTCTCTATCTCTCTCACTCCCTCTCTCTATCTCTACCTCTCAATATCTTTCTCCCCATCTCTCCATCTCTTCATCTCTTTTCCTCTTTCTATCTCTACCTATATCTGGGGTATCTCTCCCTCTCTACCTCTCTCTCTCTCTCTATTTTTCCCTCTCTAACTCACTATCTCTCCACTATATCTATCTCTATCACTATCTCCTCTATCTATCTCTCTCCCTCTATCTATCCCTTTCTCTATCTCAGCCTTCTTCTCTCTCTCTCTCTTTATGTCTCTCTATATCTCTCTACTTCCCTCTCTCTAGATCATTTAGCTATAGGTGTCTAAAATTGGCTAAAAGACAAACCCCAATTACATAAATTACATTTATGCATATATAGACCTTTGTGTTTCAATTCAATTCATATAGTACTAAGGGCATAGATCTTCAGTCAAATCATGCCACATACATCTTGACCAAGCACAATAGATTAGCATTAAACACATATCTTGATCGACACACAATTATAGAGAAATATTGCACTTGCAAGAATATGAATTCCACCTAGGATCAATGAATAGGTATATGAATAAGGAAGAAGATTTTATGGTGGATATACAAGTCAATCAAATTAAGACCAAGGACCTACAAATCATGTAAATTAAATTTACCTTTAGCTGATGCTTGTAGGTTGCAACAATGATAGTCCATGCTCGTAAATAGAAGTAGGTCAACCTAAGGAGAATCTAGAAGCTTCTCCCACTCTTTGTTCAAGGAAAAATTGATCTTCTATAAGAGTCTAAAGTGGAACTCTAGTTCAATGGTGCATTCATAGGATACCCCCTATATTTGAACCATAGATGTTTGTACAAGGTCCTTTAGCTCTATCAATGTCTTGAAAACTAATTGAACCTCATTGATAAAAGGAGCTAAGGACCACATGATGAATATAGTTTCTTCTTGGCTCTTCTCATTCACTAGTTCTAGAAATTTGGCTCTTCTCATTCACAAGGCTTAGATGATGTGGCCTCCATTTTTGCCTTGTAGTATGATCTTCACAAGACCTTGATGTGGTCAAGGGAAGCCACTAACTATTTGAGCTCTTTAATTTGGTCCTTTAATCTCTTGACCTCCTCCTTTGATTCTTCTATTATATTCTTTATGTCAACCTCTTTTTCTCTTAGGCCCTTTCCCTTTCCCTCTCCCTCTCCTCTATCTCTCTATGTATCCCTCTCTCTATCTCCATCTCTCCCTCTATCTCTTTCTATCTCTCCCCTAGATCTCTCTCTCTCTCTCTCTCTCTATATATATATATATATATATATATATATATATATATATATATATATATATATATATATATATATATATCTCCCTCTCCCCTACCTCGTTCTATGTCTCCCTCTCCAACTCTATATCTCTATCTCTCTATATATTTCCCTCTCTCTCTCGCCTCATCTCTATCTCTCTATTTCTCCCTAGACCTATATATCTATCTATTTATGCCTCTATCTATTTATCTCTCTATCCTCCCTCTATCTATCTCTCTCTACCTCTCTAATCCTTTTCAACAAATCCATTTTGTGCATATCCTATAATCATAGCATTCCATGAGACCACATTTCTTTGAGGTGTTCTATCAAACAATTCATGTTCCTTGTCTATGCTTCCACATTTTTGCATACATGTCTCACAGGGTAGTTACAACTACAACATCTAACAAAATTCCCATAGCCTTGATGTTTTGATGGATTCCCATACCCTATTCCAAATATCTCATTTTGGCACAGGCAGTGAGGATGCTAGAAAAAGGTTGACGAATTTGGCTTTACAATAGCCAATTGCATTTGCTTGAAAGTTTCTAAAGCCTTTTCAATAGATTCATTTTGTGCATATCCTACAATCCTGACATTTCCATGAGACCATGTTTCTTTGAGGCATTATGCCATGTGCCTTGTCTATGCTTCCACATTTTTCATTCATGTCTCCTAGGGCAGTTGTAAATATAACATATGACAAAATTCCCATATCCTTCATGATTTGATGGATGGCCATAACCTATTCCAAAGATCCCATTTTGGCATAGGTAGGGAGAATGCTAAAAGAGAGAGAGAGAGAGAGAGAGAGAGAGAGAGAGAGAGAGAGAGAGAGAGAGAGAGAGAGAGAGAGAGAGAGAGAGAGAGAGAGAGATGGGGAGAGATAGAGCGGGGGAGATTGATATATATATATATATATACAGAGAGAGGGACATGGAGAGAGAGAGAGGGGGGGATGGGAGACAGAGAGATAGGGATAGAGAGGGAGAGATAGAGAGAGATATATGGGAGAGATGGGGGAGAGGGGAGACATAGAGATACTTCGATAGACAGGGGGGAAGAGATAGGGGGAGATTGAGAGATAGAGAGAAATGAATATATACAGAGAGAGATATATCTAGAGAGGATGAGAGAGAGGGAGAGAGAGAGGGAGATAGAGATATATTCCTCCTCCTCATCATCTAATAATATAACAATCATATCTTCTTAGACATGAGGCTACTATAGAGGGAAAGAAGATAGAGGGGTGACATTAATTTTGTAAAGCATATTAACTAAACATCCCAAGGATTTTAACAATTATAAAACATGATCGTATTATAATGTGAGCATATTTTTCCTACTTTGAATTCCAACCCTAAGGGTTGGATTTGCCTTGGTCATCCAATCCAAAGGTTTGGATCTACCTTCTGGACATCAAAGATGTGTTTTTAACAAAACATAAAAAATCAACAAAATCCTAAGTGTGCTCTCCATCAGGTTTACATGTTTTTCAATGTTAATACAAAAAATGCCAGGATGACTTTGTTGGACCACGATTGCTATTAAACCAAAACTCGTAAGCATTAATCTCTGCTACAATCATCAGAGTTATGATCCACGAGAGGCAGTTAGTCCATGTCACGAAACATCATGGGGAGTGTTGGATACACATGCTAACAATATCCCCGTAGCATTACCCAAGGAGTTTCAAACTCGAGACCATTGGCTCTAATACCAATTGTTGGACCACACTAGACCATTGAAAGGAGGGGTGAATTAGTGGTACACAAAAATTAATTTAATTAATCAACTTACTTTGCAATGTCAATTATCTTCACATCAAGACACTTAGAAAGAACTGAGATCGCACAAGACACACCACAACACATGCATATACGTGGAAAACCCTAGATGGGAAAAACCATAGGAGAAATGTTTCTTGGATCCACTATCCAAATCTAGTGTCACAAAGTATTTGATCACTTATACAATGCAAGCCTCACTGGTACATAAAATATCATTGATTATAATTTAGGACACCAACCCTAGGAGCACCAACTCCTTGCAAGTTTAGGAGCACCAACTCCAATGCAAATAGACTGAAAATATAGAGTACTACTCTGTTTATGTTGACATCATAGGTTATAGATGGATTTTGTAACTCTCTCACTCAATCACCTCTATGTGAAGATATTCAAAATCAGTAACACTTTCAAAGCCATCAATAGACATACTAATACATCTGCATTAGTACTCTATTCTGCTTTGCCAAGTTCATACCCTTCATGCAATCCTCTTCTTACCATAAACTTTAATGTATGATTAAAAAAAACTTAATCATCAGCCATACACAGATAAGTATAATTGATTTATATAGGTACACCACCTACAACATATAGTCACTGAACCCAAGACACATTCACATCAAAAACCCTCTTCTTCTTCAATTTTGCAAAGAGTATTTCTTCAAAACTCCATCAACCTAATCATAAATCAAACAAGAAACACCTATAACACACACTTATATATTCAAACCTCACACACTTCTGCATTTATTGCTCTGTCAAGTTCAACATTTCAATTCATGTGAACATATCAATATGCTTTCAAACATTTACCATCACCTTCCATGAATATTTTTGCAGAGAATTTATCAGAAACAAAACAAATCAATATGTACTTGATTCATATCATTTAACACCTTCTAAACCCATGGAATGATTCTTCTTATAGTTTAAAACAAACTCCTAAAACCATCGGCAATGAAAATAGTTACCAAAACTATGAAAACTACTTATGTTGGATACCACGGGTAACTGCCCGTCAATGTTCAAGCTCCGAGAAGTAGTCGTTACAAGTTTGAACATACGCCATTAATGAAGACCTTCGCACCCACAAAATATTAAATATTCACCATTGATTTGTGACTTATTGCCCAAACCTTTGACAAGAAAGTGTCTTACCAGTCACCGCTCAGATGAGGGGATAATAAACCCACGAGTATAGTGACTTAAGTTGTAACTTAAGTCATTGTCAACTGGTGATAACAAGTCATGGTCCAATTAGACTATAGAGGAGCTCATCATAAAACAAACAAAGAGAAACTTTACTTTTAGGTCTTTAGGGTTTTTTAGATCTTAGGATTTTAGGACCTTTAGGATTCAGGTCTTCCAATTTTGTCAAACCCTAACATTTTTATGAAACCCTAACATGCCATCAAGGATTTGATCCTGATCTTCTGTAAACAATCTTTACAGATGATGTCATGATGTTAATTATGTTAAAGGAATTCCTTTGATCTTGAAACAAGCAAACCTTTGCAACAAATGTACTTTGCAATCTCAAATGCACTTTGTAATCTCCCCCTATCTGACATTGTCACCTAACATTGATCACTCCCACAAACAATTGATCCCCTTGACTGCCCTGCCATTCTAAATGCCCTAAGCACTTTATGTGGCTGAAATTGACTATGAAGAATACAAACCATATACTAATCAAATCCTAAAAACTACCTGATTTATATACTCAAACATTGTTAATAGATAATACATGCACTGCACCACTTATGATATCACTTGCTTCCATACATTGAAAACTTGCAACTAAACAATATATGTGATACAAATACCCATGAAGTATGAACACTATGTCAGAGCATAATCATCACATAAGTATCTTCCCAAAAACTAATTCATATTGATGTCTTTTCACAGTGCAGATATAATCTTCTTCACGTTATAAAACTGCAATGACAGGGATGTCTGAACACCACAATACACCCATCACACAACAAAACCGTGGCAATCATTCATCAATACATATAATGAATCCTCTATTTACACATTGAACCAATCATTCCTTGGTTAACACATTAACTTTGTATTACACATTGAGTGACAACTATCTTCTCCATTTTCCAACAAAGACTGAATGTAATGTAGACTTCTGATGACTAATGTAATGTAGACTTTTGATGACTATTGATGAGTCCATTGATAACAATAATGCAGACTTATGATCAAGTATCAAGGACATGTGATCAAGTAGATCAAGGACTAATGTCAAGAATCAACTCTAGTAGGGCCAACCAACAAATTCCTAGTGCCAACTAACAAACTCCAGTAGACCTTTGACATCAATGACAATATTGCCAACAATCGCCCCCTTTGTCATTGATGGTAAAACACACAAACAAAAATTTCTCTCCCCCTTTGACATCAATGGCAAAGGAATGTTATTATACCTTTTGTCATGAGATAATCCTCCATTCAGTAAAGCTTCCCCTATCTGTAGAACTCCCCCTTTGACTGTAATATTTCTCTACTTATTGTTTCAGATATGAGATATACAACCCTTTCTTGAAGACTAACTTCCTAGTCTTTTTCTCCTCTCAATAATACATACATTGTTTTGAAGACTATGTATAAATGGTTTCATTGTGAAAGCTTTCATATGTCATATGCAGACTTTTGAATATGTATTCACTCATCATTTATATCTTTAACCTTCACTAAACCTGTCATCTTTGCCTTCTTATCTTCCCTTTAGAAAATCTTCTCTAACAAATCGGTGAAATGATGAAGACTTCTATACAAGGTCTATAATGGTTGTATAGATCCGTTAGATCTCTTGAAAGACCTTAAAGACTCTGCAATGTATCTCTTCTCATCTACTTGGACTTGGAAACATTATGCATGTTTTTCCTATGACAGTGATACATTTTAAATATTTTATGTCTAAACTAGGATTTTATACCTTGAATATTGTTTGAGTACATCTCGGTCTTCCTGGGAAATAGTGATGGGGTATTTGAGTCCTTGAGTGGATCATCCTTGTAACTCTGACCTTTAAGTCTTCATACACCTGCTCCATGAAAATTTCAACTATCACATTCTTCATACACTTGCAAACTTTGTCAAATCTTGTAAACATTCTTCCACTAATTTGTAATGGTAGTAGACTGCCTACCTCTCACTATATTTGACCACAATCTTAGTAGGGTTTCATGAAATCTAATCTCATTGCATCAAAGATCTATTTCTATTGCTTTTTATCTCTGCATAATAAACCTATTGCAAATGTTGCTCTATCCAGTGTATGCACTATCTCCATCAGTTGCAGCTCTACAATCCTGGAATAAAAGATATCATAGTCTGCATAGTGTGTCTCACACCATTATCTTCCATTCTCCATAGATCTTTAGTGATAATAACATAGATCCCTAAATCTTTAGTAGATTCTTAGATTCTTAACATGGTTCCTTGGTTTTTTAGATCATATATGATACTCAGGGTACCTCAAGTAACTATGTAGGGTTTGATAGTCTCATAATACCTGTAACAAAGTTGTAGGTGATACATGAGGTTTACAAACCATTGTGCAAACTTCTAAATGGATTGACAAAAACCATTAAGGTAATACAGATCTAAGACAACCTACTTTTCTTTTAAATATAAATGACTACATGAACATAACCAATAACTCTTAAAATCACTTATAGAGTCAAAGTGTCCCTTAAGATGTTCATAAAGGATTGTATTTGATAACACATGATATTCATTATTTTGTTCTCACTGTGTTATATCTTTTGTATAGTGTGGAAAGGTCCTTGAGAAGGTTTAAATCATTGTTCACTATCCCAGAATTTGATGTTGTCAAGTCTTCATTCTACTTCATTGTATGGACTCATTTTGCATTCCCATACCACTATCAAGACTTGTTCAAGGTCTCTAGCACTGTCTACTATCTTTTATATCAATCTTTCTTGTGTTTTGGCACTATCTAGTCCTTTCACTATTGGCACTGCTCACCTCATGTGTCACAGTCTAGTGTCAAGTTTCATCACCATTGTTAACCTTCAAACCCCTATATACCCTACTGCCTACTGTCAAATTGTTCTATGATCCTTCAACACCTCTTAATGTGAAGTGCTCAAAGTCTTCATTACCTTGTTTATACTATTCTTAGATAGCTTTGATATCACTGTTTCTTTGTTTCTATGACAATCCTTGAGATATGACTATTCCTTGACAATAGTTCTTCACTATCTCTGTCGTCTATATGAAGATCTCTCTTTGCATGATAGATTCTAGGGTTATGAGAGCTTCCTTTCTCATCTTTACTACCTCTTCTTGCATATTACACTATTATAAACCTAACATGAATGTCTCTAGACTGTTCCCTTCTTGGATCATCCTTGTCACTTACTATCACTGATGAGACACAACCTCTTTGTTGTTGTCTATGGGGCTGAATGATATATCAATGATCAATTCCCCCTGAACTCATACTACTCCTTATGCACTTAGTGATGCCTCTTGTGTGGTATTGTTAGGATCCCATGTTTAGCCCTTCTCTTTACTTTGTTAGTATATTTGTTTCTATGGACGCATATGCTTTGTAAGTCGTCTCATGAGCATATTGTATTATCCCACATTCATGGGAAATAGTAGTTGTTTAGATTGGACTTAGTATATAATTATGTATGAGGCCAATGAAGGCATCCACAGATTTATTGTATTGAGCTTGCTCAAAGGAGGTTGTCCCCTCGAAGTGGCCTGCGATCAATAAATTCCTTTTGTGGTTCTGCTATTTCTATAAATTTGTTATTTCGTGTATTTTTCATTATTTTGTTGTAGGAGGTTCCTCTCATCTGGTATCAGAGTGCTTTCTTAGGCTCATTGGGTGGAATTTTTGTAGATTTTTTTTCCACAGTGGCCCTCCAGGAGCTATGATTGTTGCAATAGTTCTTTTTTTCACATTTATATTGTTCATTTGGATTGTAGATTTGGATCAGGGAACATCCCTATCCACTTAACTATGGAAAGTGCTTGGGCATATAGCCCTAAAACTCATTGTGAGTACCACAGGAACCCCAAAGTAGCTGGCCCATTAAGAGGACTACCAGTGAAAAGGGCAATGGCCCCTACCTGATTGACTAGTTCCCATCTGTGAGGTAAACCAAGAGCTGTCGTTTGTGGCAAAGCAGTTATTAGTTTTACCTAAGCCATGGAGTGAGGGGTACTACCCCAATACACAAGCTGTTAGATAGCATTGGTGGCCAAGTGACTCCCTTGAACCTTTAGGAAGCCAAATAGACTTGGGGCCCATATCTTTTGACAGCTAGCCAACCATAGATTAAATCTGTTTAGAGCAGCAGTCAGTAGACTATTTCTAGAAACAACAAATCTCAGGAAAAAAAGTTTTTTTTTTTGTTTTTCACCATATCCTTCTTGTTTTAGCTCCGTTTCCTCTCAAATTTTAGTGGAACACCTAAAATTTCATTCCGCACATTTCCTTCCTTGAGGACCCTACCCCAAATTCCACTTATCAAAGCTAGAAATCCCATATTTCACTATTTTTAGGGTTTGCCATAACTTATTTGAATCTCACCCAATAGCCTTCAAATTTTACCCCATCGTTCCTTTCATATTTTTGCTCCTTTGTCTCTCTAGGAAAATTTTTCCCATTCTTTCACCCCACTTCTGAAATCACCATTTTCTTCTCCCATTTCTCTCAAGAAGTGTCCAAAATCTAGTCAAACCCCAATTACCCATCACAGTTTTCCCCAAATCAAAATTTTCCTTTACTAAAAAAGTTTTAGTACACGATTTTCTACCCATTTCTAAAAAAAATCTCTTAGCTATGGTTGTCACCTGAATAGGAGCAAAAAACATGGAGGATGAAATTGCAACCCTCAAGTCCAAACTCCAAGACCTTGATGAAAAAATCCTCAACCTCAATCTTCAGCATTCAACCATGAACAACATACAACAGTCAGAGTCTTTTGCAGACACTGGATTTTCTTCTTCTAGCAATTTTCATGGGTCGAAGCTTGATTTTCCTCGATTCAATGGTGAAGAACTGACTGGATGGATATACCGGGTAGAATAATATTTTAGTCTCATAATACTTTTGATGTCAACAAAGTCCCACTTGCCTCCTTTCACTTTGAACATGAAGCCCTTCAATGGTTCCGTTGGTATATCAAAGATCATGATGAGCCAAAATGGATTGATTTTTGCAAACTCATTTTATAACAATTTGGCCCTAGTGCTTTTGATGACTTCACCAGAGCACTCATTAAACTTTGCCAAACTAGTACTATGAGAGAATATTAGATAGAATTTGAAAAAATGGCTAACCATATAGAGGGATTGTCTGATGAATTCTTTAAGAGGTATTTTGTCAGTGGTCTAAAGGATGCAATTTGATTTGAGGTTAAAATGTTTCATCCCAACACAATGATGGAAGCCCTAGGGTTGGCTAAGCTGGTAGGGGACAAGATCACAACTTAGCAGTGATCCAACTCCAATTTGTTTTTACTCAGCATTACAACTTCCCAAAAATCTCAAACAATGCTAGCTCCTAGAACAAGTCCTATCAAGCATTTGACTGAAGCAGAGATGTAGACATGTAGAGAAAAAGGACTTTGTTATAATTGTGATGAGAAATTCACTTGAGGTCATCGATGTGTTGAGCAAAAGCTCTACCTATTGAATGTGGACTCTCCACCCAACACTAAAGTTTGGGTAGATGCTCAGGAAATAGCAGATGATCAGGAAGAAGCTCAATAGCCGCTTGGTGAACCTACTTCTCAAGAAGAACCCCTAGAGATCTCTCTCCATGCTATAGCAGGAGTCACCACCCCACAAACCATGCAGGTCAAGGGTTACTTCAAGAAGCTCCTTCTTACCATACTCATTGATTGTAGTAGCACTCATAACTTCAAGATCGCAAAACTAGCTAATTGTTTTATCCATCCTTGCTCCAACTTTGAAGTCATGATTGCCAATGGGGGCACATTACCTTGCAAAGGGAAGTGTTTGAATGTGCGTATCTCTATTGGAGATTATAACCTACACTCTAACATGTTTTCCTTGCACTTAGGTGGATGTGATATAGTTTTGGGAGCCCAATGGTTACGCACACTTGGACCCATCTTATGGGATTTTTCTAAACTTTGGATGCAATTTTTAGACAATGGGAAAAAAACACATATTGAAGGGCTTAGAATTGGGGTCTCTCAGCATCATAAGTTCACATCGCATGGAAAATTTTCTTAAGAAGAATTCACACGACATCATTGCCCAGCTCTATTCAATTCAGATGTAGCCATCAATGGTCTCCACTACTCCTTTTGATCTACAATGGAATTTGGATAAATATGCATGTGTCTTGGCTGAACCAGTGGGATTTCCACCTTCACAACCTAAGGACCACTATATTCAGCTCCTTCCTAGAAGCATTCCTCCCAACATCAGGCCCTACTGCTACCCATTTCACCAAAAGACAGAGATTGAGACATTCGTTCGAGACTTACTGAAGCATGACATTATTCGCCCTAGTACTAGTCTATTTTCTTCACCAATTTAGGCAATTGACACGGTTCTTTGAACCCAGGATCAGATTCTCAGCATCTTGTAGGACAATCTTCACATGGCAAGAAATAGAATGAAACAACAGGCTGATCAACATTGTTCTGAGTGCACTTTTCAAGTCGATGATATGGTTTTTCTTCACCTGCAACCATACAAGCAATCATCCCTAAAAATCAAAGGGCGTCAAAAGCTAGCTTCAAATTCCTATGGGCCATATAAGTTTTTTTAGAAGCTTGGGTCAATTGCTTATAAATTGGAGCTCCCAATTTCTTCCCGAGTTCACCCAGTATTTCATGTCTCTTGTGTAAAGAAAGTTCTTGGAACCAACATCAGAGAACAAACTATTTTACTAGAACTTGATAATGAAGGATCCATCCTTCTAGAACCAGAGGCCATCCTTGACAAGTGTACTCATCAAATTTGCTCTCGATCCATCATAGAGCTCTTAATTTAGTGGCACAGAATGCAACTAGAGGATGCAACATGGGAACCACTCTTTCAGATTTAGCAATAATTTCCACATCTTAAGCTTTGAGGACAAAGCTTTTCTAAGAGGGAGGAGATGTTAGGAACCCATGTTTAACCCTTCTCTTTACTTTGTTAGTATATTAGTTGCTATGGACACATATGCTTTGTAAGTCATCCCGTGAGCATATTGTATTATCCCACATTCATGGGAAGTAGTAGGTGTTTAGATTAGACTTACTATATAAGTATGTGTCGAGGCCAATGAAGGTATCCACAAATTTATTGTATTGAGCTTTCTCAAAGGAGGTTGCACCCTCAAAGTGGCCTATGATCAATAAATTCCTTCTATGTTTCTGCTATTTCTATAAATCTGTTATTTCGTGCATTTTTCATTATTTTGTTGCAGGAGGTTCCTCTCAAGTATGCACAATCTTAGGTTCTTTTTTTTCTCTTGTCTTCTTCTCTAAACTTTCACGGCTTCTTCCTTTTTCTTGATTAGTACATTCACTTTTTTGTTATGTCTAAGTAGTTCCACAATACCAATTCTACAAAAGTGTGTTGAATGTCCAAAGTTGTTGCATCTATAACATATGACATTGTAATCTAGAGAAAAGGAATTATAGTTTGTTCTTGAAAACCCATAAGCACTTCTATTTTTGTTCCATACATAATTATATCTTTCATGTGCCCTACAATCTCTTTCTTTGTGACCAACTTTGTTACATTTATGACATACAATATTGTATTTCTTATTAAACAATCTACAAGAACTTTTATTCTTGTTCCATTCAAAATCATTTCTTGCACAAGTTCTACACTCTCTAGCTTTATGACCAAAATTATGACAAAAATAACAATAACCATGAAAATAGGAAGTGAACCTGGTTTATTTTGCTGATGACCTTCTCCTCAGTCCTTGCTTGGGATTATGAACTCTTTTGTATCCTTCTTCATTGATATTCTAATCTGCAAGCCTTTTGGAAGTAGTGCTTGATTCTCCTTGTTCTTATATTGCCTCTTTTGATGAGTTTGCTAACTTCATTGATGATTTTCCATGATTCTTCTTGGACACTGCAGCATCTTTGAACTCTTTTCTCCTTCACACCCTATCCCAGATTTGTTTGACCGTGACCTTTGACTCAAAATCATTTTATCAAACAACTTAGTGCTCTACTCATTTTGAAGACTTCTATTCAACTCCTTATTTACCTTCTCTAGTTGCTTTCTTAGGGACACCATTTTAGCCTATAGCTTTTGACAGTCTTCTATTTTGGTTTGAAAATTCAAACTAGTGACTTCTTCAATTCTTTTAGACTCTGCCAACTGCAATTTTAGATCCTCAATAAGCTGATTAGATTCTTCACACTTCAATTTTAGTTTTTCTTTTTGCCTTTTTTCATTCTTTAATTCGTTTAAAGCATAAATCAATTCACTTTCAAGATCAACTTGAGCTTCCTCTTCATCATATTCATCTTCTTCTAACTTGTATCTATTTCAATTTGTGAGCCATTTCTTACAACTGCTTCTCTATCATCATTTGTATTTGATTTTGGGGGTGCTTGTTGATTAGCATTTTGCAGGGTATTTCTTTTTCCCTTGTTTTCTTTTCTTTTTGCCATAGTGTTCCACTACCAAGATCAACCTAAGTCTATTAGACTTATACAAGGAACATACAACTTTGGTACCAATTTGTTGGACCACGATTATCATTAGACAAAAACCCATAGACATTAATCTCTACTACAATTGCTAGAGTTATGATCCATGAGAGGAGGTTAGTCCATGTCACGAAACATCACGGGGAGCACTGGATGCACATGCCAACAATCTCCCCCCAACATTACCTAGGGAGTTTCAAACTTGAGACCATTGGCTTTGATACCAATTGTTGGAACACATTAGACCACTAAGAGGGGGGGTGAATTAGTGGTACACAAAAATTAATTCAATTAATCAAATTACTTTGCAATGTTAATTATCTTCACATCAAGACACTTAGAAAGAACTGAGATCACACAAGACACACCACAACACATGCATATACATGGAAAACCCTAGATGGGAAAAACCACAGGAGAAATCCTGCTTGGATCCACTGTCCAAATCTAGCCTCACAAAATAACTGATTAATTATACAATACAGGCCTCACTAGCACATAGAATCTCACTAATTACAATCCAGGGCACCAACCCTAGGAGCACCAACCCCTTGCAAGTTTAGGAGCAGCAACTCCAATGCAAATAGACTGAAAATATAGAGTACTACTCTGTTTACATTGAAATTATAGGTTACAGATGGATTATGTAACTCTCTCACTCAATCACCTCTATGTGAAGATATTAAAAATTAGTAACACTTTCAAAGTCATCAAGAGACATACTAATACATCTACATTACTACTCTATTTTGCTCTGCTAAGTTCACACCCTTCATGCAGTCCTCTTCTTACCATCAACTTTAATGAATGATTTAAAAAAAAACTAAATCAGTAGCCATACACAGATAAATATAATTGATTTATATAGGTACATCACCTGCAACATATAGTCACTGAACCCAAGACACATTCACATCAAAAACCCTCTTCTTCTTCAATTTTGCAAAGAGTATTTCTTCAAAAATCCATCAACCTCATCATAGATCAAACAAGAAACACCTGCAACACACATTTCTGTATTCAACCCTCACACACTTCTGCATTCATTGCTCTGTCAAGTTCAACCATTTAATTCATGTGAACATCTCAATAGCCTTCAAACATTTACCATCACCTTCCATGAATGTTTCTACAGAGAATTTATCAACAACAAAACAAATCAATATGTACTTGAATCATATCATTTAACACCTTCTAAACCCATGGAATGATTCTTCTCATAGTTTAAAATAAACTCCTAAAACCATCGGCAATGAAAATAGATACCAAAACTATGAAAACTACTTCTGTTGAATACCACGGGTAGCTTCCCGTCAATGTTCAAGCTCCAGGAAGTAGTCGTTACAAGTTTGAACATACACCATTGCTGAAGACCTTCATTCCCACATAATATTAAATATTCACCATTGATTCAAGACTTGGTGCCCAAACCTTTGACAAGAAAGTGTCTTACCGATCACCACTAGGATGAGGGGCCGGTAAACCCATGAGTATAGTGACTTAAGCTGTAACTTAAGTCACTGTTAACCGGTGATAACAAGTCACCATCCAATTAGACTCTAAAGGAGCCCATCATAAAACAAACAAAAAGAAACTTTACTTTTAGGTCATTAGGGTTTTTTTAGGAGGTCTTAGGATTTTAGGACCTTTAGGATTTATGTCTTCTAATTTTTCAAACCCTAACATTTTGTGAAACCCTAACATGCAATCAAGGATTTTATCCTTATCTTCTATAAACAATCTCTATAGATGATGTCATGATGTTAATTATGTTAAAGGGATTCCTTTGATCTTGAAACAACCAAACCTTTGCAACAAATGCACTTTGTAATCTCCTCCTATCTGACATTGTCACCTGACATTGATCACTCCCACACACAATTGATCCTCTTGACTGCCCTGTCATTCTAAGTGCCCTGAGCACTTTGTATAGCTAAAATTGACTATGAAGCATACTAATCAAATCCTAAAAAACTACTAAATTCATATACTCAAACATTGTCAATGGATAATACAAGCATTGTACCACTTATGATATCACTTGCTAGATTGTACATTGAAAACTTGCAACTGAGCAATATATGTGATACAAATACCCATAAAGTATGAACACTATGTCAGAGCATAAACAACACATAAGGATCTCCCCAAAAACTAATTCATACTGATGTCTTTTCACAATGTAGATATAATCTTCTTCATGTTGTAAAACTGCAATGACAGGAATGTCTGAACACCACAATACATCCATCACACAACAAAACCATGACAATCATTCATCAATGCAGATAATGACTGCTCTATTTACACATTGAACCAATCATTCCTTGGTTAACACATTAACTCTATATTACACATTGTGTGACAACTGTCTTCTCCATTTTCCAACAAAGACTAAATGTAATGCAGACTTCTAATGACTAATGTAATGTAGACTTCTGATGATGGCCAATAAACTTCACATTTTTTATTAGCTTTCTAACCACATATATATTTTTTCTAAAGTCTGATAACATTAAGGTTTCCATCTTCAATTTCTTTTGCTAATGTGATATTTTTTTGTAGAAAACCTATGTGTAGTATTTCTAGTGTCATTTTTTACAAGTTTGTCAAAATTTGAAAAAAATTACAGTTTTAGATTCTAGACTCTATTATATACACATTGAAAAAAATATTTTTGATTAGTTTTCAAAAAAATTAGGGGGGAGCGCGCTCAAAGTTTCATTTTTCAGGATGTGTCCACTTTGAAAATTCATAAAAAATCATATATTCATTAAAAAATTAATAGAAAAATCAGGCATAAACTACATGATGTTAGCTAATTTTCTACCAAAGTGATTTGTGAAATACTTAGAAAAAGTCAAAATTCTAGGGGGAACACATTAGACACTATGTTATATTTTTATGACAAAAACAAGAGCACTTTGTGTGCTCCCCCTATTTGAACCTCTTAATCTCCACCTTTTTTAGAAAAAATAGTAGCTTGGAAACTAGATTCTGAGCAATACAAATCTTGTTCTTATCACATCTTCTAATTTTGAGCGTGGATATCTTCAATTTCTCATCCAAGATTAGTTTTTACTAATTTTAGAAAAAAGTGGCCACTTATGACCCCCTTTTGGTCCCCCATTTCCATGCACATACCCATAACCATGAATATCCAAGGAATGCATGTCTCTAGTACCTTAAAAACACAAGGAATACTTTGAGGTATCCCACAAATATCTGAAGACTCTTTTAACTCCATCCCAACGACCTCTACCAAGACTAAACATGTATCTACTAAGAACTCCCATTGCTTACACAATGTCTGGTCTTCTTTAGACCATACCATAAATTAGGCTTCCAACTACACTCTGGTCTTAAGGCACTCTTCTCATGTATTCCATCTCTGATGGGGATTTAGTATAATTTGAAATAGATAACTTCATTCCCAATGTCACAGGAACACAAAATTATCTACAATCTTGTATGTTAAACTGTTGTAAAACTAAATTGACATACTTACTTTGACTAAGCCATACCATTTTGTTTTCTCTATCTCTTCTAATCTCCATACCAAGAATGTGTTTATCCGCACCAAGATTTTTCATTTCAAACTTTGCCAAAAGTTGAGATTTTAGTTTTGAAATCAAATCCTTCCATTTTCCATTAAACAACATATAAAGAAATAAAAAAGAAATGATCATCATCGAATTTGAAATAAACATGATGATTAAATTTAGAATTCTCAAATGCCAAACTTAACACATATGTATCAAATTTCTAGTACCACATCCTAGGACTCTATTTCAGGCCATACAAGGATTTCTTCAATTTACAAACCAAATGACTTTTACCTTTAACCATGTAGTGCTATGGTTGTGTCATATAAATATCCTCCTTGAAATCACCATGAAGGAATGTCATTTTCACATCCATTTTCTCAACCTCTAAGTGATTAGTTGCATTAATAGATAATAAGAATCTAGTGGATGTCATTTTTTCAATAAGAGAAAAAAATCTCACCATAATCAACCCCCTCAACCTAGGAGTAACCTTTTACAACTAATCATTCTTTGTACTTCTCAATACTACCATCTAAATCAATCTTCTTTTTGGAAACACATTTGCAACCTACAATTTTACATCCTTCAAGCAATGGTACCAAGTCCCATGTATCATTCTTTTTCAAGACTTCCATCTCTTTATCCATGACAAGTTTCCAAGACTTCTCATCATTCATACCTAATGCCTTTTCCATGGATTTTGGTTCATCAATGAAGGAACTGAAAAATATATGTTTCCAATCATCAAGTAAATACCCATACCTTTTTGGTGGTTGTCTACACCTTATAGACCTTTAAACAAGTGGAGGTGGAGGTTCTACTTCTTCTTCCTCCTCTTCTACCTCTTCTAAAGATTTAGAGTTTGATGAGCTCTCCTCAACTTCTTGTCTATCTTGGGGCCTTGATTCAACTTTCTCAAGCATAAAAGGTAGTTGAATCATATCTTTCTTCTATTCAATTTGTTTTGGTTGCAAGACAATGGAAGAAGGCTTAGTTTATTTAAAATAACACTTCTACTGTAAATTACCTTTTGTGCACTATGATCCCAAAGCTTGTATCCTTTCACACTATAATTGTAACTAATGAAGATACATTTTATAGCCATGTTCTCCAACTTTGTTTGCTTCTTCTTTAACACATGTGCATATGCCCCACAACCAAAAACTTTAAGATGTCTAAATGAAGGCTTGTGACTTGATCATGCCTCCATAGGCATTTTGTCCATAAGAGTTGATGTTGGATATGTATTTAATAAGTAGCAAGCAATGGCTACAACTTTAGCTCAATTTTTTTCTCTAGACCAACACCCCTAAGCAAACTCCTAGCCTTCTCCATAAATGTCCTATTCATTCTTTATACAACTCCATTTTACTGAGGAGAGTACAAAGTTATTTTCTATCTCTGTATGCTACAATCTTTATAGAATCTATCAAAATCATTAGAACAATACTCACCACTATTGTCAATTCTTAAACATTTTATTTTCTTTCTAGTCTGCAACTCAACCATTGCTTTAAATTTTTTAAATCGACTGAAAAATTCATATTTACTCTTTAGAAAATAAACTCATGTCCTTTTGCTATATCATCAATAAATGAAACATAATAAATAGACTTCACAATGGAAGTAACATCAACATGACTAAACACATTAGAGTGAATAAGATTCAAAATACCACAAGATTTGTGAGAACTCGAGTAAACTGAATGCGGTTTTATTTTCCATAAATGCAATGCTCACAAAAATAAAAATCAAGATTAAAATTCAAAAGACCTTTAACAAGGCTCTTATTTTTCAATGTCCTTAGAGCCTTCTCTCTTATGTGGTCTAATATTTTGTGCCATAACATAGTCTTCTCTATACGTGATTTAGATTCGGTAGAAAGAGCACCCTTAGTTAACCAAAAGACATGATCATCCATTGAAGAGAAAACCAACTCTTTTTTCAATGAATTATCCATAGACTTGATTTTCACAAACAAACCAATTCTACTATCTCTAGATCATAGAACATTTCAACATTTTAACACCTACTTCAAAAAACTAAACATGCACACCCACATCTATTAGTTTTCTTATATATAATAGATTACGTGCTAATACTTGGATATGCAAGACACCATCAAATCTTCCAACTCTACCATCAAGATTTTTTTATCTAAATACTACCACAACCAACAATATTTAAATAGGAATTATCACCTAAGTACACCTTACCACATTCATATTATTCATACTTATTGAACTAATGTTTGTTAGTGGTCATGTGAAAAGATGCACCTTAGTCAATCAACCATGCATTCTCACTTTCATGAGTGGGCAAGGCTGCAATGAATTTTATTTCCATTCCTCCCCTCCTACCCTTCAATTTTTGTTCATTTGATATCCTCCCCTCTACTTCCTTTTTCAAAAAAAATTCAAGTAGATACTATCTAATCCATAATTCTCCTCTTCTTGATGATGGATCATTGATTATGATCCGAAACGTCAAAGAAAAAACCTACACAATTGAATCTAAAAGCACTCTTACATTATTGTCATGGATTGTGGAAAACTCATGCCTACTATTAAATTTATTCTTTTTCCTTCTCTTCTCTTCTTTTCATTCCTTATGGAAGTGACCAAGCTTACCATAGTTCCAACAAATAACCTTGGACTTACTAGGAGATTTTGATCTCCCCTTGGACTTGGATTTAGATTTATCATGTTTATCGTTCTTCTTGCCTTTTTATTTAAGTCTTCCACAAACATTCAAGCCCTCTTTTTCACTGGTGGATACCTTCCTCCTTATGTCTTTAGAAAGTAAAGAATCCAAAACATATTCCAATTTTAAGGTAACGAAAGTAGTCTTTATAGCCATATCAAGAGAATCCCATGAATCAGGTAAATAAAAAAGTAGAATCTAACGTCTCTCCTCCTCATCCATTTTTATGCCAACTAATATCAATTGAGCCACCAACATGTTGAATTCTTCCAAGTGGTTTACAATTTGTCCACCTTCTTCCATCCTCAAGGAATACGACTTCTTCCTCAATAACATTTTGTTCACCAATTATTTATCTTGATAGATCTTACCCAACTTCTTCCATAACTTCTTCAAAGTGGGATCTTTGTGGACATTGATTAAAATAGAATATGCCAGGAACAATCTGATTGGACCCTTAGATTTCTAGTCCATTACATCATATTGAGAAGGAAAATTAGTAACCATAGGCCCTCTGAACCTTTTCATCAACATACCACATATCTTGATCACTCAATAAATCTTCCATCTTCAACTTCCACATCTCAAATTTTGTGCCTAAATTTTTTTTCACCTCAATCTCCTTAATGTGCTTTCCATCTTTACTTCCTACAATAAAGATCACAAAGTTCTCTTTCTTCACAAGCTCCCACTCAAACTAGATTAGCTCAAAAAACCCTCTACCCAATAACTAGAACAAAAACCAGCCAAGCTCTAATACCACTTATAAGGAAGCAAGGTGTGTGGAAACAACTTCTTATGCTAATATATGAGAGGAATGTTATGAAAATAACTTTAAATCTGATCTAAAACTTATTACAAAAAATAGATAAGCACATAGAAATCAACAATAGACAATAAACAATAACACAATGATTTACATGGGTAAAAATATTTCAAGAGAAAACTTATACATTCCAAAGCTTGGACAATGTATTATCAAATCAATAAAGGATTAAAATACACTTCCAATGTAAGTCTTTACAAGAGTAATACACTAGCATTCAAATAAAGAGTAATTCTAACAACATTCCCATGGTATCTATATACTTGTAAACTCTCATAATACAAACTACTCCTCAAGCCTTCAATTTATAGACTTTTGGCAAACTAGAAACCATTTGTCATTTACAAAACCATGTGCAAAACCTCTCATGAGGTGTGGTGCCCAATATAAGAAAGATTCTTATCTAAAATTAGGCTCTTATAGATGCTCATACACATCTTCGAACTAGTTATTGATTCCAAAATAACTCCCTCTATCCTTGTCTCTTATGCATAATAATTATTTCATAGAAATTTTTCTAAAGATAATGTAAAAATAAAATATTAATATTCCACCATTGCAAGGCACTGACACTTAGCATAATTGCCACATCAAATTCCAATGATCCAATTTGAGATAGTGCTAAATATTAAATAATAATGTATTTAATTATAGGAAAATAATAAATAATAAATACATAATAATGAGAAATTTGCAAGGTTGAGACACCTAATTTCCCAACAAATATGAATAGCACAATTAGTTAATGTGTTGCCATGGAAATGAAGGGTTCATAAGATCAAAATTTTTTGAATAGTTAGCAAGACAATGTGTTGATTGTTTACTTGAGGTGTCCAAAACTAGACCATTTTTATTATGGGAAATGCCTTGGTCAAATTGAGATATGAATAAGGGATGGAAAGTTTGAAGAGGGCCCCCTCTTAAAGGAATGGAGAAATGGTAACCTTGCAGGAGGAGGAATTGCTTACACTGAGGAGGGGAAGGTAGGGTACTAGAGTTGTGACCTCCATCCTTAGTTCATTGCATGAAATTTCCAAGGATCAAATTGAGGTGTTGGAAAAATAGAACAAATAACTTAACAAGAAGGATGAGTTATCGTTCCCTAGTTCACTCAATAAAGAAATAAATCAACAATGCTTTTTTATTTTCTTCTTAAACTGCAACTCTTGAGTGATCAAGTTAAGCATATTCATATTTAAAGACATCTCTGAGATGTAGATGATCTTGTTTTCATGGGGGAGAAACTTAAATACAAGTCATTCTACACTTTAGCTGACAGTGACATTCCCTATTATCATGATGACTGAAGTAGTAACCGATGTGTGTAAGTGGATTTTACAAAGTTGTTTGATTATTCTCACTAGATAAAGTGCATAATTATAAAGGACTATTTCCACTATTAGATTACACCTATGTCACATAGAGAAGTTGTTCATGGAAATTAGGAATCCATCTCTACATGGCCAAAGACAAGATTTTATTTATTCAATAGGCAATTGCAAGCTCTTGTCTTTACAAGAACATAGAAAAACTCATTCTGATAAAGGAAAACTTAGTGTTGTGTGGTTACACAACATGCCCCATTTTGACTTAGCAAAACAGGGACCCAACTTTTCTGGCATGCTCCCTTGCTTTTGTGTTCTGGGCGGTAATGGTAAAATTGCATCAATCAGTATGCATATGCCTAGTGTCAGGTGTATTTGTGATCTTGAAGTGTGAACCCAAATATCAAAGTCTAAATCTTTCTTCAGGAAGCTTGCCATGTGAAAGAGTGTAAAATTATAGGAAGGTTTGCCTTTTGCATCACCCTGATATTCAGCCAAATAAGGAAGTTATGACAAGTCAAAGTTTTGGTCAAACCTGATATTCCTAGGGGGGTCATATTTCTTAACATCGGTCACCTTATGTAAGATCACCTCGATGTCAGTTTATCACCCGATAATCATTCGGTCCATAGACTTCGGATGTCAATTTTATGTGATAACTGTATTTGCTAGTCGAACAACCTCATATATTTTACGGGGGTCATATTTCGAACATCACCCGATCTTTCAAATATCACCCTGTCACAAAATATCACCCAGTGCCAATATGCCAATGACGTCATCTGAACCCGATGAACAAAAGAAATCACCCTGATGGTGACATCATCATTCATTTTACTCGAGGGGGTCATATTTCAAACATCCCCTGATCTTAAAATCATGACCTGATATACAAATGCTTGACATGACCGTGACGTCATCTTATTTGGAGGGTGATTTTCCTTGATATCGGGGTCATATTTCTTGGACTCCCAATTTCCTTCATTATGACCATTGCGTCATCCTTTCACATTTGCAATGAAGCTCGTCCATGATGATGACATCATCATCATATCCTGACTTAGTGAATAAAGTTAAGGTTGAAGCGCATGACTAGTTGGGTCCATTGGGTGCTCTTTTTTCAGGTTTATATGTTAAGTGCCCAAAAATCTACATGCAGGTGACGGAACTGAAAAGGTTATCAAAAGGGATTAAATACTCGTGTGCATGCGGATTCTCTCAGATTTGTGACCTGATATATAGGTTTGCACATTCAAAGCATGATTTAATATAAATGTTTATCCTCCTACTGGTTATTTAAATGATGATGCTTAACTTCTGTATGTTGACCGCAGGTGCGCAGGTAAGAAAAGGAGGTGCATCAGCTAGAAAGATGAGGTCGATGAGACATTTTCGGCCCACTCTGACTAAGGATGGTCATGCCGATGATCAGGATGACGTGCATTCGCAATACAAAAGGGCAGGAAAATAGAGGCGAGAGGATTTTGAATCCATTTCAGAACTCGATGGCGTGTAGGTGAAGATATGACAGAGCTTTAATGGCGAGGACATCCCAGGCAGTGCATCAGATCCTAAAAGGTCGTAAACACACCAGGAGGAGACAAAGCTTTTAATGTGGAGGAGAATGCTGGTGGAAAGTTTATTGAGGGAGCGGCGCTCTGTCTGAATGCTGCTTGAGATTTGGGCGGGATTTGTTTCCCATCGTCTAATGCTGCGCTTGAGGATGCTGACCATTGATCATCTTGAGGGTTTTCTTGGGCACCATATTGGGGATACTCAGAGCTATATATTGAGACCCTTTACTCTGTAAAAAAGGGGGAGGTCAATCATAAAAAATCTGACCTAGACAGTTTTATAGGAGATTGGATTACTGAGACTAGTGAGGATTGAATTGTTGAAACATCAAGGTTCTTTCTTTAGATCACTGTATATGTACTTGTTCTTTAGCATACTAAATGGAGATGAAGCTCTAGATTACATCTTGATTGTAAACTTTACGTAATCTTCAAGTTGATTTCTGGATATGCAATGATGAATCCTGTGTTCAACTAGAAGCGCTTTCATTCTATTGCATGTTGTCAACTTTCCCCTGGAGATTTGCACTGGATCATGCGGATTTGTGGAATGTCCTGGTGAAGTATGATTCTAGTTTCCTTCTCTTCATTGCTGTATGGGAACATGTATGTGGATCAATGATCTCAGTCAAGTAATTTTAGGAATCTCACTCTCTAACCCTTTTTCCCATTTTAATTTCATAGAAATCACTTTTATAACCGCAAATCATGATGAATATTAAGCAGAATAGAGAAATATGTTGACATCCCATAGATAACTAAATATCATTAGCATATTTTTGAGCTAGATGCATGTGCTTTTAAAAATATCATGCAAATATCAACCTATAGACACATCATTTGAAGAAATATACTATGTAGGGTAACCTCCTTGTGTAGCATGGTTGCAAAAACAAAATCTACTAAAGAACGTAAGGCCCCTGAATGATTAACAACAAGACACATCAACCACTGAGTAACGTCAGTAGATTATGAACTAATCAACAGAGACTTGGGATCATGAATTCTTTGAATTCATCGTATCTTTCAAGATGCGTAAAGGTTGTTGTGTAACTTTTATTCTATGTTTTCTTATGAGTAACATCATGATCAACATAAATTGGTGCTAGAAGGAGGGCTTGAACAAGGAAGCTATATATTTATGCAAATGTTGCATGGATATGTCATTATATGAGGTTGAATATCTACAAATATCTCTTATCTGAGGGGTTTTGGTTGCATCTTTGCAAAGATCTAGCTCAAAGCTTCAAAGATTTGTTTGATTTTCTGAGATTTCAAGTTTTATTCTGAGATATGTTAGATCTCATAAAATTTCAAAAAAAAAAATTGAAAATAGGGTCTCATTTTGATGGATGCGTATGAGGACAGTTGTCAAGTTGATATTCCTTTATTTTAGGAAACTTTGAATAGGCAACTTTATCCTCACAGTTTATCTAACTTTGGTTTATCCAGTTGTTGCACAATACACTAGTCTGTGGAACACAGTGAAATTAATTGTCTGACTTTCCCCACAAGGTTGGATCTATATTTGAGAGGACTAATATTTTATTTAGATGTGTTCAGGGCTAAAGTCTGGCAGGAAAATGAAGAGATTCTGGAGCAACAAGCAGATGCAACACCCATAATCAAGAGTTGTTTAGAAAATACAATAGTTGAATCAGTTCTAGAAGGAGATAATAGAAAAGCATCTTTCCTTGATTCATTTTACGATGACATTGAAAGGAGTTCTTCAAAATGGGAGTGCTGGTATAAATCTGTCAAAATTTGTAGAGAAGAAACCACTTGTCAAGATGAAGTCTTTGATTCTGACCCTAATACTTTTGATAAAAATGAAGAAACATCTTTCCTTAAGTCATTTTATGGTGAGATTGATAGAAGTTCTCCACTTCCTAATAAGGGTGAGGTAGAGTGTAGGTATGAGTCTTTTGAAAATCATAGAGAGGAAGTTACACCTTTTTTTTTTCAGTCATCAGACAATCAGGAAGAAAGGTTTGATGAGGGGGAAGATAAATATGAAATTGATCTTAACACACTAAACAAATATATTGAATTATTAGATTCTTGTCAAGATGATGTTTCTGGATCCGAATTTAGCAGTTTTGATAGGGATGAGTTGATAAAAAAGTGTAAACATGTACTGAAACAATTTAAATGCACTGCTACTGAAGAAGTTCCTATGATAGCAACTAATGGAGTCATAGAAAAGAAAGTGGAAGATACAGAGGATTCTACTATTGTTGTGCATGATCAAGCATCACTCCAGCATTATTGTGAAAGTGAAATAGGGAAATATTTTCATGAATCAAATGTTGTTTCACCTTTACAGTCAAATGATTTAGAAATGATAAATTTCTATATATCAGATTATGATAATAGAGATACTCATTTAGATGCTGATGTGCAGAGAGTTGAAGAAAACATTGAGATGTTTCCTAAACTTGGGGACAAACTGAACATCCAGAATGAAGGAACAAATCTGGATAAAGATGAAGAAATAATCCATCAAGAGCCATACATCCTTCAATTTGAAGTGAGACCTAACATTGAGCCAAACAACAAAATTGCAGAGTTAAATGGAGGACCAGCTGTCAATAAACAAGCATGTCCTGTAGAGCCAGAGAGACATCGGGTTGTATTTCTCCTTTCCACAGTAAATAATGTTGATTATTATTTTGATTATGGAAATTTGGGAGATAAGACATGCATATGGATTAATCATGAACATGATGAGCTTCCTTAGTTTCTGATTATTAGAGATTATTCTGTTAAACACAATGAATTTAGAATACCAAAATTTTTTTCAGAATACAAGGATGAATCTGCTAGGATTAGAACCATAACTAGTGCCCTGATGCTCCTGCACAATCTATGGAAATATGCAAATGCAAGTGTCTTTGGGTCTTTTCCTAGCTTTTGTTTACCTTGTAGGGTTTGTATATAGTTTGGTAGAGTAGTTGTTTTGTTTCTTTCCTTTGTTTCCTTGTCTTGCTTTGTGTTGTTTCCTTTCGTAGGTTAGTTGTTTGTACAGTTTTCTTTGTGTGTTTTCTTTTGTTTTGCGTTGTTGAGTCTTTGTTTTGGTTGGACAAAACTGGTGCACCTTGTTACTTAAGAACACTGTAGAAATTGTTAGAATTCAAAAGTTGGATATAAATTTTTACATAGGTTGTAACTCATGTCAGTATAGGTACTCTTGATCAGGTCTGTGGTATCTTGTTCATCAACATTACTTTTTCTTGAGTTAAGGGGATCCTCACAATGACACACCTAATAGCCTTGGGTTTGCTAAAAATATCAGTGTAGGTGTTAAGTGAAAAATCTAAAGGCTGCCCTTGCTACCATTGCAATTCCCAACCTAAAGCAGCAAATGACCACGCCTTGCAAATTGTGCTAACATGATGACATCTTATGAATACAAAAAAATTTTTAAAAAAAAAAAAGAGAAGAGAGAAATATATTGAATATCTAAAGAAAATTAGGCCATTTAAGTAACTCTACCGGGGCTATAGACGCCTGACTGGAAGTGGGGCTCTACTTAGGGGAATTGCAACAATAACCTTGTCGGGGCTATGGACGCCTGCTGGCAGCAAGGCTCTATCCAGGTTGGCTATGAGGGATGAACCAAACTATGTAGCTTAACACTAGTCACTGATTTATTCAGCTCACTTTCAAGATGAGTGTATGAATCACGTGCACACACTTGATCCCTTATCAATTCATTGTTACATTGAGGAACAACATACCATTTAGAAAGAATTACGATGCTCATGCTTAATAAGAGTTAGAAAGCTATGTTTTAACTTATCCTCATCTCTTGAATTATTTGAATTAGGTAGTTTTCTTTGGTGGCAAGTTGTTGTGTGGTTACACAACACACCCAATTTTGACTTAGAAAAACAAGGACCCAACTTTTCTGGCTTGCTCCCTTGCTTTTGTGTTATGGGTGGTAATGGTAAAATTGCATCAGTCAGTATGCATATGCCTAGTGTCAGGTGTATTTGTGATCTTGAAGTGTGAACCCAAATCTCAAAGTCTGAATCTTTCTTCAGGAAGCTTGCCATGTGAAAGAGTGTAAAATTATAGGAAGGTTTGCCTTTTGCATCACCCTGATATTTAGCTAAATAAGGAAGTTATGACAAGTCAAAGTTTTGGTCAAACCTGATATTCCTGGGGGGGTCATATTTCTTAACATCGGTCACCTTATGTAAGATCACCCCGATGTCAGTTTATCACCTGATAATCATTCAGTCCGTAGACTCCGGATGTCAATTTTATGTGATAACTGTATCTGCTAGTCGAACAACCTCATATATTTTACGGGGGTCATATTTTGAACATCACCCGATCTTTTGAATATCACCTTGTTGCAAAATATCACCCCAGTGCCAATATGCCGATGACATCATCTGAACCTGATGAACAAAAGAAATCACCTTGATGGTGACATCATCATTCATTTTACTCGCGGGGGTCATATTTCAAACATCCCTTGATCTTAAAATCATGACCCGATATACAAATGCTCGACATGACCGTGACGCTATCTTATTTGGAGGGTGATTTTCCTTGATATCGAGGTCATATTTCTTGGAGTCTTGATTTCCTTCAGTATGACCATTGCGTCATCCTTTCACATTTGCAATGAAGCTCATCCATGATGATGACATCATCATCATATCCTAACTTAGTGAATAAATTTAAGGTTGAAGTGCATGACCAGTTGGGTCCATCGGGTGCTCTTTTTTCAGGTTTATATGTTAAGTGCCCAAAAATCTACATGCAGGTGACAGAACTGAAAAGGTTATCAAAAGGGATTAAATACTTGTGTGCATGCAGATTCTCTCAGATTCATGACCTGATATATACGTTTGCACATTCAAAGCATGATTTAATATAATTGTTTATCCTCCTACTGGTTATTTAAATGATGATGCTTAGCTTCTGTATGTTGACTACAGGTGCGCAGGTAAGAAAAGGAGGTGCATCGGCCAGAAAGATGAGGTTGATGAGACATTTTCAGCCCGCTCTAGCTAAGGATGGTCATGCCAATGATCAGGACGATGTGCATTCACGATACAGAAGGGTGAGAAAATAAAGACAAGATGATTTTGAATCCATTTCAGAACCTGATGGCGTGCAGGTGGAGATATGACGGAGCTTTAATGGCAAGGACATCCCAGGCGACGGACCGGATCCTAAAAGGTCGTAAACACACCAGGAGGAGACAAAGCTTTTAATGAGGAGGAGAATGTTGGTGAAAATTTTATTGAGGGAGCGGCGCTCTGTCCGGATGCTGCTCGAGATTTGGGTGAGATTTGTTTCCCACCATCTGATGCTGCGCTTGAGGATGTTGACCATTGATCAGCTTGAGGGTTTTCTTGGGCACCGTATTGGGGATACTCAGAGCTATATATTGAGCCCCTTTACTCTAAAAAAAAGGGGGAGGTCAATCATAAAAAATTTGACCTAGACAATTTTATAGGAGATTGGATTACTGAGACTAGTGAGGATTGCATTGTTGAAACATCAAGGTTCTTTCTTTAGATCACTGTATATATACTTGTTCTTTAGCATATTGAATGGAGATGAAGCTCTAGATTACATCCTGATTCTAAACTTTATGTAATCTTCAAGTTGATTTCTAGATATGCAATGATGAATCCTGTGTTCAACTAGAAGCGCTTTCATTCTATTGCATGTTGTTGTCAACTTTCCCCTGAAGATTTGCACTGTATCATGTGGATTTGTGGAATGTCCTAGTGAAGTATGATTCTAGTTTCCTTCTCTTCATTGTTGTATGGGAACATGTATGTGGATCAATGATCTCAGTCAAATAATTTTAGGAATCTCACTCTCTAACCCTTTTTCCCATTTTAATTTCATAGAAATCACTTTCATAACCGCAAATCATGATGAATATTAAGAAGAATAGAGAAATATGCTGACATCCCGTAGATAACTAAATATCATTAGCATATTTTTGAGCTAGATACATGTGCTTTTGAAAATATCATGCAAATATCAGCCTATAGACACATCATTTGAAGAAATATACTGTGTAGGGTAACCTCCCTGTGTAGCATGGTTGCAGAAACAGAATCTACTAAAGAACGTAAGGCCCCTAAATGATTAACAGCAACACACATCAACCACTGAGTAATGTCAGTAGATTATGAACTAATCAATGGAGACTTGGGATCATGAATTCTTTGAATTCATCGTATCTTTCAAGATGAGTAAAGGTTGTTGTGTAACTTTTATTCTATGTTTGCTTATGAGTAACATCATGATCAACACCTAGGACTGCCAAATTTGTAAACCATAACTTGAATGGAAATGCCCTCACACTATAAACATGTTCCTTACTCATCCACCATTAAATATGGTTGTAGTTTCTTGGCATGATGGAGGAATTCCCACTCAAATCTAGTGGGTGGCCCATGACTTGCCAATGAACTTCAAGAGGTTTCTACCTATTTATATAAACATTATGGATCTAGGTTTGCAATAAACACACATTCAAGCTTTCAAGGATGGCTTAATTTTGTTACATGTAGAGCATGATGATGTAGCACTTTTGTTGTTTCCTTCTACTTTAGATGACTTATGAATGGTAATTTAACTTACCCATAGGATCTATAATGACATGGGTTTAATTGGAAATAATTTTTATAAACTGTTGGGATCCCTATAGACCTTACAATTATTTAATAATAGTTAGCATCTATGTGAAGAGATCTTATTGAACACATATGTGTTTAAAAACCAATTTCAAAATATGTATGGTCACCTCACCATTCGTTATGCTCTTGCTAAGAATGTGGCTATACAAATATAATTTAGGGCCTTAGAACCTATGATCTTGATGTAAATTATAATAAGAACCACAATGTTAACTACCCTGGCACAAGTATATAATAAAGCAGTAAACATAGATTAATCGATACCATAAGTATATGGGGTTGGACACCCTTCATTACATAATCAACCCATATACAACCAACTACCAATGATGATCCAATATTTAATATAGTATACTCTATTGATTAACCAAATACCTCTTTCTAGTTATCTACAACGAAGGATAGAATGAGCCCTGATATGGAGACAAACTCAACAAATTGCCATCTAACATTATGATGCCACATAGCTCTATAATATCTACACTATCCACTATAAACCAACAAATTGTTCTCATCTTCCTAAACACTTATATGACTCCACATAATTATCTTACCCAACCACAATAGAATCAAGTAACTAATACTAATTTAATGAAAATTCTCAATAGATGACTATGTGACTAAGCAATGATATGATCAATTAGAAAAGAAAACTGACACATGTTCTTGATAAAACAAGGAGAAGAGTGACATGTGTTTCTAGTCTCAAGAGAACTAAAAAAGTAATAACAATAGGAATTGGAACACAAATATGAATGCATATGGGCATCTACTTTAGATGGTACTAAAAAATCTAACCAAGGTCCAATCATAAATCTACTTGAGGTTGCTTTACCAAACTGGTTCTAGGTTTATTCTATTGGTCAACATGATAAGTTGATTGTCTCAAATTTTTTTCCACTATGTGCATTATCTAAGTGGAAATGAAAGCATCAAATTAGTACCAACATATAATGTATAATTTGTTGAACACTTAGAATACTGAGAGGATGGGGTGAATCAGTATTCTATAGAACCATTTAGATATAAAACATCTTAAACCATTTAGCATATTCAATTGCAATGAAGTTATGCATGAGAACATGAAGCAAAGAAACCATAACACATGAGCACTAGGATTTTTACGTGGAAAACCCAAAAAGGGAAAAACCACGGTGAGTGTTAGCTTACAATATATTATAACTGGTTAAGGTAATATAGAAATGCTCACTACAGGTGGACTCACTGCCCACTGAATAAGAAAGAGAGAGAAGAAATATAGAAGTACTCACTGCAGGTGGACTCACTATCCGAGAGAAAGAGAGAGAGAGAGAGAGAGAGTCACATTTGCATCTACACATGCATGAATCACAATTTTAATGAAGCACAAATAAGATTCTCTTTCACTATTCTAAAACACAGTTATGTTCTGCTGTGTAATTACACAATCTGATCTGTTCTTTCACAATTCACATATTCAAAATACAAACATCAGAAAATTGCATCACATTAAATGCCATATCTTTGCTATTTGCACCCCCTTTCACTCACACACATCAAAACTGAATCTCCACTTATATATATTTGCTTCATCTTCACCACCAACCAGGCCATCTCAACAACATGCCTCGAAATAACCAAAAACTCCATGCCAAGATTGAAACTAAAAAATAGGTCAGGGTGGACCTAAAATAGATCTTACTTAAATCAACACATTATTTTTACCTTCCTTTTAGAACCGCTTTACTTATAGCACCAACTAGGTCGACCTGTTAAAGTGTAGTGTGTAGAATAGAATGGGTCAGCCTCAAACTCTAATGTAGATTGAATCAAAATAAGAAACACATTCTCCTAGGTTGACTTGACCTATAGGACCACCTTAGATAACATCACACTCTTTGGAATGTACCGCACCAAGTGATCTTCATTAGGTCAGCTTCAGGAGCAGAGCAACTTAGATGCACTCTAACTGTCAAAGCAAAACTCACCAACCAGAACTCCAAATCACCTCAAACTTGGAAATAACACACTTCAAACATCTGAAAACATATCCCAAAATCTGTATACCAAAATTCCTTCATGCGGTGAAATGCAGAGTATTGGAAGATACTCACTGTCATAGTCATTCGTAGTCTATTTAAGTAGTGATACTCAAACAATTTTAACTTACACTCTAGAGACCTCCAAACACTGAAACTTTGGATTTAGATACTTCTGATATATGTCATTAACCCCTTAGAAATGCAAGAGGAAATATGATACAATGGTGAAATGCGGATGAAAATAAATAGGTACACTATGTTGCAAGTATGGGCCTAACCGGTGTTGTCATTGATGTCAACATACTCATGTTGCATTAATGAGAAGGATTAGATGAGATGTGTGCTGAGGATATTGAGAAAATAAGTCTCAATCAGGAACAGTGAAGAACAGTGATGACAAGAAGGTAAAAGTCCTCAATAGGTTGAGGATCAGAGGATGCGGTTCAAAGGGTTTGTAGATATAAGTCTTGAGATGCTTCAGTCAAGATTTCAGAGGTCTGCATGAAGATCTGAAGAAGTTATGGTCGCTCAAGTAGAACCAGTTCCGATAGGTGTTCAGAGGTGACAGAGTGCCACAGATAGGTCCAGTGAGATCCGGTATCTCATTATCCCATTCTGCGGATCTGAGGGAGTGTTGAGGACGTCCCTGTGAAGTATCAACTAGATTAGTTCATGGTTTGAAGGTATGGAAGAGCCTATTCATTTGTGACAGTGATGATAGACTGTGTTCTTGTAGCTCCGGATGAAGGAGAGAAGAATTCCAGTAGGATGATGAAGTGCAGATGTTTTTGGTGATTTAGGGAAGGTTATGATGATCGTTGGATCATGTCCAGTTAATGTTGGTGGTCTGCATTGAAGTTAGAGTTTGCATTTGATGAATAACCAGGGATATTGGTGTTCTTCTTGAGACTGGCCGACCGGATGTATTACACGTCTTGCGGATGTTCTTGTAGGTGTTTACTAACTTAGATGATTGTTCCTAAGTCGATGCCTTGTATAAATAAGGGATTGTGAATTCATTTTGAAGTGTGTCTTGTGGTGATGATTGTGTGGTAGCGAAGAGAAGTGCGAAAGGAAGAGCAGAAGTATTGGGCTTAAATGGAACTGATTCAAGCATGCTGAAGATGCTATTCTCCAGTTCATAAAGGTGATACTTATTCCTTTGTAGACAGTGTGTCTCTTGTAGGCAGTGAGCCTCTTGTGAGCAGTGTGCTCGGGCAGTGAGCCCTAATTGGCATGTGCCATTTTGTTCTTTCTATTCTTCTAACAGAGAGTACATTCTTGGGTTAATCACCCCATGGTTTTTCCCTTAACCGGGTTTTCCACATTAAAATCTTGGTGTCATATGTGTTGATATGTTTCTGCTTCTGATTTAAATGTATTATGGTTCATGATTAATATTATGCTAATCACAAAAGAAGATTCAAGTGTTTAAAAAGGGAAAGTTTCACACAACTAATTCACCCCCCCTCTTAGTTGTATGCCCTAAGTCTAACAATTGGTATCAGAGCTAAGTTCCTCTAAAAGGAGCTTAACCGCTTGAGGAGATCCAGGATGTCGTCATACAAGAAGGATAGTCCAAAGTTTGATGGAACCAACTTTTCTCTTTGGAAAGGTCGCATGAAATGTCACTTGCAGTGTATGGGAAAGGCGTACTAGTCCATGGTCACAAAAGTGTATGTACCTCCACAGGGTGGTCCGACAACCCTAAATGAAATCACAGATGCTGAAAACAATCTGCAGACCAAAGAGGCTCTTCTAAGCACATTAACTGACTCAGAGCTCTCAAATGTTATTGACCTACCAACTGCCTATGAGATCTGGATTAAACTAGAACTTCTGCATGAAGGAGATGAGTCTGTTAAATGTGCAAGGTTACAAAGTCTAAAAGGGAAATTTGAAAAACTGAAGATGAGAGATGATGAAAATATTACCACTTTTATGCCAAGAGTGAATGAGCTGGTTTGTGGAATTAGAAATTCTGGTGGAGTCTTAGATGAAAATGAGATTGTTGGTAAGATTCTCAGATCCCTTCCTGCCTCTTACAAATTCAAGGTTACTGCCATTGATGAATTCAGAGCCCATACAACTGTCACTAGAGACCAATTGGCTGGCAAACTGGCTACTTTTGAAATGACCGAATTTGGAGATGATCCCCCAAAATTGAATCTGCATTCAAAGCCAGTGCCTCTGTGAAAGGTAAACAAGGATTTGATCCAGGAGAGAACTCATCAAGGAATTTGTCATGGTATGGAAAAGCAAGAAAAGACCTGGAAGAAGAAGAAGTAGAAACTACTCAACTTGAAGCCCTCATTGCAAAGAGACTGCTAAGAGGATCCAGTAAGTATGAAGGAAAATTGCCTTTTAAGTGTTTTAACTATAATAAGATTGGTCATTTTGCCTCAAAATGTCTGGAAAGATTTTCAAAGCCAAATCCTAACAGATCAAGGTTCTAAAAGAATTGTTACTATGTTCCTGAAGAAGATGATAATGAAGGAGTAATAGATGATGAATCAGAGATAGGAAACAAATCTGGAAGTGAATGGGTGTTTATTGCCATCAAGGAAGAAGAACCAATATCCTCTGTATCTATCAATCATAAAGTTGTAGAAAGAGCTCTAGCTACCCAAGTTGAAGAAAAGAATGATTGGGTCATTGACAGTGGTTGCGCTCACCACATGACAGGTGACAAGAATAAGTTCATAGATTTGGAAAGGTATGAAGGAGGAGTGGTGAAGTTTGGTGATAATTTTGCTGGTAGAATCAGAGGAAGAGGAACTATTTCTTTTAATGGAAGAAACAAAACTAGTAATGTACTGTATGTTGAAGGTTTGAAGCACAATCTTCTCAGTGTTGGACAGTTGGTGGACAAAGGCTATGATCTCTGATTCAAGGATGGAAAATACAAAATATTTGAAAGATCCAGAATAGAGATTGCATCCAATACTCAAACTAAAGGTAATATCTTCCACTTGGTTGGTACTGGTAAAAGCTACTTGTTTGTTCAAGTTGATCAGAGTTGGTTATGGCATAGAAGGATGTGTCATGTGAATTTTGATAATATCATCAAGATAAGCAATACTCAAGCTGTAAGAGATCTTCCAAAATTGTTGAAACCTACTAACAGCTTGTGCAAGGAATGTCAGTTGGGTAAGATGAGCAGAGTCACATTCAAAAGCAAGGAACTATCTTCTACTAGACTATTGGACTTAGTTCACACTGATCTTTGTGGTCCGGCAAGAACCAGAAGTATTCAAGGTGATAGATACTTCATGCTGCTAATAGATGACTATTCCCGGATGATGTGGGTAACCTTTCTAAAAGAGAAAACAGAAGCTCATGAGAAATTCAAAATATTCAAGGCTATGGTAGAGAATGAAACAAGAATAAAGTTGAAATGTCTGAAGTCTGATAGAGGTGGAGAATTCACATCCGGTGAGTTCATAGAATTCTATGAGAAACATGGAATTAAGAGACAGTTGTCTGCTCTGAGGACTCCACAGCAGAATGGAGTAGTGGAGAGAAAGCACCAGACCATCTAGGAAGCATCTAGGACTATGATGATGGAAGCAAATGTTCCTTAGATCTATTGGAGAGAAGCTATCAGCACTGCAGTCTATACTCTTAATCGAGTTCAAATCAGAAGCAATACCGGTAAGACCCCTTATGAACTCTAGTTTGGCATTACTCCTACTGTAAGATATTTTAGAGTCTTTGGTAGAAAATGTTACATCAAAAGAGATGAAGATTTAGGCAAGTTTGATGCTAGAAGTGATGAAGGAATATTCTTAGGTTACTCTACTCAAAGAAAAGCATACCGGTATTATAACAAGAGACTAAGAAAGATGATAGAAAGTACAAATGTGAAGGTTGATGAGGGAATAGAGAAACCCTCAAGGTTTTATGAGTATGATGAAGATGATCAAAATGGTGTTCTGGTTCAAGGAGCTCAATCCTCTCCTGAAAGTCAGATTCAGACTGATCCGGTAAATCAGGAAGAAGAGATAGGTCTGAATGAGCCTGATCAAGAAGCAGAAGTGCAAGAAACTCCCAAAGTTCCAAGGTATGTAACACTGAACCACTCTGAAGATCAGATCATAGGTGACAAAAGCAAAGGTGTGCAAACTAGAAGGAAAATTGCTCAAAATTCAGATGAATATTGTCTGATTTCAAAGATTGAACCTAAGACAATAAATGAAGCCTGCAATGATGAAAATTGGACCAAAGCAATGGAGGAAGAGTTGATGCAAATTGAGAAAAATCACACTTGGGATCTTGTTCCTAGACCTAGAAACAAGAATGTGATTGGAACCAAATGGGTCTTCTGAAACAAACTAAATGAAGTTGGTGAAGTAATCAGAAATAAAGCCAGATTAGTCTACAAAGGCTACTCTCAAATAGAAGGGATTGATTTTGAAGAAACCTTTGCTCCGGTGGCAAGAATTGAAGTAGTTAGACTATTTCTTGCATTTGCTGCCTTTAAGGATTTCAAAGTGTATCAGATGGATGTCAAATCTACTTTCCTGAATGGTGACTTAGAAGAAGAAGTGTACATTGAACAACTAGATGGATTTCAGTTATCTGAGCATGGTGATATGGTCTGCAAATTAACGAAGGCACTGTATGGTCTAAAGCAAGCCCCAAGAGCATGGTATGAAAGGCTGGACAAACATCTTTTGAAGATTGGTTTCAACAAAGGTACTGCTGATAGTAACCTATATTTCAAAATTGATCATGAAAACATCTTGATTGTTGAAGTATTTGTTGATGATATCATCTTTGGAGGAAGAGACAGTATGTGTAAAAACTTTGCAAATCAAATGAAAAGTGAGTTTGAAATGTCAATGCTCAGTGAAATGAATTTCTTCTTGGGTCTACAAATTACTCAGACAAAGAAAGGAATCTTTATCTCTCAGACCAAATATGTGAAAGAATTGTTGAGGAAATTTGGAATGGAAGATTCAAAGCGAATGAACACTCCCATGGCAACTGGATGTAAGCTGAGCAAAGATGATGACTCTCCTAAGATAGATTAGACAAAGTACAGATCAATGATTGGAGGATTATTGTATCTCACTCAAACTAGACCAAATATAATGCAGGTTGTTGGTCTTGTGGCGAGATTCCAAGTTGATCCCAGAGAATCTCATGTCATGGCAATCAAAAGAATTTTTAGGTACTTAAAAGGAATAGTTGAGTGTGGTCTGTGGTATCCTAGAGATCATAATTTTTCTCTTCATGCATATATAGATGCAGATTGGGCAGGAGATGTGGATGATAGGAAGAGTACAAGTGGAGGAGCATTCTTCTTGGGAAAAAGGTTGGTTTCTTGGCTAAGCAAGAAACAAGAGGCAATATCCCTATCTACAACTGAAGCAGAATACATTGCAGCAGTAGGTAGTTGCACTCAAGTTTTGTGGATGAAGCAGATGCTAAGAGATATTCAAGTAGAATATGAGGAGCCTATCACAATTTTCTGTGATAATTCAAGTGCAATAAATATTTCTAAGAATCTAGTGTTGCATTCTAAGACTAAGCATTTATCTATCAAGTTTCACTTTCTGAGAGAGAAAGTGAACAAGGGTGAAGTCAGATTGGAGTATGTGCCCTCCAAGGATTAGCTTGTAAATATTTTTACTAAACCTCTTCCCAAGGACTATTTTGAGTATCTTAGGGAGAAGTTAGGGGTTATTGCCCCTCTGGTGATGAACTAGGATGCACTAATGTGCATCAATCTAGTGGATATCACAGTCATATCTTGTGATCCGGATTGATGATAAGGGAGCTACTACTCAGGGGGAGCAGCTGGTATGTTATGAAGTAGTGAAGTTACAAGTATGAGCCCTTTGCCATTGATGTCAAAGGGGGAGAGAAGACATGTGAAAAACAAGTGGTTTCTGATCCAAGGGGGAGCAATAAAGGAAGAGAAGACATGTGAATAGTTGTTGCTGTTAGGGGGAGTTGTAACAACAAGGAGAAGTTCTTGTCTTGATGGTTTTTCACATCATATGTTGCCATCAATGACAAAGGGGGAGATTGTTGCAAGTATGGGCCTAACTGGTGTTGTCATTGATGTCAACATACTCATGTTGCATTAATGAGAAGGATTAGATGAGCTGTGTGCTGAGGATATTGAGAAAATAAGTCTCAATCAGGAACAGTGAAGAACAGTGATGACAAGAAGGTAAAAGTCCTCAATAGGTTGAGGATCAGAGGATGTGGTTCAAAGGGTTTGTAGATATAAGTCTTGAGATGCTCCAATCAAGATTTCAGAGGTCTACATGAAGATCTGAAGAAGTTATGGTCGCTCAAGTAGAACCGGTTTTGGCAGGTGTTCAGAGGTGACAAAGTGCCATAGATAGGTCCGGTGAGATCCGGTATCTCATTATCCCGTTCTGCGGATCTGAGGGAGTGTTGAGGACATCCCTGTGAAGTATCAACTAGATTAGTTTGTGGTTTGAAGGTCCGAAAGAGCCTGTTCATTTGTGACAGTGATGACAGACTGTGTTCTTGTAGCTCTGGATGAAGGAGAGAAGAATTCCAGTAGGAAGATGAAGTGCGGATGGTTTTAATGATTCAGGGAAGGTTATGATGATCGTTGGATCATGTACAGTTAATGTTAGTGGTCCACATTGAAGTTAGAGTTTGCATTTGATGAATAACCATGGATATTGGTGTTCTTCTTGAGACTAGCCGACCGGATGTATTACACGTCTTGCAGATGTTCTTGTAGGAGTTTGCCGACTTAGATGATTGTTCCTAAGTCGATACCTTGTATAAATAAGGGATTGTGAATTCATTTTGAAGTGTGTCTTGTGGTGATGAGTGTGTGGTAGCGAAGAGAAGTGCAAAAGGCAGAGCAGAAGTATTGGGCATAAATGGAACTGATTCAAGCATGCTCAAGATGCTATTCTCCAGTTCATAAAGGTGATACTTATTCCTTTGTAGACAGTGTGTCTCTTGTAGGCAGCGAGCCTCTTGTGAGCAATGTGCTCGGGCAGTGAGCCCTAATTGGCATGTGCCATTTTGTTCTTTCTATTCTTCTAATAGAGAATACATTCTTGGGTTAATCACCTCACGGTTTTTCCCTTAACCGGGTTTTCCACATCAAAATCTTGGTGTCATATGTGTTAATATGTTTCTGCTTCTGATTTAAATGCATTATGGTTCATGATTAATATTATGCTAATCACTAAAGAAGATTCAAGTGTTTAAAAAGGGAAAGTTTTGCACAACTGATTCACCCCCCCTCTCAGTTGTATGCCCTAAGTCTAACACACTGCACTGCCTGAGACAGTCTGACACTTAGCCAATTTTCACTAAGTTAATCTTTTAGATCAGAACTTATTGCATAAGTATCATTATGAGTATAGAATCATATTGTGAGGGACATTACTATAATCTCACAACCAAAATTAGTTCTCTTTACCTCTGTTGCCAATTAACCAACATTGTTGCCATCAATGACAACACTTCTTAACTGTCATGCACCTTGGCAAACTAGCAGTGTCTCTAACAATGATATGTCCAACAATCTCCACCTTTGGTATTGATGGTAACACATCATGTAAAAACCATCAAAACAAAACTCTAAAAGATCTCCCCTAAGATAGATATTTTCCACATCTGCATCTGTTCATCAAAATTACCTTTTTCACATCTGCTTCTCTCCCCCTTTGACATCAATGGCAAAGGATGTGTACTTCTTATCGGATCTCCTTTTGTCTAGAGAGCATGAATATATACATATTGAAAATTGCTCCCCCTAAGCGACTAACTTCTATATATACCAAAATTTCAAAATTTATCTTATAACCTTCTGCATATGTACGTGATCAATTAAAACTTATTAATATTTAGGCTGGATGTCTTTGTAAATAATCTTTAGCTAAACTACATCTGAATCCCATCTGGCCTTAGCATACTTCAAAAATTGTATATGCCCATTAATCTGGGATAACAGATCTTCTGCCTTACCTACCATATCAGGAGCATCTGTCATTATCCTAACCTTATTGGCTTCATTGATTAGACCCATCATGGTAGCTATCTTGAAGCTCACAATTTCTCTCAATTGGCTTGTCTGATCTTTTATAGACTCCTTTTGATTTTGCAATTGCTTTATACCTACATGAGCCTTTATTATATCAGCTCTCAGATCTCCACTCAAATCTTTCCGAGGGTCATAAGTGTTGGAAAGTCTTAGAAGCTGATTCTCAAGATTCTATATCTTGTCCTTTATATCCTTTGTAATCATGGGCTAGGTTAAGAAAAATTGATATAAGACATTTGCATCATTAATTGTTGTCTTAACATACTATATGCTATTGTCTAACAAAATTCGTGCTTTAGAGCACTTCTCAATCAGTTCTACTAACCTTTTTTTATCATACTCTTCTCTGATCTTTTTCTCTACTATAGTTTCAAATGACTCAAACTTACTATTTAAAGACTCTGTGAGTTTCTTCATTTGTAATGTGGGAGTCAATGAAGCATTGTTCTCAACCTCTAGAAAAATCTTCTCAATAAAGGCTTCCTCTATCAACTTATTGTCTTCAATGCGAGATTTCAAAATCTCTTCCTAAGCTATGTCTTGGAACATTCTTCCCAACTTCAACTTCTACAAGGGAGACATGCTTGCCAAGTTCAATTCACCATCAGTGGAAGGAAAAAAATTAGATATTGACAAGGATTGTAGCTCTATCTACTTAATCAAAAATTCTCTCATTGAATCCAAAGGTGAAGCTATTGAGCTTTCACCAATAGTGTCTCTCCTCTCTTCTCCAATGGACACATTTGTGGCAGGGGCTTCCAGAGGATCTGCACTGTAGGTGCTTGAGGTTCAGTATTGGTCTATGGGATAGAGATGTCCTTTATTTGTATTGAAATGTCTTCATTCTGCTTGTCCTCTTCCTCTGCAGTCCTCTCCTTAGCAATTTCTCTTCATTTCTAGTGTTCTTTAGAGGAGGAGACACACCTTGATCCTCTGAGATAGTATGAAGTGGTGAAGATTGAACATTCTGTCCATAATCTACATCCAAAATAGCACTAGAAGTTCCCACATCTGGATTCTACTACTCTTCATCTGTGTCTACACGACAACTAGTATTTGCATCTCATTCAACACACTTAATGTTATATCTTTAGTTTATTTCATCAAAATTTCAATTTCCTTTCTATCATCGAGCATCAGAGTGTTGATTCTTCTTTTTGTTCTGAAATATTTACTCAACCTCTATGTGAATTTGACTTTCTCTTGACCTAACAAACTTGGGCAAAACTTCTTCAAAACATTTTCTTTTATTTTTGTATTCTTGGCCATAGCTTCATATTTTCTAGTAGTCAGAATACTAGCTAGGCTATTAGGTAGATCAGTAACAACCTCAATCAATGCTTTGTTAAACATATCCAAAAATCTTACCACAGTAGCTTCAATGATCACCTTGTCTTCATCAGAACTTTCATCACAGATATCTACCATAGGCTTCAAATTTCCATGCACAACCACTACATTGAGTGTGGCTTCAAGAGTCACGGTGGCATTACTTTTCTTACTCTTTTTCTTTTTCTTTTCCTTTCCTTTACCCTTTTTGGAGGGATTTCCTTCTCTAGAGGATCCTTCTTTTTCTTTTTACTGATGTCTTCCTCTTCTATAATAGGTTCAGTCTTAACTCTTTTTTCTTGAGTTTGATCATTAGCAAAAGGTGGTACCTTTTTCTTTCGGAACAATTTCTTTGCTTCTTCTCCTTGTTCTTCCTGTTCTTCTTCAGTTACATCATGACTGACATATACATCTCTATTCCATTTTCTCTTGACTCCTCTTTTCTTTGCTGGATTGGAAGCATTGACTTCATCATCCTTCTCAGCAGTAATAGTAGCTATACGCTCAAAATCATGACTCTGGTTGCCTATGGCTATTGGGTCAGATTTCAGCACACACACGGACCCTTCCCTCCTTGCCATGAGGTGATCTGCCACGTCACTCTCGCTCACATGGAAGTAGCCAGTTGAGAGGAGGCAAGACACGGTGGGAGTCTATTTCATTGGATAGCTAGACTTCGCGGAGAGGGGTCGACAAGTTCTGTGGCCTTTGTTGTTGTGTTCTAAGTTAAATGTTTCATTCGATTGTGTTAGAGTTTGCATGCAGAAGATATCAATTAAATGCAAATAAAGATTAAACAGAGGAATGAAAATACATAGAAATAATAATAGCGAGAGACAAGTTTTTAACGTGGTTCACCCAAACTTGGGCTACATCCACCAACAAAGAGTCCAATATTATTATCCAGCAAAGTAAACTAATTACAACCAGTAATCCTTGCAACTCAATACCGCTGCAAATTGCTACAATACATCAATGGAAACCCTAACCCTTAGCCACTTTTATCAAGCCTTATGTCAATTACAAAAATAGGGTTTTTTATGTCGGCCAATAAAAAAATAACACCCTACCCCCGCAAGGGGCGCTACCCCTTGACCCCGTTAAATAATTTGGGGGGAAACCATGCTGATAAAAGTGGGATAAATTTAACTTTCAAGTTTGATTAGGCTCCATATAACAATGGATTGTAGTTGTTGTTGAGATAACCCTATGACCCGAAGGGTCACTAGTTTCTCTTCTCCTGTTGGGGTTTCTTCTATTCCACCTTTGTGCGGGTAAGCAGTTTCTTGCGTTTATGTCCTCTTGTCTCTCAATGCATTGAATGAGTTCTTGTTGTATTTGGAGTTGTCTAGTTTCTTCTATCAACAAGAGGACAAATGGGTTTCCTTGTGGTAGAGCAAAGGATTCTTTTTGTTGTCATGGATTGACCTCCTCGATCCTATCATAGATAGCCCTCACCCACTCTCCTCTCACTCCTAGGTACATTTGAGAGCCAAGATGGAGGTAGATATGTGATGACTAACCTTAACTAGATTTAGGGTTTTGACCTAGGGTTTAGTTGACCTAGGGTTTGACTATGTTTTGATCTATTTTTACCTTGTGATGTGATCAAGGGTTTGATTGAATTGCTTAACCATGGTTTACCTCGTGATGGTATCGAGGGTTTGCAAATTTGTCTATTCTAGGGTTTCTATATGCATGCAAAACTAAATGATATGCAAACATATTTTTGTGCTTTTTAGTGTTTTGGAAATAAAAAGTGCTTTTTATCTATAAAAGGGAAATATGAATGCAAGCTAATATGACTTTTCCTAATGCATTCTTTAATCTATGTTTTTGGGTTTTTGATTGTTTTGAAGTAATCTAATCTAAAAAAGGGAAATGCTTCTTCTAATAATCTAGATCTAGAAATATGAAAACAACTATTCTAACATGCAAGATCTAATTATCAAGGAAAAAGCAATGATTTACTATTCCCAAGAGCAAATTTGGTTTTCTAATTACTGTAAATTAAATAAAGCAATGAAGGAACCTGAGAGAAACAAATATTTGTGTGACTCCACTACCGTCATAAATCGTTGATATTGGCAACCTCGAGTCCTTTTGAAGCAGCGGGAGATCCTCTTGATGACAAACGACACAAAGAAGCAAAAAGAAGCTTTGATGAAGCTTGTATGAGCTTAATGAGAGCTTTGGTTGAGAACAGTGGCGTAGAATGAAGTATCGTAACATTGCTTGGTTGAACGATGAATAAAGCAAAAGGCACCTTCGTCTTGTAAGAGCATTTGAATGCTAAGTTGGAGAGAAAAAACTAGCAAGAGCTGTGTGCACAATGAATTTGCCTCTGTGGAAGAGCTTTGAAGCTATGCAACAATGAAAGCTTTGAAGCTTTGGAAAACTAAAGAAAAAAATGAAGAAAGAGGCTCAAAGGCCTGTGAAGAAGCTTGAAAAATCTTGTGAAGATGAGAAGAGTATTTTCCAACTTGCTCAACTTGGAAACTAATGAAGAGGTGAGGGGTATTTATAGGTTTGAGGAATGGGATTGATTAAGAAGTTAACTCATTTGATTGATGAGTTAACAAGGATGACTGGGGAGTTAACAAGGTTGATTACCCAGTGAACTCAGCTAACTATGGAGTGATAAATCAATAACAACTTATTATTGAAGAGGAAATGGAGATGTGAAGATGCATGAGATTGATTGAGGAGTTAATTATGCATGTGTTGGTGCATGCAATAGTCAACTCAATATTAGGCATCAAAAATCATGTGAACTGGAAGAAAAATAGGTGAAAATAGAGCTAAAACAAGTGAGAAACTTGAGTTTTTTTGTAGATGGAAATACGACAGGGTTGTCCCTTTTGCTAGTAGGGTTGCCCCTAGGTGACCCTGGGTTGCCTGGGGGAGATCCAGGTTGGATAGGGTTTTCTTAAGAATTGCAGGGGGAAATGAAAGAAGAGAAGAAAAGGAGGGGTTATGCCTTCAAAAACAGGTCAGTGATGTGCAAGAATCCAAATCTCCACTTGCACCTACAAGATCTCCCAGGGGAGATCTAGAAATAATAGGGGGAGATTTAGGTTGGTTGAGTGGAATTGAAAACTAAAAGTGGGAGATGGAAAGGGGGGACCTCTAGAAGGCTTCTAGGGGTGTAGAGGATGAGAAACACAAGGGAAAGGTGAAAAATCACCTACAAGATGCTTACAAGGCTTAGGAACAAGGTTGAAAGCTCAAAAAATGCAAATCAACAAGTGTCACAAAAAGATGCCGAGAAGCGTCGCAAGTGATGAGAAAGAGAAATCGATAAAGAGGAATCAACACAAGACAAGAAAGAAGACATGTCATCAAGAGGTTTGTTGCTTAAAGGACAATACTTCACGCTTACATGTACGTGACAAGGATTTGAATCATCATAGGGGTCCTCATGGAGGCTGTGCGTGATTTTTGTGCTTACATATTTGCACCCTCGGGGGCAGTAGTCAACATGAAGGGTAGGTATCATTCCTGAACTAGGCCTTACTTGTTGTTGATTTTCCTGCAATAACTAGTATTAGTCTGGCTTTTAAATATATCGAAATGAGTAATGAAAACTAAAATGATGAACTTACCATAGATCGTTCGAGTTCGACTAGTTGTTTGCCTTTGTCGATGAGGCCTGTAGGAATGTATACACACAAAACAACGTACGAAAGATGCATAAAAGAAATAGAACACATACTAAGCTAGAGAGGAGGAGAATATATTCTCCTTTTATTGCAGATTTTGAAGAACATATTTGAGTTTTAGGGATTTTTGATGTTTTACAATTTTTTATTTTTTATTTTTTTCTAATTTTATGGATTTTGTGGAGATTTTGCAAAGGTTTGACTTGAGACTCCTTGAGGTCTTTGGAAGGCCTATATTTATTGAAGGAATCTCTACCCTTTCCCCCTTGCATGGGGAGACTCATGTACTTGATTACACAATATTGTTCTTTTGACTTGATTTGATGAGATCCATACATAGCTTTAGTTAACATCTTATACTTCACTTTCCCTTTTGTGCATACGATTGGCTAGAGCTTTTATTTTACTTATGAGAATGCATAGCTAAGATGATCACATATGGATTATGCAATTTGTTTTTGTCTTTTTAGGAATATATATATGAATGCAGGTGATGATATGATAATGCAAGAACACAAGAAATGCTGAAATGAAACATTTACTTCTACTGAATGTCATGAGACATGACATTTGACTTTATTGCTTTGAGACTCCTCTTCTAATTTTGGTATGAATGCAACATGGAACAAACAAAATGACTACTCTTTAGTATGATTTTCAATCCAGGTGATTGTGATTTGTCCTGATATAAGAGACCTATTCAAGGCTGTGAGATAGGATTTTGAAACTCAAATGGGGAGTAGCAGTGAAATGGAGTGGTTTTAATTTTGGCTTCGCTAAAGGCTAAACACTGATCCTTATCTAAATAAGACAAGTTGACAAGCTCTCAACTTAGACAAGTAGCAAATTTTATTGGTGTTCGCCATACTTAGATCATAGATGGCAAGCAAGATAGACCTGGGGTAAAGGATAAAATAGGAAGGAACAAGGGTCCCCTGATAGAAGATGATCCTAGAGACTACTAAACTCTTGGCTTTTCTCAACTAGTGCGTGTCTGTGCTTTGTACCTTTCTTTTTATTTTCTCTATTAGAATGTAATCTCTGTTGAAATGCACTGGACAAATGAGAGGGGGGGTGAATCAGTTGTCCCAAAAACTCAAACACTTCTACACTTAAACATTAATCACTTGTCCACACTTATTATGATTAAACAAAGAATGCATGAAATCAGAAACTTAAACACATATGCAACATTAAACACAAGAGACACCAAATTTTTAAGTGGAAAACCCCAAGGTGGGGAAAAACCACAAAGAAGATTAGCTCTCAAAATATATTGCAATCTTTAAAAAATGATGTTTAGGCTTGGTCATTCCATGGGCCTAGAACATATTGGCTCACTGCCTCAACCCTAAACCTAGAAAGATTACAATAAGGGTTGTTAAACCCTGAGGGCTGTTAAACCCTACTGGCAGCTCACTACCAAAATCACCATATTCTTCATGTCTTAGATTAATACATTGAAGTACAAGAGTTCCTCTGCTCTACTTTGCCCTGCTCTACCTTATCTAGTCGCCCTTTTCCTTATCTTCTCATTTTCGCACAAGGACATCTTTTCCACAACTCAATTACAAGTATTTATATACTTCATCAACCTTGGAATGATCATCAATGTTGGCATTACAATCATCAACCATTGGAATAATCTCCAAGGTTGGTATTACAAACATTTACAAAATAGGTTTTGACCTAATACAATTTATTCTAAGGAATTATAGTATAAATGTATGCAGACCATGCCATGCCTTAGTTGGGACTCAAACATGATCTTCCATGCCACAACATGCTTCCATAATCTTCAAGGGATCTCTGCAATTATTGGAATTAACCAAGTCGGCTAAGACTGTTACACGCTATGTTATCTGGGAATAATCTTCAAACACAATCTCATTTCCTTAACACGGACCAATGTAAAGGTAGGAACATGACTAGGAGGAATCCACAAGCACATTGAAATCATCGAGAGCAACCATACAAACTCAAACCACTTTATTCATGAGATTATTCACATTGGAGCACATGAACTTCACTATCTTCAACTATCATAAAAGAAAGATAGCTTGCAGACCACCAAAACACAAACTATTGCAATTGTAGGCACTTATCATCATCCCAGACTTCCCTTTAGAACTATAGAGCAAAACACTTTAATGTGGAGGAATGCAGAGAAAAATACTTTCTCCCTGTCACCAAAGAATAATCAGAGAAAGCAGGTTTCACTCTAGTGAATGTAACTCTCTCAATTCTTCACACCAAAGGCTCAAACTCAAGATTTTAGCATCTTTAGACATCCCTTTAAATAACGTCCAATCTGTAGATCAAGATCTTCAAGAAGCAAGAAATGCGGAGTAATCTACCAGATTGTTCTTTAGCATATAACTCAATGTCTATAATGCATTTCACTGTAACTCACTTGTTTCTTCTGAAAAGGCCAATTTTCTTAATATCCTCAACATACAAAGCTTCTAAACAAGTAATAGAATAGGACATAGTTGACACCAATTACAACAAAAATATGTTGACATCAATGACAACATCGATTAGGCACATACTTGCAACAATCTTCCCCTTTGTCATTGATGGCAACATATGATGTGAAAAACTGCAATAGCCATCAAGACAAGATTCTCACCCTATCTCTTTACACATATGCACTCTTTCCTTCTGAGCTTTTCACATGATTTCTCTTCCCCTTTGACATCAATGGCAAAGTGCACATACTTGCACTCTTCTGCTCTGATTCAATTTCTCTTCTGAACTCTTTGACTACTCCCCCTGAGAAATAGCCCTAAAAGCATCAATCTGGATCTAAAGAAGGAACTCTAAGCACCACCAAACTGATGCACTCTTGTGCATCTTAGTTTAGAGAAGGAGGGGTAATAACCCCTAACTTTTCTCTGAGATACTCAAAAGTATCCTTAGGTAGAGGTTTGGTGAAAATGTTTGCAATTTGGTCTTATGTAGATACATATTCCAACTTGACTTCATTCTCTGTCACTTTTTCCCTCAGAAAGTAATATCTTATGGATATGTGCTTTGTCCTTGAATGCATTACTGGATTCTTTGATATGTTTATGGCACTTGTATTTTCGCAAAAGATTGCAATTGGATCTTCATACACAACTCTCATCTCCTTCAATGTCTCCTTCATCCACAACACTTGAGTACAACTGCATGTTGTTGCAATGTATTCTACTTCTACAATGGACAGAGATATTGAGTCTTATTTTTTACTTATCCAAGATACTATCCTTTTCCCCAAAAATAATGCACCTCCACTTGTACTTTTTCTGTCATCTACATATCCAGCCCAATCTGCATCAGTGTATGCACTGAGAGTGAAATCATTATCCCTTGGATACCACAAACCATAATCCATTGTGCCTTTCAAATATCTCAGAATTCTCTTGACTGCCATCACATGTGACTCCTTAGGCTCTGCTTGAAATCTTGCCACAAGACAAACTGCATGCATTATGTCAAGTCTAGTTTGAGTCAGATAAAGTAATCCTCCAATCATAGATATGTACCTTTTCTGATCTGCCATAGGTGAATCATCATTTTTGCTCATCTTACAACCAGTTATCATGGGAGTATTTACCAATTTAGAGTCTTCCATCCCAAACTTCTTTAACAACTATTTCACATACTTAGATTGAGAAATGAAGATACCTTTATCTGATTGATTTATTTGTAGACCTAAAAAGAAATTCATCTCACCAAACATGGACATTTCAAATTCACTTTGCATTTCTCTAGCAAAAATTGTGCACATACCTTCATTGCCTCCAAAGATAATGTCATCAATAAAGACTGCAATAATTAGGATTTGTTCATTATTGATCTTGAAATAGAGATTGTTGTTGGTGGTACCCTTGGTGAATCCTAACTATATCAGATACTTATCCAACCTAGCATACCGAGTGTTGGGGGCTTGTTTTAACCCAGACAATGCCTACTTCAATCTGTATACCATGTCAGCCTGATGTGATGATTGGAATCCTTCCAGTTGTTCAATATAGACTTCTTCTTCCAACTCTCCATTCAAGAATGCAGACTTTACATCCATTTGACATGCCTTAAAATATTTGTAGGCTACAAATTCCAGAAACATTTTTATAGCTTCAATCCTTGTCACTGGTGCAAATGTTTCCTCAAAATCTATTCCTTCAACTTGAGAGTATCTTTTGCACAGCAACCTTGCTTTGTTTCTTACTACTTCACCATTCCCATTCATCTTGTTTCTAAAAACCCACTTGGTACCAATTACATTTTTATCTGCTGATCTAGGAACAAGATCCTAGGTCTGATTCTTCTCTATCTACGTCAATTCTTCTTTCATAGCCTTTACCCAATTCTCATCATTGCAAGCTTCATTCACAGTCTTAGGTTCAATCTTGGAAATCAAACAGAAATTCACTTGTTCTTCTGCAATTGTTCGTTTGGTCAGGATTCCTTTACTCTTATCTCCTATGATTTGATCTTCACAATGATTAAGTTTTACATACCTTGGTGTCTTGGTAGCACTATCTAGAGCTTGATCCTCTTCATCTGAGTTGTCTTCATGCTGCACTACTTCTGAAACATCTAGTTTATCTGATTCATATCCACTTGATTCTGGAGACTTTTCCTCACTTTCATCGGCTTTGACATTTACACTCTCAATGATCTTATTCAACCTCTTATTATAACACTGATAGGCCTTGCTCTTAGTTGAGTAACCAAGGAAGATTCCTTCATCACACCTAGCATCAAACTTGCCTAGATCTTCTCTTTTGATATAACATTTGCTACCAAAAACTTTGAGATATTTCACAGTAGGAACTTTACCATACCACAATTCATAAGGAGTCTTAGAACTGTTACATTTGACTTGGAGTCTGTTTAGGATATATACATCAGTGTGAATTGCCTCTCTCCAATATACTTCTGAAAGACTAGCTTCCTTCATCATGGTTCTAATAGCTTCTTGAACTGTTCTATTTTTCCTTTCAATGACTCTATTTTGTTATGGAGTTCTAGGTGTAGATAACTATCTCTTTATCCCATGTTCTTCACAAAAGAAATTGAATTCATTTGACATGAACTCTCCTCCTCTATTAGACCTTAAACATTTGATCTTCAAATCCATCTCATTTTCAACCATTGCCTTAAATACCTTGAACTTATCTAGAGCTTCTGATTTTTCTTTCAAAAAGGTAACCCAAGTCATTCTAGAATAATCATCAATAAGAAACATGAAATACCTTGTTGGTATGTGGCGACTGATCATGCAAGTACTATACACAAGTTAACTGACAAGAGAAAAATGACATTGCAAAACCCTAATTCTAGAAGCTTCTGAAAAGCTTGTTATAAGTGGCTGGGATGTATGTTACAGTGATGTATTTATGAGATTGTAATCTATTTTGCACTGAATAATAAAATCATTGGATGGCTGAGTTTCTATGGATGTAGCCCATATTGAGTGAACCACGTTAGATTTATGTGTTGATCTCTTTTGTGTTATTCCTCATTGTTATATTTGGGTTATTTGATCTATATATAATTGTTAGTGTTTATTGCTCTGATCTACCCTAACCCTAACAACTGGTATTAGAGTAGGTTGTGTTTGATTATCGTCTACAGGAAGGTCTCATGGTTGAGTGGGAGTCTCACGGTTAAGTGGGAGTAATGGCGAATGAGGGTAAATTGAAGGTAGATAAATTCAATGGGTAGAACTATCAATTATGGAAGATGCGGATGGAGGATTATCTCTATCAGAAGGATTTATGGAGGCCATTGGAAGGAAAAGCCAAGAAACTGGTAGCAATGACTGATGAGGATTGGGATCTTCTGGACAGAAAGACACTATGAACCATTCAGTTGTGCCTAGCATCATCTGTGGCATTCAATATAATAGAAGCGATGACAACAGATGGTCTAATGAAAGTGTTGACCTATTTTCCTCTGTCTAGAGTTAAATAGTTCACCTTACATTTTCCTTGAAAATCCTTTAGGAAATCACCCCAAAAGGCTTGAATCCTTCAAATACTCATGCTATGTCTTGCAAAAAATCCCAAAAATCTCACCTTGAGAATCTTTGCAGAAAACCCAAAAATCTTTTGCCTTCAAGTGCTTTCCATCGCAGATGTTTCCCATTTCTATACGTAGTCATTTTTAGATGAAAAAGCATTGTATGTTTGTTTATATGTATATTCGCATTGTATGTTCATATATACAATCACACATACAAAGGAAATATGCAAAGGCAGACATACAAGATTTTTTCTTCAGTGTGACAATATCTATCGACAGCCAACTCGAAGCTCTCCCCGACAGCTGATGATGAAACATATAAAAGGTTTTGTGCATAAGAAACATACAAAGGAGTCATCGTTTTGACAATGTTCATCGGCAGCCAAGCTAAAGCTTTCGCCGATGGCTGATGCCAATATGCAAAGGTGAATGTATATCGGCCAATGTACAAGGCAAATGTGAAGCGGGTTTATACGTATCTTTGGTTTGTATTTTTGCTTTGTATATTTGAACATACAAAGAAATATACAATGGAAAATATGCGAAGTGCCAGATAAGTAGGAGATACAAGAGGTGGGGTCCACAGATACAAAGGTGTTTGTATATTGGGTGATTGTATCTTACATACAAGTCATAGATACAATGCAAACATGCAAGGCAAGATACAAGGGGTAGGGCCCACCAATTGTATATATATGCGATTGTATGTTTGCACATAAAATCAAACATATAAGGAGTTACATACAAGGCCCGGACCCGATAGCAATTTTAATGAGTTTTTATAAAAATTTGAAGTCCGCGGCTAGTATATGCACAGTACATTGTATATGCCTATATACAAAGAAGAAGAGATGCAAGGCCCAGACCCGATAGCGTTTCCAATCCACTCCATAATCGTTTGAGGTCCACGCTATGCATATTGCATTTGTATGTTGTGATATACAAGTTGATATACAAAGGGATACATACAAACTAGACCCGACTGTGGAATTAGGCATAGCGGATAATCATTTGGAGTCCGCGGCTTGTATATTGGCATTGTATGTTCGAATATACAAGTGCAATATACAATGGGAAAGATACAAAGTCAAATGCACATCGGCGATATGCAAAGGGCAATACAAGGTTTTGCTTGTACATTCACATTGTATATGTGATATACAAAAGCCACATGCAAGCAGAAAGTAAAGGCAAGATACAAATGGATGCGCCCACCAATTGCATGTATGTGATTGTATGTTTGCACATACAATCGAACATACAAGGAGTTACATACAAGGCCCACACCCAATAGCAATTCAAATTGTTCTATAAATACTTGAGGTCCACGCCTTGTATGTAGGTGATTGTATGTATATACAATCTCATAAATGCATATACAAAGGCTGATATGCAAAGGGATTTTCGGCGTGACAAGGGGCATCGGAAGCTCAACTAATAGTCATTTCGACGGCCAATGAAGATGCAGTTGTTCAACGATAGGTCCTAGCTTCCATGCGGCAGCCAATCAGGTTGTTCCACGTGGCATGGGTGACAGATGCAAAGCGATATACATAGGCAGTTGACTGCAACCTTTGACTGTGAATATCTTGCTCAACCTGGCGAATTTCTACACGCCGTAAAAGGCAAAAATGCTTGTTTTTGCCTCCTCTTTCGTTTGGCAGGCTTTGAGTAGGATATTCTCACTTTCAAAAATTTGGATCTGGATTTGCATGTCCATTCGACTGGACATCTCGGTGACCTGATTTAATTTTGTGAGGGGGAAAATAGGTTAATCAAATCAATGAATAATAAAACTCAAACATCAATATAAGTTGAAAGCAAAGAAGATTAAAACAAACAAAAGTAAATGTACTTACAACCTCTTTACCTATCATTTTCCATTGCTCACTTATTTGTCCTTGATCTTGATAATGAAGCCCTCAGAAGCATTGCTCCCTTGCTTGTTTGAAGATGACAAAGACATAATGGCTCTGATATTCGTGTGATTGAAGGTGAGCTTCAACACACTAGATAGAGGATGAGATGAATGTTTAAGAAAATGGGTGCCAAAGGCACACTTGATTTCCTATAGCATAAGTTTGCATAAATGATAAGTGATGAAATGAAGAAGGAGAGGGTGGTATTTATAGAAGAAGGTGAGGGAAGATCAATGGTTTAGAAGAAAAGGAAAGATCAACAAAGAAGGGTTGTTGAGGAACGTGCAACAAATGGAAGAAAGACACATGTCATTCGAAAAGCAGCTTTGTTGAGTTAACTCCTCTCTTGATGAGGATGAGATTTGATTTTCTTAAATTAGAATTTATTTTTCTAATTTAAGAGAAGATTTGCTTTAAAGATGCTTTAAAACTGATTTTGCTTTTGTAACTCAGCTTTTGCTTTTATATGACAAGAGGAAAGTATTTTTGGAAGATAAGAATGATTTTTGTGAAGATAAGAAGGCATAATTAAATAAAAAGATTTATTATTTAATTATTTTGTAGATAATTCAGAGGAATAAATAAAATATAGAAATATATTTTATTTTTGTGAAGATATTTGAAGAATAAAATAAAATATAAAAATATATTTTATTTAGTGGAGAATTTAGATTTTATTTAAATAAAATTTGCATTTTATTTAAATTTGGAAGAATAAAAGATTTTAATTAAATAATTCAAATTATTTAATTATTTAGAAGAATGAAGTTGATGTAGATGAATTTAATTAATTGAGAGGAAGTGAATCAAATAAATAAATAAATGTATTTATTTATTGATAGAGGAATGCGAAGGTGAAATAAATATTTAAAATATTTATTTAAGTAGAGTCATGTCAATTTTAGGTGTATACATTTTGCCCCTCTTTGATGCAATGTGTCTTATCACATTGTTTCAAAGAAAAAGAATTTTCGACAGTGATACATGCCCCAGTTTTTACCCCTCATACAAGTTTAACGACAGGATGCCCCCTCGGGAGATTGGACGGGAAGAAGGTAGGTGGCGTGAGATGGACAATCTCATGAAGATGGTGAAAAACAGGATATGGTGCAGAGAAAATGACATGGGAAGTAGCCACAGTTGTCATGCAGTCAGGTATGGATCATTTGCTATATAAAGGAGCTGGGTCCACACATTCTAATCATTTGTACATTTGGCCATAGTTGATTAGTCCTCTAGAGAGCTTAGGAGAGTATGGAAGCCAGACAGATGGATATTCCTCATGAGAAGCACCGGTTTGAGCAGATTCGACGATTTGATCAGCCAACGGAGGCAGGACCTCTGGTATGTAGTTCTTCAAAACTTGTCAAAAGTCAATTTTTATGCGTATTAATGGCTAGGAAAACCAACTAGGACAGATGCGCCGAAACACTCTTTTGGCGCATATGACCTCCGAAGTGGTGCATCTGTTGCGTTATGGCGCATTCACACTGTAAAGTGGCGCATTTGATAATGTTGCACTTTTGATCCTTAAATTGGCGCATTTGTCATTATTACGCATTTGAGCTATGCACTGGCGCATATATTGGGAAATTGCGCATTTGAGTCCTGAATGGGCGCATTTGCTAGTATTTGCGCATTTAACATGAGAACTGGCACATCTGTTGCGTTATGGCACATTTGAGCTATGAGGTAGTGCATTTATCAGGAAATGGCGCATGTGACCTAAGGATTGGCGCATGTGCCAGAACGGCGCATACAGGCTATGGATCAGCGCATTCATGAGGAAGTGGCGCATGTGATATGGATCGGCGCATCTGCTACTTGGATTGGCACATTTGCACTAAAAACTTAAATGACTTAATGAAATTAACCTAATTTGCACCTTGATCGATGTGTCAATTGATAAGTGATCTCTGAGATTGCCGAGAATCTAGTCGAGAGATGATATACTATTTTGATTAATTTGATATGTTAAGTCATTGATAGGATATGAGTAGGCTTGCTTGGATATGGATTTTGTTGACAGTATGCTTTTCTTGGTTGCAGGAGGATATTCGGAGCATCCTGACGTCACGAGAGCAGTTCCCATTGCCGTTGTTGCAGCAGTATATGTTGACCGAGATAGAGTGCAAGGCTCTAGGTGATATGGGTTTGCACTATGTTTGCTTTATGCCCGAGGTTCGCACAAACCGGGCTATGTTGATGGTAGCGGTGGAGCGATTCCATAGCGAGGATGGTACATTCCATCTACCGACGGGGGAGATGATGGTTACTCTCGAGGATGTGTACCAGATTCTGCACCTCCCGATTTAGGGAGAGTTGGTTGAGTATGAGTCACAGTGGGACGATGGCTTAGACAAGTGTAGACGCATATTTGATGATCCAGAGTTGGTGGGGGAGGAGATTTCATGGTAGGACATGCATGACTGTTATGACTACTTCCCGATCATAGTGGCTGGATTGATTGGTGGCGTGATATGCCCCGATATGAGAGTGCACGGCTTCCCGATCAGCTGGGGGAGGGTGCTGGAGAGTATGATCACAGACGGGACCTGGTATGCGTGGGGGGTGTGTGTGCTTGCACACTTATATAGGGACATGCACCAGGTGGTTTATCACAGAGGAGCCAGTTTATCTATGGGTACGTCGTTGTTGTAGTTTTGGTTGTGGGAGCACATTGCTATCACATGGCTGATATGCGTATTTCACAGGCAGAGGGGTGAGCCCTATAGTTACGGCTATGCAGGTGTGATTTCCCAGCACAGGCTAGGGAAATTGGAGTATTGGAGGCATGCTTTTGATGGCTTAGATGCAGTTGTCTAGTGTCCCTACATAGACTACGAGGTATGGGACGATGAGGCAGATGAACTTCTGTATTGCTTCCAGATGCGGTGGCTTATTGGTAGGACTAGGTATATTCTGGAGAGGTAGATTGTGAGCAGAGTGCAGCGACAGTTTGGCCGAGTCCAGGGTAGACCATAGGGGGAGGCATGCTTTGCTAGGACTCATGCAGAGAAGTACAGGTGGGGTCCTGTGGCATCATATGAGGAGGCCTTGACAGACTTTCGACAGATTCCTCGCGTAGCTTGGCCCATGTGGAGGGAGATAGTGGACACTGGCATGATGCTAGACTACGAGGAGTGGTTCGTGGCACACCCATTCCTGAGATATTCAGGGCCAGGAGAGTTAGCTCCTTGTATAGATGAGGGTGATTCAGACGGTGAGGGTATAGCTGGCAGGAGGAGGGGAGGACGGAGGAGGAGGAGGAGAGAGCAGGGAGATGATGGGAGACTGAGACAGAGGCAAAGGGTCAGAGAGGGGCTTGTGGGCCAGCAAGCAGTTGGGCAGGCACAGGTCCAGGTGCTAGTTCAGCCAGAGGTAGCACAGAGGCAGATGCCGCCACCACAGCAGGTGGCACAGCCGTTATGGGGACAGGTGCCAGTGCAGCAGGTGGTATAGGCAGAGTAGGCTCCACAACTTGATGTACAGTAGTAGGTTACAGTTTCACTACAAAGCTAGATTAGGCAGCTGAGGGCTCATCTGAGAGCAGTAGAGTCACGAAGAGAGTCAGATGCGACTCGGTTATCAGAGTTGACTACAGAGAGATGCAGCCTTAGCCAGTATGCGGGCTATGAGGGTAGAGAGAGATGCATCCGTGATGGCCATGGGCACAAATGGGACATCCGATTTTTTGGTTTCATAGGTGCAGCAGGCATAGGCACAAGTGGTCCAGGTACAGAGTGAGCTTACTAGAGCCCAGGCACAGGCTCAGTACTATAGAGGGTTATATCACGGAGCTGTGTCAGTAGAGCATTGTGCCCCTAGCTTTAGGAGCCAGTCAGAGGCATTACAGAGGGCAGGTGGGTCTCAGTCTATAGGCTTAGTGAGGGGTCCATAGAGGAGAGGCTAGTGTAGGGAGCAGTGTTCCCCGGTAGCAGGGTTAGGCACACCTAGATAGTTGTTCCATTTGTGATCAGATTTGTACCCATTTTTTATGGATGGCTGAGATAGCCGATATATGTACTTATTGTGCCCCGAGACATGTATCGCCATTTGTTATGTTTTGTATACACTTATGATATGACTATGAGAGAATGTATAGAGATTTTGATATGGTGTACATTTGGACATGTTTTTGATGATTTTATGATGATGCAGTTGTTCATGGTCTACATGCATGGGTTCTTACGTTTATATGCTATGGATGCAATCAATTTGGTGATGTACTTGTATAATGCATACTAGATGGATGTTAGGATGATTTGATATGTAAATGTAAATGTGTATGGATATGATTATGCAGCTCTATATGGAAATGTCTATGTTTTTTATTTTGTTGCTATTGATATACTGATGCAAATGTATGTGGATAACCTAATGTATGTATGCAAAATGATTTAATCATGTGGATGACTATCTCATGTGATATGATATGCTGTCTATGATATGTTTTTGAGATGTCCAAATGCACTCAATCGACACAGAGATGGTATAGATAAGTAGAAGAAAAGTGGTGGAGGAAATGAGGATTTTGCACTTGATATGCTATAGGATTTTATTTATTGCATGGATGATATGGATTTGCTGGATACAAGATGGATATGGGTGTGGATTGTCATCTTGATATTTTTGTAAGGTTTTTGCTTTCATCATTGGGCACTTTTTGGTATTTTTCACTTTTTGAAATGTTGGAAGTACAAGCATCGAGGTATAATTAAACCGAGATAAGCTGAGCATTCCTTGCATGGATTTTGATATAGCAATTTGATACAAGCATCTAGTCAAACTTGAATCTAGATGACCTAAGTACTTCTTGCATTTTAATAGACAAGGATTGCCCCTTTTCATGTTTAGACCTCGGAGTCCTTGATGATCTTTTGTTGATCATGTCGTTAGACAAAAGTTGTCACATTATTAAAGTTTAATTCACAAGCAGTAGACAAAGAAAACAATTATGCCCCCATCATAGCATCTCTAGCTTTTGGTATCCTTGAGTAGCATAGGAAGACATAATGACAAAAATTTAAGACCTTGTAAATGAACCTGTTGACAAAACTTCTTTTGCATTAGATGTGTCTTTTGCCATAATTGATAGAGAATCATTTTGAGTGTTTTGATATGGTGCTGCATTTTTGTTTTTGGATAAGTTGATGTTTTGCGTCAAGACTTTTGGTTTGGGTAGCTTATTTTTGTTGTGCTTGCTTGTCTAGTGAAAGGTATCGCAATCCTTATTGGTATCCTCTGAGAAAAGTGGCATTCAAGAATCCAAATCCGCAACTAGGTCGAGGAGTTGCCCCCAGTTTAAACAAGGATCAACTTATTTTGAGTGAGATGATAGACAGACATGGAGAGATGGACCCTAAGGGACTGACCTAGTGCCTTGGGGGCTCATTGCTAAATGGCCTTGCCTATGTGACAACGCAGAAGCAACGTAGTTCAGGGTAAACCCTAGCGGACCTAAGACCTAGGCGATGGCAAAGTGGTGCAGAAATAGCATGGACTCAGATTAATAGAAGGACTAGATATGGGACGGACGAGATAGTGGAGTGGAGAGGAGCCTTGGGGGCGCATTGAGAATCACCTTGCCTACGTGATAACTCAGAGGCGATATAGTTCGACAATGGTTCAAAGGACTGGGTCAAGACGGATGATATGAAGGACACAAGAGATATGAAGTCGGAACAAATGGAGGAAGTGGTTTGTCGCAGATAGCATCTGTTTACCAGGTTTTCACCACTTGCTTTTATTTGCACGAGAAGATAAAAGTACACATGACATCTGTTTGCTAGGTTTTCACCATGGTACCTATCCTAGGTGCCTGTTTGCCAGGTTTTCACCGTAGGATGATTTTTTTGTTATTTTCTCATTTTTTGATAATTTTTTTTGCTCTATTTTTTATCACTTTTTTTTTTATTTTTTTATTTTTTCAGGTTTCCCTTACATTGGGGCTTTCAAGTATAGAACTTGCGAAGGTGCATGCTGTTGATAGGATCATTGAATAGTTCACCTTCAGATGTAGCCAATTGATATGCCCTCGATCCATAAGTTGTGATGACGACATAGGGACACAGCCATTTAGGTTCAAACTTTCCTTTCTTTTCTCTATCTTGCTGATTTCTGGGATTTTCTCTTAGGACTAGGTCACCAACTTGGAATACTCGGGGCTTTACTCTGTGATTGTAGCTTTTGGACATGCGTTGCTGACATGCTTTCAAGTGGTTAAAGGCTTGTTGCCTTCACTCTTTGAGCAGCTCTAATTCTTGGAGTTTGGTTACTCTATACTCTTCATCTGATATGAGGCCTTTTAATGAGACTCACAAGGATGGGATCTCGACTTCAATGTGTAAGATAGCTTCAAATACATAGACTAGGGAGTATGGTGTTGCACCTGTGGGTGTGCGGATGCTTGTGCGGTAGGCCCACAATGCGGGATTTAGTTGGACATGCCAATCACGGCTAGCATCATTGATAGTCTTTTTTAGGATTTTTAGGATGGTTTTATTTGATGCCTCAGCTTGGCCATTACCTTGTGGGTAGTAGGGGGTTGAAAAGTGGTACTGAATATGGAATTTATCACATAGTTCCCTAACATCTTGGTTTTTGAAAGGTCATCCGTTATCTGTGATAATGGACAAAGGGACACCATAACGACAATTGATATAGTTCAGGATAAATGAGGCAATCTGTTTGCCTGTGATGTTGGCTAAGGGCATGGCTTCAATCCACTTCATGAAGTACTCTGTGGCAGTGATAATGAATTTATGGCCACTTGAGGAAGTGTTGGTCATGATGTTAGTCATTCACAAACATAGAATAAAAGTTACACAACAACCTTTACTCATCTTGAAAGATACGATGAATTCAGAGAATTCATGATCCCAAGTCTCCGTTGATTAGGTCTTAATCTACTGACGTTACTCAGTGGTTGATGTGTGTTGCTGTTTTCCATTTAGGGGCCTTACGTGTTTCTGCAAAGTTCATCATCATTTCTTCAAATATCCTGCTCTGTATGTCTACTCTGCATAAATCTCCAACAATTCTACCTCTGCACTTATGGATTCAGTCAAATAATGTGCCTACAGGCTGATATTTGCATGATTTATACCATTATTTATGATTCTTTGCATTATATTTTCAATACTACATGCATTTAACTCAAATATGCTAATGATTTTCAGTTACCTACGGGATTTCAGCATATTTCTCTGTTGTTTGCTTAAGATTATCAGTTTATTTGCAATTGTGATAGTGAGATTTTCTGAAATTGAAAGAAATTAAAGGAAATGCTTCTAATTAAGTTGAACCTTCAGCTTTTGATCCACATACATGCTTCATACTGTCATGAGGAGAAGAAATCAAACCATATGTTCACCAGGACATTCCATAGCTAGATACAGTTGATGCAAACTTCAGAGGATAATGAATGAAAACAATACATGCAACATGATGAGCACTCCAAGGGACGCAGCAAATCAAAGCACATATCCAGAATTCAGACACAGATTACTCAAGATTTACAAAGATTTGTAATCAAAATACTCTTCCCTTTCATTAAGTATGCAAAAGACATGTACATATACAGCAGCTTTGAAATAAGTCCTGAATACTTCAGCAATCCTATTTCAATTAAGTTTCGAATGAATATAACAAGGCATTCCACCACCTTTTATAGAATAAGGTGAGGAATCCGTTACAAAAGATCCACGGATCAAATATGTCAATACAAATCAACGGTCATCACTTCATGACTTGTCAATTTTACAAAAAGGCACAAGTTGCCAGCTGGCAACTATCTATACTGCATATGCAAGATATTCCCCCCTTCATGATGTATCTTCATCATGCTCTTCATCTGATGCATGCAGGTCATCATCATGTGTATCGCTTTCTAAACTTTCGCTATCCAGATGATGATGCTGTTGCATATGGGGTTGCATGCTGCTTTGGATCTGTTTGTATGCCTGCATAACCTGGTCTATTCCTCCACCATCTTGAGTCTTTGCCTTGATGATGGCGTGTTTGTGCGCTTCATACTTATCCCTGCTGTTGTCCAGCTTATTCTTTCTGTCCTGCAGTGTCTCATTATATGTCTCCAGCTGGCAAACAACATATTTGACAATATCCTCCTCACTTCTGGTTCATGCTGCCTCCATGTGCAACCTTACAATGCTCAGTAACAGCTCTAATAGCATCATGACTTCCTGCAAATAAACAGACAAACATTAAGTTCATCATCATGTGGATAAACAACAGGAAGTTAAACATTTTATTAAACAGGCCTCCAAATGTGCAGCTACAGGCAATCGGGCTCCAAATTTCTATCGCTCTGTTTTCCCGCCCATTTTCTTGTATATCGGGTTCAAATTAGGGCATATGTATGTATCGGCATGACTACACACGGTCGGGATGACAATTCTTCATTAGGCTGACGATGAAACTTATACCGATGCCAAAAATCATGATGATGTCCATCCATCAGGAAGACATGTTCTATCGGCATGATAACTCAAGATAAGGCCGATAGCAAGACCTAAAACTTTCGTCTGCATGATATTATGGAAATATGATGCTCCCCCTTCCGAATGTCTAGATGATGTCACCGTCATGTTTCGCTTCTATATATTGGGGAAAAGAAAGATATCATCATCATCATCATGTCAAAGAAAAATAGGAGGATATGAAATATGATCCTGCTGCTGAGGAAAGGAATATCATGGTGACGTCATCGTCATATCCGGGCTTCATTAAAATGCAAAAGATAACGTCACCGTCATGTTTAGTTAAGATTAGGGGATAAATGTAATATCAGGTCACCTAAGGAAGATGATCAGGTGGTGAATGTAATATGACCCCTTTGCGGCCAAGGTAACCCTCTCGAAAGATCAGGATGATGATGATCATCAGGATATCCGGGGCTTTTGTTAAACTTAGAACATGATGTCATCGTCATATTCGCGAACCGGATCATGTTTTGGAAAATATCCTGCCGAAGGGAAATGTGATGATGATGTCATCCTGATATTTGCTTCTTCGTTTATCAGATTGGGATGACGTCATAAGGATATTTGCAAAAGGTCATATTTCTCGGCAGGAGGACATTACGAAATATCGGGTAGACAAACAAGATCATGATGATCTTGACAACATGACAGGATAAAAATATGATGATCCTCCCCATCGAATACCATGATGGCGTAACCATCATATTAAGCCTTCGGAGCACGAGGATGAGTTGAGGTCATCATCAGGTTAGCGCTAGGGTGATATTTAAAATATGATCATGCTAAGGAATGGAATATCACCCTCCCTTAAAAGATAGGGTGATCATCATGTTGATCATGCAAAAGGAGATCAGGAGGATATGATGATGTCATCATCATATTAGCGAATATCAACAAATATGACCCTCTCTTGAAAGATCAGGATGATGACCCTCCGATAGGACTTTGAGATGCGCATGCAAATTATGCAGATAGTGGATTTCCTAAGCAGGGTGATATTGTAATATCAGCATGATATTATAATATCAGGTGATGTTATAAATATCAGCATGATGCTTGTTGTTATGAAATGTCGGGTTACACTCAAAACATTATGCTCACGATGCGCATAAGGTCATTTGACGGGTAAAACACACTATCACCTAAGATTGACGTCTGGATATTGGGACTGCATGATTTTTATCTGGTGATAGATCAAAATCATGATGACCTTGACAACATGACTGAGGATAAAAATATGATGATCACTTGCGATTATCAGGTTTGACCAAAACTTTGACTGCACATAACTCCCTCATATGGATGAATTTTCAAGTGATGTAAAAGGCAAACCTGCATGGAATTTCAAGCTCTTTCTAAATATGAGGTCATAGAAACAAAATATGAACTTTGAAAAACTAACCTCATGATGATGACCAACCTCATCGAATATCATGATGATGATGCACCTGACTCATTTTTACCAAACCGCCAGAAAACAGACAACACAAGCCAAGCCAAAAGTTGGGTCCCTGTTTTGCCAAGTTAAAATGGGGCGTGTTGTGTAACCACACAACAACTTGCCACCAAAGAAAACAACAAAATTCAAATGATTCAAGTGATATGATCATATTCATCTATAGCATTCTAATTCTTTCTAAGTAAAATCATCATGATCTTTGAATGATAAAGTTTCATCAAGGTAACAGTGCTAACAAAGGATCATGTGTGTGCATATGATTAATTATCCTCATCTTGAAAGCAAGTTGAAAATATAAGTAACTGGTGTTAAACTACATAGTTGGAGATCATCCCTCATAGCCAACCTGGATAGAGCCTTACTGCCAGCAGGTGTCTATATCCCTGGCAAGGTTATCTATACAATCTCCCTAAGTAGAGCCCCACTGCCAGTAGGCATCTATAGCCTCGGTAGAGTTACTTAGATGGCCTAAGTTTATTGTTTATATATTTATTTATTTATATATCTGATATCATCATGTTAGCTCATTTGTACAAGGTATGGTCACTTGCAGCTTTAGGTTGGATATTGTATTGGTAGCAAGGGAGTCCCTTTAGATTTTTCACTTAACACCTATACTCATATCTTCAACAAGCCCAAGGCTGTTAGGTGTTTCATTGTGTTTGATTCACTTTGGACAAGAAAAGGCACCTGATGAAAAGATATTATAAAACCTGATCATGAATATTTATCAGAATGAATTACAATCTATATCTAAAACTGATCTCATCACTTGAATCCTAACAATTTAGTTATTTTCTTAGGTGATGAAGTGCATCATCTTGACTTACCAAAACAAAACTCAACCAAAACAACACAAAACAGAAGAAACACTATACAAACAACTAACCTACAAAAAGGAAACAACAGAAACAGAACAAGAAAGCAAAACAAGCAAACTGTACAAACAACTAACCTACAAAATTATATACAAACCACTACTAGGCAGACAAAAACCAGCAAACGACCTAAGTACACCTGTATTTGCATACTTCTTTTGATTGTGCAGGAGCATTAGGGTATCAGTTATGGTTCTCAACCTAGCAAATTTATCTTTATATTCTGAAAAATATTCTGGTATTCTGAATTCACTGTTTTCAACAGAACAACTCTTGATGATCAGCAACTGAGGCAGCTCATCATGTTCATGATTAATCCATATGCATGTCTTATCTCCTGAATTTCCATAATTAAAATAGTATTCAACATCATTTACTGTGGAAAGGAGAAATACAACCTGATGTATTTCTGATTTTGCTGGACATGCTTCTTCATTGGCAGCTGATCTTCCATTTGTCATTATATTTTCACTGCTTGGCTCAGTGCCTGGTCTCTCTTGAAATTGAAGGATGTATGACTCTTGATGTATTAATTCTTCATCTTTATCCAGCCTTATCCCTTCATTCTGGATGTTCAGTTTATCCTCCAGTTCAGGAAACTTCTCAATATTTTCTTCAATTTCCTGCACATCAGCATCTAAATAAGTATCTTTATTATCACAACCTGATATACAGAAATTTATCCCTTCTAAATCATGTGACTGTAAAGGAGAAACAACTTTCACTTGATAAGGACACTCCCCTGTTTCATTCTCAAAATATTTCTGGAGTGACGTCTGATCATTCACAACAACTCCAAAGTCTTCTACATCTTCATCTTTCAGGAATTGTTCATTAAATAATTCACATCTTCTATCTAGTAAAGGATCTGGTTCCATTAAGCTGTAACATTCTTGCATTTGATCATTCAATTCAAAGAAGTTAGGTAATAAATCAGCATTTATTTTCTTCTCTATGACTCCCTGAGTTACCACTATCATAGGAACTTCATCATCAGGAGTGCATTTAAATTGTTCTACTATTTGTTTACACTTCTCTTTACCATAGAATGACTCCAGGAAAGACGTTTCATCTTCTTTATCAAAAGTATTAGGATCAGAATCAAAAATATTATCCTGATGAATGATTTCTTCTCTAAAATTTTCACAAGATTCATACCTGCATACTGACTGGTCCTTACTTGTATTAGGAAGTAGAGAACTCCTATCAATCTCACCATAAAATGAATCCAGGAAAGATGTTTCCTCTTCATTACCTTCTGGAACCGATTCAGCTGTTGTATTTTCTAGAATCTTTTTCAACATGATCAAGCAGGTGTAACAATCCCTTTCTGAATGCTCTTCATCATGTAATCTGCACCAGCTTTCAATCAAGACATCATCAGTGGATAAACCTAATATTTGACTACACTGTATATTTCTGGACAAGTATAATTCAAAATCTTCAGAATGATCCACTTCAGTGTTTGGACAACTAATAACTTCTAGTGCTACATCTGCTTGTTGCTCTAGAATTTCCTCATTTTCCTGGCAAACTTCTTCATTTTCCTGGCAAATTTCGGCCCTGAACACATCCAGGAAGAATATTAGTCCTTTCAAGTATAAATCCAACCTTGTAAGGAAAGTTAAACAATTTATTTCGCTGTGTTCCACAGTCTGGTGTATCTTGCAACAGGTGGATAAACCAAAGTTAGACAAACTGTGAGGGTAAAGCTGCCTACTCAAAGTTTCCTGCAATAAAGGAATGTTAACTTGACAATTGCCTTCATATACATCCATCAAAATGAGACTATATTTTTCAATTTTTTTAGGATTTTAAAATTTTAAGGAGATCCATCATATCTCAGACTAAAACTTGAAAGTCCAGAAAATCAAACAAATATTTGAGGCTTCAGGCTAGATCTTGGCAAAGGTGCAACCAAAACATCTCAGATATTTGATATTTGCAGACATGAACCTGAAATGCTAAAATATTTATGTAATATTTGCAGAAATCCAGAAATTCTCTGTTCAGGCCCTCTTTCTAGCACCAATTTATGTTGCGTTAGAAGCAAGGGGCCTGCATAAAATGAATGATGACTAAAGCAATGGCGTCTTTTCCAGTTCTACCCTCCTTCTAGTGCCAATTTATGTTGGTGATGATGTTGATTTATGTTGTGTTAGAAGCGAGGGGGGGCTGAACTGGTGGTGCAGTTGGCTGAGGTTGAACTAAAGGTATACCCTGGGTTTGAACAGGAGGTGTCGCAGATATACCAGAAGGTATTTGCAAACCGACAGGGGTCACAGGAGGAGGTCCCGGTGAAGCTCTAGACGTGCTTGATCCTGGAGTATGGTGAATGTCTACAGTCCTAGGTCTGAAACCTCTAACAGGCAATTCTTCAAAAACTTCACTAGGTCTAGACTTGGTATTTATCCTGTAAGCTAGGATTTCTCGATTTGGAGGCAAATTGGCTGAAACTTTGCAAATATTGGTTAGATTTCACTGGATGAGGTGATATTTGCGGTCAAATTGCAAATCAGACTGGATATTTACGAAATATTTGCGAAGACACTGCAAATGTGACAGGATATTGGGATATCCTGACCCGTAACACAAGACCTCGAGTGCCTAAGGCTTAAAAGTCTCAAAGTTTGAACAAATTTACGTATCTTTAGCCGATATTAGTGAATTCAGAGAGATCTACCGTAAAGCTTGCAATATTTATGTGAGACCTGGAAATCTTTACATAGAATGTGCATATACAATCTTTTCACAGTAAATATTTACGTAATTTACTGAAATTCACAGACGATCTGAGGGTACCTTACTCTATGCGTCATCAAACCTGAAAATACTGAGGATGAGCGTGATCTTCCAGACTGGCCCTCCTTCTTTGGTGATGCTGAGAAACAGCTCAGCGGCCCTCCTTCTAGCGCCAATTTATGTTGGTCATGATGTTAGTCATTCACAAACATAGAATAAAAGTTACACAACAACCTTTACTCATCTTGAAAGATACAATGAATTCAGAGAATTCATGATCCCAAGTCTCCGTTGATTAGGTCTTAATCTACTGACGTTACTCAGTGGTTGATGTGTGTTGCTGTTTTCCATTCAGGGGCCTTACGTGTTTCTGCAAAGTTCATCATCATTTCTTCAAATATCCTGCTCTGTATGTCTACTCTACATAAATCTCCAACAATTCTACCTCTGCACTTATGGATTCAGTCAAATAATGTGCCTACAGGCTGATATTTGCATGATTTATACCATTATTTATGATTCTTTGCATGATATTTTCAATACTACATGCATTTAACTCAAATATGCTAATGATTTTCAGTTACCTACGGGATTTCAGCATATTTCTCTGTTGTTTGCTTAAGATTATCAGTTTATTTGCAATTGTGATAGTGAGATTTTCTGAAATTGAAAGAAATTAAAGGAAATGCTTCTAATTAAGTTGAACCTTCAGCTTTTGATCCACATACATGCTTCATACTGTCATGAGTAGAAGAAATCAAACCATATGTTCACCAGGACATTCCACAGCTAGATACAGTTGATCCAAACTTCAGAGGATAATGAATGAAAACAATACATGCAACATGATGAGCACTCCAAGGGACGCAGCAAATCAAAGCACATATCCAGAATTCCGACACAGATTACTCAAGATTTACGAAGATTTGTAATCAAAATACTCTACCCTTTCATTAAGTATGCAAAAGACATGTACATATACAGCAGCTTTGAAATAAGTCCTGAATACATCAGCAATCCTATTTCAATTAAGTTTCGAATGAATATAACAAGGCATTCCACCACCTTTTATAGAATAAGGTGAGGAATCCGTTACAAAAGATCCACGGATCAGATATGTCAATACAAATCAACGGTCATCACTTCATGACTTGTCAATTTTACAAAAAGGCACAAGTTGCCAGCTGGCAACTATCTATACTGCATATGCAAGATATTCCCCCCTTCATGATGTATCTTCATCATGCTCTTCATCTGATGCATGCGGGTCATCATCATGTGTATCGCTTTCTGAACTTTCGCTATCCGGATGATGACGCTGTTGCATATGGGGTTGCATGCTGCTTTGGATCTGTTTGTATGCCTGCATAACCTGGTCTATTCCTCCGCCATCTTGAGTCTTTGCCTTGATGATGGCGTGTTTGTGCGCTTCATACTTATCCCTGCTATTGTCCAGCTTATTCTTTCTGTCCTGCAGTGTCTCATTATATGTCTCCAGCTGGCAAACAGCATATTTGACAATATCCTCCTCACTTCTGGTTCATGCTGCCTCCATGTGCAACCTTACAATGCTCAGCAACAGCTCTAACAGCATCATGACTTCCTGCAAATAAACAGACAAACATTAAGTTCATCATCATGTGGATAAACAACAGGAAGTTAAACATTTTATTAAACAGGCCTCCAAATGTGCAGCTACAGGCAATCGGGCTCCAAATTTCTATCGCTCTGTTTTCCCGCCCATTTTCTTGTATATCGGGTTCAAATTAGGGCATATGTATGTATCGGCGTGACTACACACGGTCGGGATGACAATTCTTCATTAGGCCGACGGTGAAACTTATACCGACGCCAAAAATCATGATGATGTCCATCCATCAGGAAGACATGTTCTATTGGCATGATAACTCAAGATAAGGCCGACAGCAAGACCTAAAACTTTCGTCTGCATGATATTATGGAAATATGATGCTCCCCCTTCCGAATGTCCAGATGATGTCACCGTCATGTTTCGCTTCTGTATATTGGGGAAAAGAAAGATATCACCATCATCATCATGTCAAAGAAAAATAGGAGGATATGAAATATGATCCTGCTGCTGAGGAAAGGAATATCATGGTGACGTCATCGTCATATCCGGGCTTCATTAAAATGCAAAAGATAACGTCACCATCATGTTTAGTTAAGATTAGGGGATAAATGTAATATCGGGTCACCTAAGGAAGATGATCAGGTGGTGAATGTAATATGACCCCTTTGCGGCCAAGGTAACCCTCTCGAAAGATCAGGATGATGATGATCATCAGGATATCCGGGGCTTTTGTTAAACTTAGAACATGATGTCATCGTCATATTCGCGAACCGGATCATGTTTTGGAAAATATCCTGCCGAAGGGAAATGTGATGATGATGTCATCCTGATATTTGCTTCTTCGTTTATCAGATTGGGATGACGTCATAAGGATATTTGCAAAAGGTCATATTTCTCGAAAGGAGGACATTACGAAATATCGGGTAGACAAACAAGATCATGATGATCTTGACAACATGACAGGATAAAAATATGATGATCCTCCCCATCGAATACCATGATGGCGTAACCATCATATTAAGCCTTCGGAGCACGAGGATGAGTTGAGGTCATCATCAGGTTAGCGCTAGGGTGATATTTAAAATATGATCATGCTAAGGAATGGAATATCACCCTCCCTTAAAAGATAGGGTGATCATCATGTTGATCATGCAAAAGGAGATCAGGAGGATATGATGATGTCATCATCATATTAGCGAATATCAACAAATATGACCCTCTCTTGAAAGATCAGGATGATGACCCTCCGATAGGACTTTGAGATGCGCATGCAAATTATGCAGATAGTGGATTTCCTAAGCAGGGTGATATTGTAATATCAGCATGATATTATAATATCAGGTGATGTTATAAATATCAGCATGATGCTTGTTGTTATGAAATGTCGGGTTACACTCAAAACATTATGCTCACGATGCGCATAAGGTCATTTGATGGGTAAAACACACTATCACCTAAGATTGACGTCTGGATATTGGGACTGCATGATTTTTATCTGGTGATAGATCAAAATCATGATGACCTTGACAACATGACTGAGGATAAAAATATGATGATCACTTGCGATTATCAGGTTTGACCAAAACTTTGACTGCGCATAACTCCCTCATATGGACGAATTTTCAAGTGATGTAAAAGGCAAACCTGCATGGAATTTCAAGCTCTTTCTAAATATGAGGTCATAGAAACAAAATATGAACTTTGACAAACTGACCTCATGATGATGAGCAACCTCATCGAATATCATGATGATGATGCACCTGACTCATTTTTACCAAACCGCCAGAAAACAGACAACACAAGCCAAGCCAAAAGTTGGGTCCCTGTTTTGCCAAGTTAAAATGGGGCGTGTTGTGTAACCACACAACAAGAAGGAGGGTGGATCTTGCCCACTAAGTCGAGTCCCCATTGACAGAAAGGCCAAGGAGTTGTTAATGGCTGTAGCTCCTGCACTGGTGCATGGATTAGGTTCCCATGGATTTGGCACTTTTTGCATTTCTTTACAAACTGATAGGAGTCTTGTTCCATAGTTGGCTAGTAGTACCCCATGCGGATGAGTTTCTTGGTTAGGGTAGGGCCACTAGAGTGAGCCCCTAATATACCGTCATGTATTTTGCTTAGGGCGGTTTGATATTCCTCACTATTGAGACACCTAAGGAGAGTACCATTGAGACCTCGGTGATATAGGGTGTTGGTAACAATGGCATACCGGGATGCCTGCTGGATGAAGGTTCTTTTTTGGTTACTGGAGAGGTCAGATGGGAGGGTATTCTCTTTTAGATAGGCAAATATTTTACGATAGAGAGGGGAATTGGCTCCTATGATGTGGCATATGATATGGGATTATGGGGTGTCATAAGTAGGATAGGACACTGGCTCTACTAAGAACTCATATCGTGTTTGATGACCTGGAATGTCGAGGAGAGAGGCCATTGTAGCCATTGCATCTGCAGCTTTGTTCTCGATCCTTGGTATCTGTTCAAAAGATATCTTGACAAAATATTCTTTGAAGTCATCTGCCATTTGTTTGTAAGGAATCAGTTTCTCATCTTTCATTTGGTAGTCATCATTCACTTGATTGATGACTAGCTGTGAGTCCCCATAGACTTGAAGTTCCTTGATGTTCCACTCAATTGCCAGCTTGATACCGATGACCAGGGCTTCATATTCTGCTACATTGTTAGTGCAGGGGAACATTAACCTGTATGACTTTGGAATAGTGTCACCATTAGGTGTGATTAATAAGATACTTGCCCCTGATCCATGCTGAGTGTATGAGCCGTCAAAATACATTTTCCAGGTTGCTGTATTTATGTGGAAGATAGAGTCATCTGGAAATTCAAAGCTCAGAGGGTTGTCATCTGTTAAAGGTGCTTCTGCCAGTTGATCTGCTAGTACTTGTCCTTTTATTGCTTTCCTGTCGACATATTCAACATCGAACTCACTGAGAAGCATGACCCATTTAGACAATCTACCTATTAGGGCTACCTTGTTGAGTAAATATTTGAGTGGGTCTATTTTTGCTATCAATTTGACAGAGTGTGACAGCATGTAATGTCTCCATTTTTGTGAGGTGAAGACAACAGCTAGACATGCTCTTTCGATTGGTGTGTATTGTAGTTCATACCCAACAAGTGTTCGACTAATGTAGTAGATAGCCTGTTCTTTCCCATTGTAGTTCTGTTGTGCAAGGAGAGCTCTTAAAGCTATTGGTGTAGTTGAGATATACAGTAATAGAGGCTTGCCCTGAATTAGTGGCATTAATACCGGTGGTTTCATGAGATATTCCTTTAGTTGCTAGAATGCCTGTTCACATGACTTGTTCCATTTGAAGGGGACATTTTTGTGTAGCAGATGAGAGAATGGGTGGCACTTGTCTGCCAGTTGGGAAATGAACCTTCTAATAGACTATAGTTTGCCTTGTAGGGATCTTAGCTGAGTCAAGTTCTTAGGAGGTGGCATCTCCATTATGGCCTTCACCTTAGCTAGATCAACTTCAATACCATTTGCAGATACTATGTAGCCCAGTAATTTACCTGATGTAACCCCGAACACACACTTCTTTGGATTAAGGCGCACATTGAACTATTCCAACCTATTGAAGATTTTGTCTAAAACTGCCAAGTGTTCTTCTCTAGTAAGTGATTTTGCCAGAATGTCGTCGATGTAGTCTTCCATTATGGTGTGCATCATGTCGTGGAAGATCATAGTCATGGCTCTTTGATATGTTGCACCAGCATTTTTTAGACCAAATGGCATGACACACAAATAGTAGGTGCCCCAAGGACATGTGAATGCCATTTTGTGTTGGTCTTTGGGTGCAATCTTTATCTGGTTATAGCCCAAGAAACCATCCATGAGTGAAAGCATAGTGTGGCCTGCCGTGAGATCTACAATCATGTCTATGTTGGGCAGGGGCAAATCATCTTTTGGACAAGCTTTGTTTAGGTCCTTGAAATCATTGCATATTTTGACCCTGCCATCTGGTTTAGCCACTGGTACTATATTCAAAACCTATTCAGGATAGTCTATAGGCCTGATAAATCCGATGTCTAGTAGTTTCTTTAGCTCTTCATTTACCATGAGGGCCACATGTGGATGCATCTTTCTAAGTTTTTGTTTGACCGGTTTAGCTCCTGGAGCTAGAGATAAATGATGCATGATAAGATTCAGATCTAGCCTTGGCATGTTAGCGTATGTCCATGCGAAGTTGATTTGTTTTCTCTTGAAGAAATCTGTAAATGCTAGTTTTTCATGTTTTGTGAGAGCTTTTACCATGTGGATCATTCTAGGCTCATCACCAGTGCTGACATTGATTAGTTCTGCCAGTTCTATTAATATCGATGATCTCTCCTGATGTGTAAGATTGGGGAGATTGTCAAGCCTTCCATCCTTCGGCACCTCAGAGAGGTTTTCACCATTTGATACATCTTTATTTTTACTATTTTGATGATCTAACACTGCCGCAAAGCAGTTTTCACCGTTAGATCATTCTTTTATCTTGATATTTTTATGACTGAAAGGCTTGGCACTCTCTCTAAAATAGGCCTTCTCGTTGAGTTCAATAGCATAGCCAGCTCTGTGGTCTCCTGCAGGTATGTGATCTCTAATCTCAAGATAATCGATGATGGCTTCGTCATTTTCAAAGGTGTCTAGCTCAGGGGTGGTGTCTTCCAGGTCCCAGTCGATAAGTTCAGGGTGTACCAAAGGTAAGGGATCATTAGGTTGGTCTGGTTCAATGGCGTTGATGGTTAGGATAGAATTATTAAAGGCCCAGACAAAGTCTGCGATGGTACCCTCTATTAGTGGATCCGTCAAGGGGGTATCATTCCTTCCTCACGATTTTCACTATTGTTGCTATGCGGGTCGGACTCTAGCAGTCTAGCCCTTGGACCTTGTCCCTCGTTGTCATGGGTTGGGTCGTACTCATGGACAACGTCAATATCCTTTTCGTCACAAGACATCTCAAAGAGGCTATCCCACTCATACTCATTAGAATTAGTTTTGTTTCCCATTTGCATTCTCTGAATTTGTTCAACCAAATTGCTAGTGGATGCTTTTGGTTGTTTGCCTTTGTTCTTGTTGGTTCTGTTGTTTCTTGATGCTCCAGTGTACCCTAGCCCTGTAGTGTCTCAGGCTGTTAAGGTATGAGGTTGGATGGGTTCAGTGATGCCATCCTTTCTTGAATCAAGTGGACTGTGTTCCTCATACCCCATTCTCTGTAGCATTTGAAAGCCTTGACCATATTGTGCCATTTGTATAATGGGATGGTTATGTTGTGTTGAGGAACTACCTTCATCTTTGTATAGCCACTGTAGGATATCTTTTTCATCACTTTCATCTTCTAGGCTTCCCCATTTCACAAATGGTCCTTTGGTTGGCTTCTATGCTATGGGTGTTTTTAAGATAGGTCTCCCATAGGATCTAGGAGATAGAGGTAGTTGTGCCAAACAGAGGGATTGGGATACTGTGTACTCACCCAGGCCCTTATCTTGGAGTTGGAGTTTAGGTTGAGATGCTCATGAAGTGGAAGCAAGTGTAACTGGATCTACACGAGATGAAGAGGCAGTAGAAGCACGGTTGGTGGGGATTACAACTTCTGGTTTGGGCTGAATAGAGTTGCAGTATTGAAAGGGGTTAGGGTCACCTTGGATGGTGATCTCTTGACCTTCATGTGGGAACTTGATACATTGATGGTATGTGGAAGGTACTGCTTTCAAAGCATGGATCCATGGTCACCCAAGAAGAATGTTGTATGCTAGCTCCATGTCAAGGACTTGACAAGCTACATCTTTCACTACGGGGCCCACCCTGATTGGTAGGGTAACAATTCCTTTAGACGTTCTTTCTTCCTCATCATAGGCTTTTATGGTGATTTTTCTTTTCGGATCGATAGCCTTCTCTGAAAACCCCAATGTAAGGATTAGCTTTAATGTGCAGATATTCAAACCAACCCCTCCATTTATTAGGACTCTTTTGATCTTGTGTTTATGTATGAAAGCTTCGATATGCAGGGAAGCGTTATGGGGTTGAGTGATTGACATATCATCCTTCCCAGTGAATGATAGGGAATGCGGTGAGGTGATGTGACCGACCATGGTTTGGAATTGTTCTTCAGCTAAGTTCGTGGGAACGAAGGCTTCTGCTAAGGCTTTGTCAAGTATAGACCTATGAGAGGGAGACAGACGTAGAAGTTCTAACATGGAGATGTGTGCAGGTGTTTTGTGGAGTTGATCCACGATAGTGTACTGACTAGACGGAGGAGCGAAAGCTCCTCTAAGGGTGACCTTGTTACTACAGGTAGTAACATTGCAATCTAGATCCTTATTGATAGTGATCACATTGATGTGTGAATCACTTTCTAAGATATGGTTAACAACATAGTCGAAGCTGACATTTGTGTAGTTTGTGTTGTTAGAGCCACTGTTATTTCTGTTGGAAGGTCCTCCTTGCTCGTAGTTAGGAAGAGGATCCTTGAATGCCTGATGATCGTTGTTGGAGGTATGTCCGTGAGATTGTTCATTAATGAATATTTTGTTTTTCTCTATTAAGTCTTGGATTATATGCTTGAGTGCAATACAATCGTTTGTCTTGTGCCCCCTGTTTCGGTGGTATTCACAGAAGTCATTGTCGTTCCACCAGTGGGGTTTGACCTTTGGTTCGTACTCTCATGTTGAGGGAAGCATTATGAGATTGTTGGTGATTAACTTCCGTAGGGCAATTTCTAGTGACTCATCCAAAGGTGTGAACTTTCTCCTAGGCCGAAAGTTGGTAAACCTAGATTCGGTATTTCTTGGTTTGTTTTGCGGGGGGTTATTTTGAGGTGTTGATAGGTTGAAAATTGGTTGCTTAGGTGCCGTATTTTTGGTATCCACCACCCCGTCATTCACAACATTCTTATTTTTCATCCAGAATATAGGTTTGCCATTGTTGGTGTTGGTATTAGGAGTGTCTTTATAGAGCTTGATTTGACCTTTCACGATTAGGGCTTTTTCTATGATGAGGCCCATCTCAATGACCTTGCTAAAAGAAGTAGGACATTGGATTTGGATTTGGTAGCTTAGGTCCATTTGCAGATTGTGGATGAACATTTCTAGCATTTGTTTCTCTGGCATTTGGTGTGGGTACTTGCTTGCCAGTTGTCTACATCTCTGTAAGAAGGCAGCGAAAGATTCTCCTCCTTTCTCTTTGGTGTTACAAAGATCCAATATTGAGGTGTCGTGCTCAATATTGTAAGAGAAGTGGGTGACAAACTTGTCTACAAGCTCATTGAAGGTTTTAATACCAGGTGGCAATCTAGAGAATCATTCCATGGCTTGCCCACCTAGGCTTCGTGGGAAGAGTCGCATAAGGAATGTGTCGTTATGTGCGACCTCCAAGCAAGCAGCGTTGAATTCTCTGATGTGATCCCTTGGGTCACCCTTTCCTTGATATTTGTCAAACTTAGGCACCTCAAATTTTGAGGGGAAAGGTATCATGACCAAGGCCTTATCAAAAGGATATGGTGAAATATCCTCTAGGGTGTAATGTTTAGTCGATGCTCCCATTTTTATGTCTAAAATTTGTTGTTGGAGATCTTCATATTTTTGGTTCATTAGACTTAGGGCATCTGTAGCATCAGTGTTGGTTTTGCTTTTGTCTAAAGGTGTTTCTTCCTCATGTCTACTTCCCTCAGTTTCTTTGAGAGTCTCTACGTCATAATCCTTAGGGAGCTTGACTCCTAGACTTGCCAGATGTAAAAAGAACTTTGTGGGGTCTTGAGCAAGTACTCCTTCTAATAGGCATTGAAATTTTGGGTCGTGCTACGTGTGAAGGATCTCATCCATGGAAATTTCTTCTTCACTTTCATGAGTGTTTGGAATGATCTTCTTTGCCATTTCGATCTGTTTTTGTTTTTGTAATCTTGTTAAGACCATGCAAGGTGCTAAAGAAATGGGATGGAGTGAAAAGGATTCTTTGAGCAAGATGCTAGGATGATACAAAGTTTTAGCAAGGTTCTTCTGAGATCTATGTGATGTCAAACAAGTTGGGTATACAAAGCTATAGTCAAAGTAGGGATGTTAGAAATCCAAATACTTGATGTTGACTAGTCTTATATAAGCCACTAGTAGAGTGCCAAGAGAAAGGATAAGTAACCCTTGATATTGGACACTTACTAGGTTTGTTTGAGTGTTGATTGTGATCTAGAGTAATCTTGGTTCTAACCTTGTAGGAATTTGGAAAGATTTGGCGAGATTGTGGATGAAAAAGCAGATATGGTATGGAAGAGAGCGAGAAATGGTTGATTTGCAAGGTCTTGATCAGATTTTGAAAAACTGAAACAGGTTTTTGAAGATGGTTTTTGAAAAGTTTTTGACAGTTTTGCTCTTGGAATGTACTGAATTTTACTCTTTGGTTTAAATACACAACAACATAAGTCAGATGCACCAGTAGTCGGAGCAAATGCGCAATAAGTAAGTTCAAATGTGCAACACTGGCAAGGTTTTAAATGCGACACAGCAGATGTTAAATGTGCCAAAAGTTGGGTCAAATGCGCAATACTGGCAAATGCGTCACAACAGAGCTCAGATGAGCAAAAAGTTGAATCAGATGTGCAATACTGGCAAATGCGCCACAACAAAATTTAGATGCGCAAAAAGTTGAATCAGATGCGCCACAGGTCGTGGTAAATGCGTAACTCTAGCTTTTTGTCTTGTTTTCTCAGAATTTTGGAAGATTTTGGAATGTTTTCAAGATTTTTCTGCTTTTGGTTTGAAAAACTTAGTGTTTCTGATAAGTCTGATGTTCAATTATGGAAAAAACACAACAAACACATAGAAGTTTTTCATGATTTTTATCTTTTTATATTTTTTTTGTATTTTTTTGGACTATTTTGACTCAAAACAAGTACAACCTAGGCTGGATGTGACAATATTCATTGAATCCTCTAGCTGTGCCACTCAAAGTGTGTAGCTCCAGGATCTGGTAGCACCGGCTCCCCTCCACGGCACTCACTTCTCACACATACCAGACCTGGGTTTCCTTAAGCTTGTACCCTCACCGAACTTTAGGATTGTCCCTGCTACCTCTACTAAGAGTCACTTGAATCAAGGCCAGTTCAAGGGCTCCACCCTTTGCATCAACAAATAGGGGTTTTTGTCTTGCTACACAATTGGTTCTTAGTTAGGGCAACCGTTCGAGTGGTTACATGTGCGGCGGCACTACTCTCCGTTATGGAGTCTCCCAGCCTCAAAGGGTTATGCCTATGAGGGTTTTGGGGGAGGTTGGCCGTCGGTGTAACACAACAGCACTCGTTGCTTGAGGTTTTCACCTCAAGCACAATTTATTTTAAGTGGCTTGGTAGGGCTTGGCTTTAGCCTGTTACCACTCAAGGTCGTTCCCACTTGGACAAGCTTGCATCCAAGGGCAGGCCCCCCTAAAGGTTTGACAAATAGAATGACAAGTCTGGCACTTTGATCATCTAGTTAAGGGGAGAGCATATGCCTATTGTCATTCGCAAGCATAGAGTACAATGGTTAATCCAACCTAGTTAAAAATAGAAAAACTGAATGAGCTAATCTACTTGTGCACTCACATGATTGTTAACTTGGAAGTGTTTAGATCATAGCATTGTTCATTTTCCCATTTGTTAACTTGAAAGTGATTAAGACATAGCAATGTTCATTTTCCCGTTTGTAAAGATAGCAGTGGTCTAATCTAGGAAAATAAATGAACAGTGCAAAGATAGCAATTTGGGTCCTATTACTTCCTTCCTAGTTATGAACTATGTGAAGTTTGTATGAAATGCACTTGTTACTTTACCCCTAATTAGTCTAAGTGAACTATATAAGGCATCTAAATGATCTAATCTAGCTGCTAACCCTGCAAAACAATTGTTAGTTCAAACACACAAAAATCAGAAAACCCTAAAACAGCTAGCAGAATCAAATGCGTCGCACTACAACCTGAATGCGCAGAAACAGGGAGTGCATGCAGCATTGAACAGAAGCGCAAAAATAGAATGTAAATGTGCAAAAATAAGAGGTATATGCGCAACTATAACAGATGCGTCGTTAGATAGAGTAGATGCGCCAACAGATAGAATACATGCACAACTATAATGGATGCATCGTTAGACAGAATGGAAGCACCGAAATGCAAGGTATATGTGTAGCTACAATGCAGGTGCAAAAACAGAGATTGGATGCATAGTTTCTGAGGGTAAATGCGCCAAAGTATCAAATGCACCAATTCGCGAGGTAAATGCACCATCTAAGAAGTCAGATGCGCCAACTCAGAATGCAAATGCGTCACTTCAGGGGTTAGATGCGCCAGATGCCTCTGTCAGAACCTGTTCGTCACCTATACGGACTTGTCACTTGAAAACACTCAGTTTATTGATTAGTAAGAGGGGCAAGGGCCCCATAGTGGGCACCAAAATGTGAGGGGGAAAATAGGTTAATCAAATCAATGAATAATAAAACCCAAACATCAATAGAAGTTGAAAGCAAAGAAGATTAAAACACAGTAAATGTACTTACAACCTCTTTAGCTATCGTTTTCCATTGCTCACCTATTTGTCCTTGATCTTGATAATAAATCCCTCAGAAGCATTGCTCCCTTGCTTGTTTGAAGATGACAAAGACAGAATGGCTCTGATATTCGTGTGATTGAAGGTGAGCTTCAACACACTAGATAGAGGATGAGATGAATGCTTAAGAAAATGGGTGCTAAAGGCGCGCTTGATTTCCTACAACATAAGTTTGCATAAATGATAAGTGATGAAATGAAGAAGGAGAGGGTGGTATTTATAGAAGAAGGTGAGGGAAGACCAATGGTTTAGAAGAAAAGGAAAGATCAACGGAGGAGGGTTGTTGAGGAACGTGCAACAAATGGAAGAAAGACACGTCATTCAAAAAGTAGCTTTGTTGAGTTAACTCCTCTTTTGATGAGGATGAGATTTGATTTTCTTAAATTAGAATTTATTTTTCTAATTTAAGAGAAGATTTGCTTTAAAGATGCTTTAAAACTGATTTTTCTTTTGTAACTTAGCTTTTGCTTTTATATGACAAGAGGAAAGTATTTTTGGAAGATAAGAATGATTTTTGTGAAGATAAGAAGGCATAATTAAATAAAAAGATTTATTCTTTAATTATTTTGTAGATAATTCAGAGGAATAAATAAAATATAGAAATATATTTTATTTTTGTGAAGATATTTGAAGAATAAAATAAAATATAAAAATATATTTTATTTAGTGGAGAATTTAGATTTAATTTAAATAAAATTTGCATTTTTTTTAAATTTGGAAGAATAAAATATTTTAATTAAATAATTGAAATTATTTAATTATTTAGAAGAATGAAGTTGATGTAGATGAATTTAATTAATTAAATAAAAGGTAATTTATTTAATTAAATGAGAGGAAGTGAATCAAATAAATAAATAAATGTATTTATTTATTGATAGAGGAATGCGAAGGTGAAATAAATATTTAAAATATTTATTTAAGTAGAGTCATGTCAATTTTAGGTGTATACAAATTTTGCAGATGATCTTAGACTCGATGAAAAATATAGAAAATATCAAGGGGTGATACATCCCATCTGCCATCAGTGCGAATCTAATCTCTTCACTGCCATATTTCAGATATTTCATATGTTCATTATTGAAGATAGACATCTAAGCTACTCGCATTCAATGCCCAGAATATCTTCCATCGATTCATTGTTAAAGATTGATGATTAAGCAACTTGCATTAAAGTTTGAAAATATCTTCCATCTGCACCGTTTCTAGATCTTTTGTGCCATAACTTCTTGTAGTTGGACATCCCTTCGAGGAGAGATATTTTCCTGTTGCATCTCTTTTAAGCGAATTTTTGTAACCAACTTAGGTCAGTTTGAAACGCTATATATGCATAGAGTGAGATGTAAATAGGGTTGGAAAATTTTTTACTTTCAGTCCTTCTGTTTCCAAACAAAGCTTTCTAGTACTGTAACTGAGTCTTCTTATTAAATATATGCAAGTTATTTTTACCTCTTTTACTAATTTTTGTTTAGTGTGAATCTGCATGTGATTGTCTGTGAACATTTTATTCCTCTCAATCATTATGTTTCTCACCTCTGCTAGGATCATTTGAATCTGTGTATGTCCACTTGATGTATCTGGTTATGTTGTGCATTTTCTCAGTTCTATGAAAGTCTCTTTTAATTAGTCTGGTGCATCACCCTTACTTTTTAGTTTTCCTGTTTTCATCTTTCATTTAAAAGCATTCCTTCTCACTTTTCCTCTGAAGACCTAGTAATTTTAGGTGATAACCAGTCAAGGAAGCCGGCCTTCTTTGAAGGTCTGATCTCATTTCACAATGTCCCACACTTTGAGATCATTCCCATTGTGTCATTGGAATGCTTGGACTCTCTCCAAGCAGGGTTCAATTTCATGTGACAGAAGATAGCTTTGGCTAAATTGTATGAAAAACCCTCAGCCTCTAATAAGGTATTTCTCATGAAGCATTTGTTTAATCTGAAAATGATTGAAGGTGGATCTGTGTAAGATCATTTAAATGAGTTTAATACGATTACCAGTCAGTTGACTTCTGTAAAAGTGAAATTTGATGAAGAGGTAAGGGCTCTCTTGGTTTTATGTTCTTTGCCCGAAAGCTGGAATAACTTGGTAATGGTTGTAAGTAACTCTATCTCTGGTTCAAATACTTTGAAATTTGGTGATGTTGTTGGTGTTATCCTTAGCAAGGAAATTTGATGGAAAAGCACAAGTGAGACTTCAACATCTGGTAATGCTTTGACTTTAGAGAACATGGGAAGAACAAAGGAAAAAGGAAAAAGCCCTACAAATTGTGGGAAGTCACAAGGGAAGTTGAAGAAAGGAAGATCTAAATCCAGAGGAAGAATGGATTGCTGGCACTATGGAAATCCAGGACACTTGAAGAAGGATTGCTGGTCTCGAAAGGGCAAACAAGGAGATGGGCAACATGATGATAGTAAGGAAGCTAATGTTGCAATCAATAAATTACAGGATGCTTTAATTCTATGTTTAGATAATGCTAATAATTCCTAGATAATAGATTCAGGGCCTTCATTTCATGCCACACCCCATAGGAAATATTTTATAGATTATGTTTAAGGTGATGATGAACCCTGTCAGATTGTTGGAAAAGGAAAGATAAAAATCAAGTTGCAGAATGGAAATGAATGGTTTCTACAGGAGGTAAGGCATGTTCCAAATTTGAGAAGGAATTTAATCTCTGTAGGACAACTGGGTAGTGAAGGCTGTATAGTTACCATTTTAGACAAAGTCTGGAAGGTCTCTAAAGGTGCATTAGTAGTAGCTAAAGGTGAAAAGGTAGGCACATTGTATTTGTGTACTGGTAATACTTATTCTACCTTAGTTGCTACAGAAACAGTTGCTACTAAAATAGTTATATCACGTGCTATAGGGACAGAAACATAATTGTGACACCATAGACTTGGGCACATGAGTGAGAAAGGGATGAAGATCCTTCACTCTAGAAAGTTGCTACCAGGTTTGAAGAAGATTAACTTGGAGTTCTGTGAAAATTGTATTTATGGAAAACATAAAAGAGTTTGATTTTTCAAAGTTGGGAAAGAGAAGAAGAGTAAGAAATTAGAGCTTGTGCATTTAGATGTATGGAGACCAACTCAGGTATCTTCTCTTGGTGGCTCTTGATATTATGTTACTTTTATTGATGATGTAACTAGGAAAACATGGGTGTATTTCCTAAATAAAAAATCATAAGTATTTGAAACTTTTAAAAAGTAGAAAGCTTTGGTTGAGAATGAGACAGGAAAAAATTTGAAGTGTCTTAGTTTCGATAATGGAGGCGAGTATTGTAGCAGAGAATTTAAGAATTACTATTCATATAATGGAATCCGTAGGCAGAAAATGGTTCCTGGAAGCCCACAAGAAAATGGTGACTAAGAGGATGAATAGGACCATTATGGAGCGTGCAAGGAGCATGAGATTGCATGTTGGACTACCCTTACACTTTTGGGCAGATGCTGTACATACCACTATTTATTTAATAAATAGGGGACCTTCAAATCCTTTGGATGGTGTCATTCCAGAGGAGACATGGACGAGAAAAAAGGTAAACTATTCATTTCTAAAAACCTTTGGTTGTGAAGCTTCTGTCCATGTTGATATTGAAAATAGAACCAAGCTTGAAGCTAAGTCTAAAAAATGTACCTTCATTGGATATGGAGTAGATGAATTTGGTTATCGGTTATGGGATTTTGAAAATCATAAAATCATTAGGAGTAGAGATGTTATATTCAATGAGAAGGTCATGTAGAAGGATCAACTATAGGAAAAGAAGCATGAACATGCCTAAAAGGAATATGTGGCACTAGATGAGATTCCAGAAAATTAAATACCAGAGGTACCTGATGCTCAGCAACAACAAGTTATCCCACAAACTCCTGCAAGTGTTAGACATTCTACAAGGATAACTAGACCTCCTGAAAGATTTTCTCCATCACTATATTCTATATTATTAACTAATTCTGGTGAACCTAAAGGTTATGAAGAAGCAATGCAGGTAGATACCAAAAAGTAGTGGGAGCTAGGCATGAAAGAGGAAATGGATTCCTTGCTATAGAATCAAACTTGGGACTTAGTTCAATTGCCTGCAGGTAAAAGAGCATTGCCAAATAAATGGGTTTACAGGTTGAAGGAAGAAGATGGAGGCAAGAAATGATATAAGGCCAGACTCGTGGTAAAAGGTTTTGGATAGAAAAAAGGTATAGATTTTGATGAAATATTTTCTCCAGTTGTAAAGATGACTTCTATTAGAACCATTCTAAGTCTTGTGGCTACGAAAGACTTGCATCTTGAATAGCTAGATGTGAAAACAACATTTCTCCATGGGTATTTGGAAGAGGAAATATACATGCAACAACCATAGGGATATGTGGTCAAGGGTAAGGAGGACTTTGTGTGCAGGTTAAAGAAGAGTTTTTATGGCCTGAAGAAAGCACCTCAGCAATGGTATTTGAAATTTGATAGTTTTATGGCTGAACAAGGTTACAAAAGATGTCATTATGATTATTGTGTTTATTTTAAGAATTTGGGTAATGGCAACTATATTATCCTATTGCTTTATGGTGATGACATGCTTGTTGTCGGGTCTAACATGCAGCATATTAATGAACTTAAATAGAAATTAGCAAATCCATTTTCTATGAAGGATTTGGGTGCAACAAAACAAATCCTTGGTATGAGGATCACACGGGACAGGACAAAAAGAAAATTATTTTTGTCCCAAAGTGAGTATGTAGAGAAGGTGTTGAAAAGGTTTAACATGCATAATGTAAAAGTAGTTTGTACACCTTTCCCTAGTCATTTTAAGTTGACTAAGGAGATGTGTCCAAAGACACAAGAGGAGGAAGACAAAATGTCTAAGATACTATGTGCATTAGCAGTTGGTAGCTTGATGTATGCAATGGTATGCCCAAGGCCAGATATTGCACATGCAGTGGGAGTTGTGAGCAGGTATATGAACAATTTAGGAATGGAATATTGGAATGCTTAAAATAGATTCTCTGATATTTGAGAGGTACTACTTCAAAGAAACTATGTTTTGGAGGAATAGATTCTTCTCTAAAAGGATATGTTGACTCTAATCTGGCGGGTGATATTGATAACAGGAGGAGTACTATAGGGTATGTTTTTACTGTAGGAGGCACTACAGTCAGTTGGATTTCAAGGCTACAAAAGGTTGTTACACTTTCAACCACTGAAGCTGAGTATGTTGCTGCCACAGAAGCTAGCAAGGAGATGATTTGGTTACAATATTTTCTGGAGGAATTGGGGCAATGACAAGAAGATAGCCCTTTGTACACTGATAGCCAGAGTGCCATTCATCTTGCTAAGAATTTAGTTTTGCATTAAAAAATGAAGCACATACAACTTAGATACCACTTCATCCGATTAGTTTTGGAGGATGGGCAGTTAAAGCTAGAGAAAATTCACACAAGTCAGAATCCTATAGATATGTTCACAAAGGCAGTTACATGGGAGAAACTAATTTCCTCATCAATTTTTGTTGGCCTTCATGACTGATAATGGTGGATATAAGAAAATAGCCAGGCCTGTAATCCAGTGGGAGATGCAAGTGCAACGGTGTCGTCTAGGATCAATCTCCAAGTGGGAGATTGTTTGGTGTGGAGCATGATCAATCTTCAAGTGGGAGATTGTTGGTATGTGGCGACTGATCATGCAGGTACTGTATACAAGTTATGTATCCTCACCAGGCTCTTTTTTGCATGATTAGAGTCAGTTGTTAACTGACAAAAGAAAAATGACATTACAAAACCCTAATTCTAGAAGCTTCTAAAAAGCTTGTTATAAGCAACTAGGATGTATGTTATAGTGATGTATTCATGAGATTGTAATATGTTTTGCACTAGATAATAAAATCATTGGATGGTTGAGTTTCTGTGGATGTAGTCCATATTGGGTGAACCACGTTAAATTTCTATGTTGATCTCTTTTGTGTTATTCCTCATTATTGTATTTGCGTTATTTAATCTTTATATAATTGTTAGTGTTTATTGCTCAGATCTGCCCTAACCCTAACATACCTATCTCCTTATGCAAACTTCTTACTCTGGTAGGTCCACAAAAAATTTGTATGCACTAGTTCCAGTAGTCCATCAACTGATTGGTCCTTGCTTTTGAAACTTGTTCTTGCTTGTTTCCCAAATTGACACTCCTTGTAAATAGGGTTAGCAGGCTTCACAAGCTTAGGCAAATCTCTAACAGTCTGTGCAGTACTTATCTTCATAATGTTATCAAAATTGATGTGACACAACCTTCTATGCCATAGCCAACTTTCATCAGTCTGAGCCAACAAACAATAATTATCAGTTCCTTTGAAGTGATAGATATTACCTCTGGTCTGCTTACCAATTGCAATGACTGTTCCAGAGCTTTCCCTGATCTTACATCCATTTTCCTTGAATCTTAAGTCATAACCTTTGTCACACATTTGACCCATGCTCAAAAGATTGTGCTTTAATCCTTTCACATACAAGACATCTTTAGTGTTATGCTTGCCATTAAAAGAAATAGATCCTTTTCAACAAATCTTACCAGCTGTATCATCTCCAAACCTATCCAGTCCACCATCATATCTTTCCAAACTCACAAACTTACTTTTGTCACTAGTCATGTCGTGAGAGCAGCCACTATCAATAACCCATTCATCTTTGTCAACAACCTGAGTAGCCAAAACACTTGCCACTAGTTTTTCTTCCTTTACACAGCTAGCAGGATTAGTAGACACATGTTCTTCTTTAATTGTAATAAACAGGCATTCATTACCAGAGGTACTAACATTATCTAGTTCACCATTATCTGATACTCCATCATCATCAAAATCTTCAACATAATAACATTTCTTTTGGATCCTAGGCCTGTTCTCATATCTTTTCCTATTTCTTTCAATTCTTTCAGGACATCTAGAAGCAAAGTGGCCTACTTTACCGTAGGAAAAAACATTTAAAAGGTAATTTACCTTTGAACTTACCAGATCCTCTTTGTAGTTTATCCACAAAGTTAGCTTCAATTTCATCAAACTCATCATCAGATTCTACTTTGTACTTTTCTGATCTGGAGGTTTTCCCAGAAGTACTGGCTTTGAAGGCAGTCTTGGCTTTTGGCAAGGCATCACCAAACTCTCTCATCTCAAAGGTAGTAAGATTACCAAGAAACTGATCTCTGTCAATAGCTTTTACTTGCATAAATTCTTCAATTGTAGCTACCTTGTGACTGTAGGACTTTGGTAGTGATCTAAGAATTTTCATCACAACTTCGTTATCACCGAGAGTTCCCCCGATACCTTTTATTCTGGTGACAAGTTCATCAACTCTTTGCATAAAGGCTTTTATGTTTTCATCTTCATTCATCTTCAAACTTTCATATTTCACTTTCAGACTTTGTAGCTTGGCTTCCTTCACAGAATCATCTCCCTCATATAGATTTTTTAGCTTTTCCCATACCTCATTTGCAGTTTCAAGATCCACAACTTTTGTTAGTACTGAGTCATTCAATGAACTTAATAGAGCATCTTTTGCTTTAACATCCACTTCATATTCTTTGATTTCATCTTTAGTCATCAAACCATTTTGAGGCAAGGTGTATTTTGTTTCTGCAGCTTTCCATACTTTGTAACCAAGACAAAGAAGATGACTTTTCATTTGTGCCTTCCAAAGAGCATAATTTGTCCCATCAAAATGCGACGCTTCCTTCTTATAAGACATTTTGGATCTTCCTCAAGTTGTTAGACTTTCTTTAGAGGAACCTCACTCTGATACCAATTGTTGAAATGCACCAGACAACTGAGAGGGGGGCTGAATCAGTTGTCCCAAAAACTCAAACACTTCTGCACTTAAACATTAATCACTTGTCTGCACTTATTATGATTAAACAAAGAATGTATGAAATTAGAAACTTAAACACAGGTGCAATATTAAACACAAGAGACACCATATTTTTACGTGGAAAACCCCAAGGTGGGGAAAAACCACGGAGAGGATTTTCTCACAAAATATATTACAATCTTTGAAAAATGATGTTCAGGCTTGGTCACTCCATGGGCATAGAACATACTGGCTCATTGCTATGAAGTACAGCTAGGTCTAGCAGGCTCATTGCCTCAACCCTAAACCTAGAAAGATTACAATGAGGGTTGTTAAACCCTACTGGCAGCTCACTACTAGGTTCACTACCAAAATCACCATCTTCTTCATGTCTAAGATTAATATATTGAAGTACAATAGTTCCTCTGCTTTGCTCTACCCTGCTCTGCCTTATCTTCTCACCCTTTTCCTTATCTTCTCATTTTCACACAAGGACATCTTTTCCATGACTCAATTACAAGTATTTATATACTTCATCAACCTTGGAATGATCATCAAGGTCAGCATTACAATCATCAACCATTGGAACAATCTCCAAGGTCGGTATTACAAACATTTACAAAATAGGTCTTGACCTAATACAAATTATTCTAAGGAATTATAGTATAAATGTATGCAGACCATGCCATGCCTTAGCTGGGACTCAAACATGATCTTCCACACCACAAAATGCTTCCATAATCTTCAAGGGATCTCCATAATTACTGGAATTAACTAAGTTGGCTAAGACTGGTTACACTCTACATTATCTGGGAATAATCTTCAAACATGATCTCATTTACTTAACACGAACCAATGTAAAGGTAGGAACATGATTAGGAGGAATCCACAAGCATGTTGAAATCATCAGGAGCAACCACATAAACTCAAACCACTTTATTCATGAGATTCTTCACACCTGAGTACATGAACTTCACTATCTTCAACTGTCATAAAAGAAAGATAGCTTACGGACCACCAAAACACAAATCATTGCAATTGTAGGCACTTATCATCATCCCATACTTCCCTTTAGAACCGTAGAGCAAAACACTTTAATGTGGAGGAATGCAGAGCAAAATACTTTCTCCCTGTCACCAGAGAATAATCAGAGAAAGCAGGTTTTACTCTGTGAATGCAACTCTCTCAATTCTTCACACTGCAGGCTCAAACTTAAGATTTTAGCATCTTCAGACATCCCTTTAAATAAATTCCATTCCACAGACAAAGATCTTCAAGAAGCAAGAAATGCGGAGTAATCTACCAAACTATTCTTCAGCATACAACTCACTGTCTATATTGCACTTCATTGTAACTCACTTGTTTCTTCCGGAGAGGCTAATTTTCTCAATATCCTCAACATACAAAGCTTCTAAACAAGTAATAGAATAGGACATAGTTGACACCAATGACAACAAAGATATGTTGACATCAATGACAACACCGATTAGGCACATACTTGCAACAATCTCCACCCAAGTGTATGGACATTCAACAACCTTCTCTCTTTTAGTTTTTTTTGGTACCTCTCTTTTTTTGCTTTTCACTTTTTTTTGTATTTTCCTCACTTGATTTTTCTCATTTTTTTGGATTTTTGACTTTTCAAGAAATGAATGTTTTTTGGAACTTTGATATGAAATAATTTGATCTCTCACGCTCTTATTTTGATCACTCATTTTTTATATTCACTCAAATTTTAGAATGCTTCCTTCAGAGTTTTGATCTTCATGACATTTTTGGCCAAGAAAGATAAGGGGCTGAGTGCCACCTAAAGTTTTTGTAATCTAGTTGGACTTCTATAATACTAGGGAAGAATTGGGAAGGTCTACTTGCAAGCTTCCTTTGAACACTATGTTATATTTAGGGCAGACAACTGAGAGGGGGGGTGAATCAGTTGTCCAAAACTTTCTTCCAATTAAACACTTAAATCCACTTTGAAACTCAGTAGCATGATAATAAATCAATCATGGAAACATAATGCATTAAATTAAGAGCAGAAACACATTAACACACAAGACACCAAGATTTTGACGTGGAAAACCCGGTTAAGGGAAAAACCACGGGGTGATTAACCCAAGATTGTATTCTCCGTTAGAAGAATAGAAAGAACAAAATGACACATGCCAATTAGGGCTCACTGCCTGAGCACACTGCTCACAAGAGGCCCACTACCTACAAGAGTCACACTATCTACAGAATAATAAGTATCATATACTTGAATTGGAGAATAGCATCTTCACCATGCTTGAATCAGTTCCACTTAAGCCCAATACTTCTGCTCTGCCTTTTGCTCCTCTACTCTTTACCACAATCTCATCGCTACATAATCACTTTGAAATTACTTTACAACTCTTTATTTATACAAGACATTAACTTAGGGACAAACATTCAAGTCGGCATACATTTCAGAGCAAATACATAAATACAACATGACTTATTACAAAAAGACTTCATGCAGATCAACACACTATCGGCCACACAGATCTGAGACTTCAATCTTCATTTAGGAACATGCCAATCTTCACATAACATCTTCAAGATCATCCGCAAGATGTGTAACTTATCTGGTTAGCCAAACTTAGGAAGAACACCATCATCCATAAGTTATTCTTCAATTGCGAGCTCAAACTCCAATGCGGACCACCAACACGAACTGGACACGATCCAAATACCTCCACAAGCTTGCCTGAATCACCAAGAACATCCAAACTATATCTTCTTACATAAATCCTTCTCTCCTTCATCTGGAAACTCAAGAATACAGTCTGTTATTGATGTCATAATGGAATAGATGCTTGTGGACCACCAGACCATGAACCAATTGATTTAACTATTCACATGGACTTCCTAACACTCCATAAAATTTGCAGAATAGGATATTTCATTTCTGGATCTCACCGGACCTAACTATGTCACATTGTCACCTCTGAACATCTGCCAGAACCAGTTTTACTTAAGTGGCCATAACTTATTCAGATCTTCATGTAGACCTTTGAAACCTTTACTAGATCATCTTAAGACACATATATACAAACCCTTTGATCTTCATCTTATCTAGGATCTTTAGCTCACTGTCTTCACTACTCTTCTCTATTCCTGATTAGGACTAGTTTTCCCAATATCCTCAACACACCACTCATCTAATCCTTATCATCAATGCAATAGGAGTATGCTAACATCAATGACAACACCGGTTAGGCCCATACTTGAAAAAATCTCCCCCTTTGTCATTGATGGCAACATATGATGTGAAAAACTATTTTAACCATCAAGAAAGGAACTTTTCTTTATTGACAGAACTCCCCTTATCACCAGCAACCATTCACATGTCTTCTCTTCCTTTACTGCTCCCCCTTTGATCAACAATCACGTGTTTTTCACATGTCTTCTCTCCCCCTTTGACATCAATGGCAAAGGGCATATACTTGCAACTCCACCACTTCAGAATCATACTAGTTGCTCCCCCTGAGTAGCAGCTCCCCATCATCAATCCAGACCACAAGATATGACTGTGATATCCACTGAACTGATGCACACCAATGCACCTTAGTTCATCACTAGAGGGGTAATAACCCCTAACTTCTCCCTGAGATAATCAAAAGAGTCCTGAGGTAGAGGTTTAGTAAAGATATCTGCAATCTGATCCTTGGAAGACACAAACTCCAATCTGACTTCATTCTTGTTTACTTGCTCTCTCAAAAAGTGAAACTTGATGGATATATGTTTAGTCTTTGAAAGCAACACCGAATTCTTAGATATATTTATTACACTTGAATTATCACAGAAGATTGTGATAGGTTCTTCATACTCTACTCTGATATCTCTTAGCATTTATTTCATCCACAAAACTTGAGTGCAACTACGTGCTACTGCAATATATTCTGCCTCTACATTGGACAGAGATATTGCCTCTTGTTTCTTGCTTAGCCAAGAAACCAATCTCTTCCCTAAGAAGAATGCTCCACCAATGGTACTCTTCCGGTCATCCACATCTCCTACCCAATCTGCATTTGTATATGCATGAAGAGAGAAATTATGATCTCTAGGATACCATAGACCATACTCAGCTATCCCTTTAAGATATCTACAAAGTTCTCTTGATCGCCATGACATGAGATTCTCTAGGATCAGCTTGGAATCTTGCAACGAGACCAACAACATGTTGGATCTAGGGCATACAACTGAAAAGGGGGGGGTGAATCAGTTGTATAAAACTTCTTGTTCTTTCAAACACTTGATTCTTTGTTGTTAGTTAGCAGCATATCAATTAATCATCCATGAAAGCATAATACATAAACACAAGAGCAGATAAGCATCAACACATTGAACACCAAGATTTTGACGTGGAAAACCCGGTTAAGGGAAAAACCACGGGGTGATTAACCCAAGAATTATTCTCTAGTAGAAGAATAAAGAAAAATGAATGGCACATGCCAATTAGGGCTCACTACCCGAGCACACTGCTCACAAAGAGGCCCACTGCCTACAAGGAGACACACTGTCTACAAAGTGATAAAAATCACAGTCTTGAACTAGAGAATGACATCTCTACCATGTCCAGATCAGTTCCAATTAAGCCCAAAAACTTCTGTTCTGCCTTTTGCACTTCTCTTCGCTATGCCACACTCATCCACACACACCACACCTCGAAATGAACTCACAGACCGTTATTTATACAAGACATCGACTTAGGATCAAACATCTAAGTTGGCAAACAATCATAAGAGTATCCGCAAGATGAATAACACATCCGGTCGGCCACCACATGAACATTCGCAGGATGAACAACTCATCCGGTCGGCTAAACAGAGCAAGAACTTCATCCGGAAGAATAACTTCAATTCCGGGCTCTACTATCAATGCGGATCAACAACACAACCTCAACACGATCCAGAAAACTTCACAAGCCTTCCTGAATTTTCGGATACATCCGCACTTCCTTTACTTGCTGGAATCTCTTGTCTTCCTCATCTGGAACTTCAAGAACACAGTCTGTCGCCACTGTAGAAGGTACTTCCAGACCTTCAAATCATACACAACTCGAGATGGCACATCACAAGGACATCCCAAATACTCTTTCCAATCCGCAGATTAGGATTGTATAATTCCAGACCTCACCGGACCTTTCTGTGATCCTCTGTCACCTCTAAGCACTTGCCGGGACCGGTTCCACACAGACAGCCATAACTTCTTCAGGTCTTCATGCGGACCTCTGAAAACTTGACTGAAGCATCTCAAGACTCATATCTGTAAACGCTTTAATCCGCATCCTCCGGTTCTCAACCTATCCAATATATTTGCCTTCTTCTCATCACTGTTCTTCACTGTTCCTGACTGAGGGTAATTTTCTCAATATCCTCAACACACAACTCATCCAATCCTTCTTGTCAATGTAATATGAGTATGTTGACATCAATGACAACACTGGTTCACCTCATACTTGCAACACAACATTCATAATGTCAGGTCTAGTTTGAGTAAGATACAGTAATCCTCCAATCATTGACCTGTACTTTTTCTGATCAGCCTTAGGAGAGTCATCATCTTTTCTCGATTTACATCCAGTTGCCATGGGAGTACTCATTGGTTTTGAGTCTTCCATCCCAAATTTCTTCAACAATTCTTTCACATATTTGGTCTGAGAAATGAAGATTCCTTTCTTTGTTTGATTGATTTGTAGACCCAAGAAGAAATTCATTTCCCCAAACATGGACATCTCAAATTCACTTTTCATTTGATTTGCAAAGGTTTTGCACATACTATCTCTTCCTCCAAAAATGATATCATCAACAAACACTTCAACTATCAAGATATTTTCATGATCAATTTTGAAATACAAATTACTATCAGCAGTACCTTTGTTGAAACTAATCTTCAAAAGATGCTTATCCAATCTTTCATACCAGGCTCTTGGGGCTTGCTTCAGTCCATACAGTGCTTTCTTCAACTTACAAACCATATCACAATGATCAAACAATTGAAATCCATCTGGTTGCTCAATATATACTTCTTCTTCCAAGTCACCATTCAGGAAGGTAGATTTGACATCCATCTAATATACTTGTTAGCTGTTGTTGCACCAAAAGATCGACATATTAATGCCTGATACAACCACTTGAATTAGCAAGCACAGGAGGCGGTTAAGCCCTTGTCGCAAACCACCGCAGCGCAACACTGAACAAGGAGACTAGGGGTCACACCTTGCAACAATTCCCCCCAGCGCAAGCATAGAGTTTGAACCTGTGACCTTGGCTCTGATACCAATTGCTAGCTATTGTTGCACCAAAAGATCGACCTATCAATGCCCGATATAACCACTTGACTTAACAAGCATGGGAGGTGGTTAAGCCCTTGTTGCGAACCACTGCAGCGCAGCACTGAACAAGGAGACCAAGGGTCACAGCTTGCAACAATACTTTGAAATTTTTAACGGCAGAAAAAGCAAGGAATAATCTGACTACTTCAATTCTTGCCACTGGAGCAAAATTTTCTTCAAAATCAACTCCTTCTACTTGGGAGTAACCCTTGCAGACCAATTTGGCTTTGTTTCTGACTACTTCACCATTTTCATTTAGTTTGTTCTGGAAGACCCATTTGGTTCAAATCACATTCTTGTTTTTAGGTCTGGGAACAAGATCCCAAGTGTGATTTTTCTCAATTTGCATCAGCTCTTCCTTCATCGCTTTAGTCCAGTTTTCATCATTGCAAGATTCATTCACTATCTTAGGTTCAATCTTTGAAATCAGACAATACTCTTCTGAATCTTGAGCAATCCTTCTTCTTGTTTGTACACCTTTGCTTTTATCACCTATGATATGATCTTCAGAGTGATTCATTCTTACATATCTGGGAACTTTAGGAGTTTCTTGCACTTTTGATTCTTGAACAGGCTCATTCAAACTCATCTCTTCTACCTGATTTACCAGATCAATCTGAATCTAAATTTCAAAAGGGGCTTGGAATCCTTGAATCAGAACATCATTCTGATCATCTTCATCATATTCATAAAACCTTGAGGGTTTTTCAATTCCTTCGTCAACCTTCACATTTGTACTTTCTATAATCTTTCTCAGTCTCATGTTATAACACCAGTATGCTTTGCTTTGAGTAGAATAACCCAAGAATATTCCTTCATCACTTCTAGCATCAAATTTGCCTAGATCTTCATCTCTTTTAATGTAACATTTTCTACCAAAGACTCTGAAATACTTCACAGTAGGAGTGATGCCAAACTAGAGTTCATAAGGAGTCTTACCGATATTGCTTCTGATTTGAACTCAATTAAGAGTGTAGACTGTAGTGCTCACTGCTTCTCTCTAGTAGATCTGAGGAACATTTGCTTCCATCATCATGGTTCTAGATGCTTCTTGGATGGTTCAGTTCTTTCTTTCCACTACTCCATTCTGTTGTGGAGTCCTAGGAGTAGACAATTGTCTTCTTATTCCATGCTTCTCATATAATTCTATGAACTCACCGGATGTGAATTCACCACCTCTATTAGACTTCAGACATTTTATGTTCAATCCAGTTTCATTCTCCACCATAGCCTTGTTGATCATGATGTTAGTCATAAACAAACATAGAACAAAAGTTACACATCAACCTTTACTCATCTTGAAAGATACGATGAATTCAAAGAATTCATGATCCCAAGTCTCCATGGATTAATTCTTAATCAACTGACGTTACTCAGTGGTTGATGTGTGTTGCTATTTTCTATTCAGGGGCCTTACATTTACTCATCAACAGAATTCTGTTTATGAAAGATGCTACATACAAGGTTATCTACACAGGATATTTCCACAAATAGTGTGTCTTTATTCAAATCTTTGCATGATATTTGTCAATTGTACATGCTTTAACTTCAAATATACTATAAATTTCTAGTTATCTACGAGATGTCTGCATATTTTAGGTAATTTGCTTCTGATTATCTATTATTTACAATTGTGATGGTGAATTGTTCTGAAATTAAAAGAAATTGAAAAGAATACTTCAAATTATGATGAATCTTTAGCTATTGAGCCACATTCACACTTGATACAGTGATGAGAAAGAAGAAATCAAACCATATTTTCACCGAGATGTTCCACAGCTAGATACAAATGATGCAAACTTCAAAGGATAATGAATGAAGACAATATATGCAGATTGATGAGCACTCCAAGGGACGCAGCAAATCAAAGCATATATCAAGAATTCAGACATAGATTACTCAGAATTTACGATGATTTGTAATCAAACTGGTCTTCTCTTTCATTAAGTATGCAAAAATATGTATGCTTACAATAACTTTGAAATAGGCCCTGATAATTCAGCAAACAAATTTCAATTAAGCTTCGAATCTTTAAAACAAAGCTTCCCTACACCTTTTATAGAACAAGGTGAGGGAGCGGTTACACATGATCCATGATCAAGATTTATCCATTAAGATCTACAGTGCATATTCTCCTTGGACTTGGTCAACTTTATCTCGTGGCACAGGTTGCCAGCTGGCAACCATCTAGGTGACTTATTTTCCTCTCAAGTACCTGATGCATGTATTTCCCTATGTTGCGCATCTTTATCTACTCATCAGGTTCTTCTTCTTCATCTTCATGATCATCATGATCATCACTTTCCATGTCTTCATCATCCTGATGAATGTCTCCCTGTATATGGACCTGCATGATTGTCTTGATATTTTCATATGCTTCCACTACTCTTTCAATTTCTCCACCATCTTGAGTTTTGGCTTTGCTGATGGCATGCTTATGTGATTGGAACTTATCCCTAAGGGTTTCTAATTTATTTTTCCTGCTGCTCAATGTTTCATTATAGTTCTCCACCTTGACCTTGATCCTCATGATCTTCTTCATTGCTTCTTCTATCAGGTGGTTAAGAGGGTCATCATCCATCGGCTGGAAATTATTATGCAGAGATTTCATGGCAAAGTCCATGTCTTGGTTCTCAATTTTACCTTCTAATTTCCCCTCTAAGGCCTCTAGGACTTCTACCTCATAAGACATCATGTCATCCAGCTTCACACTAATATCTGTCAATTTATTACTGCACCTCTTTAGTACAGCACATTCAAATTTGATGTCTTTATACTAGATATCCACCAGCATGGCAGTGTTATTATTCAGTACTTGGTTGCTTATTAGAACCTGAGGATTAATCCTCTTTATTTCGTTCAAAGCACTCAAGGTTTTGTCCAACTAGAATGACCTTCTACCAGTCTCCATCTGCAATTTATCAACTTTTCTCCTTGAGATACCCAAAGAATTCCACCTCCGCAAAGAGGCTTTCACTACTTCCTCAGCTCCTGTGAGTGCAGATGACATCCACTTTCTCATAATCACTGACTCATGCTTCATAAGGTCCAATTTTTTGACCTCTTCCTGAGAAATCGTAGTCAATGGGACTGCCTAATTTGATTCTATATTATCAGGGTTAATTAACCCTTTTATGTATGCATGTAGCTGAGCAATGTGCTCTTTATGCTGCTTATTCTTCTCCTTTTCTTTCTTTACCCTTTGGGTCAAAGAATCTATTATGTCCTTCCCTTCCTGACCTTCTTGGTCTTCATTGGCAAACCCTAAATCAACTATAGTGATCTGGAATTCTTCCAGGGTGATCTTGCCTTTTTCCTTTTCAACTGTAGGGAGTGCTACTTGGGCGATCCTTCTGCCTGTAGTAGGATCTCTTCTGATTGCAAATGTTAATCTAGCCTTCCTCTTGGGCTTCATAATGGTTTCTGAGAATAATGTCGAGACATCAAATTTTTGGGTTTCGAAACCTGTTTCCATACCTATTTCTTGCTCTATCCATTGAGGTATTTGATCTCCAAATCCTTGATTTCTGTCATAATCATATCTGTTATGATCGTGTCCACCCTGATCTCCAGCATTTATCTTTGTTCTCGATGGAGAGGGTGATTTTCTCATTTCTTCCTCATGATACTCTTCATGAGGGGGATCTTGTGGTACTTCCTCCTATTGAGGAACTTCTTCTTCTTGCGGAGGGGAATCATGTTGTGTATCTACATGTTGATCCTAATCTTTTACTTCCTCCTTCTGTGTCTCATCCAGTTTACGAATTTCCTCATCTTGTGGCATATTGGTATCTGTGGATATCATTGTGTTTGAAATAGGTGCATCTACCTGATCTTGAATCACATTATGATCCGTACCTGATGTATCTACCTCCTGGGTCTTTAGGTCATCATGACCTGATATTTCTTTATTATCTGAGGTTTCTTGAGTCTTAAGGGCATCACCAAATGATGTATCTTTATCTTCCCCACCCTTTTGTTGGACTTCCACTATTTTGGGTTCAGTAGGTATTTCTTGTTGTCGACCCAAATCTGGAGTGTTGCTTTCTATTTCTGCCAGTTTGAAATCCTCAATATTTTCTATTTTATCAAGTGCGCCCGCTTGATGTTCAAGATGTGTTACATCCTCCCTGTATGTTAAATCTATCACCTCGGGGGGCTAGTCACCTAATCAACTAATTTATCCAGCCCTATTTGTTGGGCTACCCTCTCTAGGCTATTCTCTTTTTCCTATTCTTCTTTCTTCAACTCTTCTAATACCGCCATTTGTGCTGATGGGGTTCACTGTGGAGTTATACGAGTACTTGAAGCGAGGATCTCCATTTGCTGAGAGGTCACATTTTCTACCACCTCATCATCTGATAAGTCCACAGTTTCCTCTAGTGAGAAAGGACCTCCTTGACTTGCTCCAGTGGTTTCTTTTACTTACTCTTCAGCCTTCTCAGTTTTAAACTGAATGATGGTAGGAAGTGGTACATCATGTTGCAACTCTTTTCTGAACACTTCACTAACTGCTCCCCTTAATATTACAAGGTCATGTCTTATTTCTCCCCTCATTGAGGTTCTCTGCCTTTTAGGTGGTGATGCCACCAAGGGTGCTTTCCTCTTTCTTGTGAGCCTCATAGAGTTATCTTCTTCTATAGGTTCCTTATTCAATGGCTCTTCCTGAATAAGGATATCCTCTTCTATATTTTGCTATGAGGTTTGGTCTTTCTCTGGCACTCCTGTAGTTTTTGCAGTTGGCCTTTGGATTCTTTTTGTTCTTGGTTCATCCACCAAGGGCTATGCAGATGAGGCTGATGCTTGTCCTGATGTAGATGCACCTTCAGCTGGTATATCAATTCTTTCAATTACCACCCCTTTAGGTTCACTATCAGTTTTCTTCTTTCTGGGGAATCTCTTGCTTTGTTCTTGAGGTGGCAGCCTTTCTCCCTTAGATTTTCTCTTTTCAATGAGAAAGTTGTCATATTCCTCATCAGGAATCTCCTGCCTCTTCTTCTTATTATCTACTGTGACGGCTACACCCTTCTTCTTCAGTGTACTTATTTTCTCATCCACCCATGCTTGGACCAACCGCAACACCCAACCTATGAACTGATCCAATGAAATATCTTCAAGTTGTGTTAGGTCAGGAGCTGAAATGGTGTCATTATACACCTTTTTCTCTTCATATTCTTTTGACAATAACTTGCCATCATCTTTTTTCAATTGTGCAGGCACTGGAATACAATCAAATGTCCTGATCTGGTTAAGGGTGAGTCTCTGGTATTTTCTCCTTCTAACCTCAGCCTCATCCTCACAGTCTGTCTAGAAATCCTCTAAGTGTTTCTGATGAATGGGCTTTCCCATGATCTTTTGCATCCTCCCATAGGGGTCATATGATCTAGCCAATGGGAATGGCTGTAAGTTCATCATGTTCAGACCAGCTATGGCTTTCTTTATATTTTCTGAATCAGGGCATATATACCACCCTATAGTTACTGGAAACAAAACTGGAGGAATCTTATTATTTCCTTTATAGGCATCCAGTATAGTTGATACCTATCTCAAGAATTCCATCAGGACTACCCCATCAGTAGGGTACCTAGGTAGCATCAATGGCTGGCCTTCAAAATCTTCTACTCTGATGTAGGAAAATGTGGCAAATTGGATAAACCAGGCACCATGCTTGTATATAACTTCCTAAGCTTCCATGCTCAGTCTTTTGGTTCTATCCTCCTCCATTGTTCTATCCTCCTTGGTGTGTATCTCCAATGACACCATATTTAAACTGTACTCCCTCCGGTTGAGCAAACATAGGCTTAAGGTATTCAGCCTCAGACTTGTTTCTTCTAACTTCTGTCATGGATCCCTGCAAGGAACATGACTGGTCTTACTATTTGATATTCAGATGCATGCATACAGCCTTATCCTTTATGACATCGTGCATATTATACTTATTAACCTCTATTTCATCATGATATGCATAATTAGAGCTTCAAACCACACAAAAAGTATACTACTTGGACATGCAGAAAATGACAACAGGAGGGTTTTTAAATTACTTACCTGATAACGCTTATCTCCTGAATTATGCCGATGACTATAGGAAAGGGGTTCAGATATTGGTGATGATCACGTGTTTTGTTCTGTTGCAAGTTGTTAGCGTCCGCAGGTAGCTCGTACAAGGGTTTGAATGTCTACTCTATAAATTTTTGTTTCTTCGCACGGTAAATGTAAAATGACCTTGGAAATTCACTTTTAAACTCATTCATCGGGTCAGTTAGGGCAAAATGGGATTAAATTGATCATAACCATTGATTTTCTACCATGGATCTACGGATGTTGCTAGGTGTTTGCATCGTGTTTGTAATCAGCTGGAATCCACCTACTGCATTTATGTGCATTTAATGTCATGGGGCAAGAGGAGTGGGATGATCTTCAGAAGATTTGGTGATATTCAGAATATCAGGTGATATTGGGAATATGACCCCCTATGTGTAATATGACCCTCCGCCTTTGAGCGGGAAAATTGATGTTGAAGAGATCAGGTGATGTTGAGAAAATCGGGTGATATTTGGAATATCAGGTCACGTTTTAAAGATCGGGTGATGTTTGAGATATGACCCCTCAAGAGTAGAGTGACCCCTTTTTCAAAAGATGAGGATGACGTCACCGTCATATTGTGTAAAAGGGTGATCGTTGGAAATATACCTCCGCGAGGTAAAAAAGAAGATGACGTCACTGTCAGGTGATTTTCTTTGTTCATTGGGATTGGATGACGTCATTGGCATATTGGCTCTAGGGTGATATTTTGCAACAGGGTGATATTTGAAAGATAGGGTGATATTTAGAATATCGGGTGATATTCAAAATATGACCCCCACAAAATATATGAAGTTGTTTGACGGGTAAATACCACTCCACGTAAAATTGATGTCTGGAGCATCGGACCAAATGATTTATCGGGTGATAAAATTGGATTGGGGTGATCTTTCATAGGATGACTAACATTAAGAAATATGACCCCCCCTCAGAATATCAGGTTTGACCAGAACTTTGACTTGCAATAACTTGCGTTCCCTAAGGAATATCAGGGTGGTCCAAACGACAAACCTGCATGAAATTTTGTACTCTTTCCAACCATGAGATTTTTGACATGAAATATTAACTTTGAAAAACTGACCTCATCATGATGACTTACCTAGCTTCCTTATGAAGGATCACCTGCATGACTTACTTTTACCAGACCACTGAAAGAAGAAAAAACACAAGCTAAGCCAAGCAAAAAGTTGGGTCCCTGTTTTGTCAAGTCAAAATGGGGCATGTTGTGTAACCACACAACAACTTGCCACCAAAGAAAACAAACAAATTCCAATGATTCAAGTGAGGTGATCACATTCATATATAGTGTTCTAATTCTTTCTAAGTATAAGCATTATAATCTTTATGTATGATATAGTTTCATCATGGCAACAATGCTAACAAAGGATCAGGTGTGTGCAAATGATTAATTATCCTCATCTTGAAAGCAAGTTGAAAACATGAGTAACTGATGTTAAGCTACATAGTTTGGGATCATCCCTCATAGCCAACCTAGATAGAGCCTTGCTGCCAGCAGGCGTCCATAGCCCCAGCAAGGTTATCTATACAATCCCCCTAAGTAGAGCCCCACTGCCAGCAGGCGTCTATAGCCCCGGTCGAGTTATTTAGATGGTCTAATTTATTTCTTTTCTGATTTTTTCATATTTTAAATTTTATATATCTGATATCATCATGTAATCCCAGTGTGCAAGGTATGGTCACTTGCTGGTTTAGGTTGCAGATTGTATTGGTAGCAAGGGAGTCCCTTTAGATTTTTCACTTAACACCTATACTTGTGTGTTCAACAAACCCAAGGCTGTTAGGTGAGTCATTGTGAAAGAATCACTTTGGTCAAGAAGAGGCACCCTGATAAAAAGATATCACAGACCTGATCATAAGTACTTCTCAGAATGAGTCATAACCTATACATAAATCTGTTCTCATCACTTGAATCCTAACGATTTAGTTATTTTCTATGGTGATGAGTTGCATCATCTTGACTAACCAAAACAAAAACCAAAACAAAATTGTACAAACAACTATACAAATATACACTATTGATACATATGACTGTCATGAAGCTAACTCAGGCTTGGAAATAATGTTTAAGGAACTATCCATTAACTGGTAATGGAACATCCTCACCTGTCAAGTTTTTAAGCCTGTAAGTGCTGTCTCCTAATATCTCAAAAATTTGGAAGGTCCAGAGTTTGTCAAACTTACCATGGTCTCCTTTCCTCTCATGTGCTTTGTCCCACATCATGACCAAATCTAAGATCCTGAAGGCTTTAACCCTGGCTCTTTTGTCAAACCAGCATTTGACAACAGCCTGATGTTTGGCAAACTGATCAATTGCCTGACTTCTTTTCTCTTCCAGGTGCATCAACTGAAGCAACCTAACTTCTTTCTTATTGTCTATGCCTAGGTACTCTTGGGCAAACTGTAGTGTAGGAATCTTTAGGTTAATAGGGAGGATGGGATCCACCCCATAAGTGATAAGGTGAGTTTCCTAATGCAGTCTTGTTCATGGTTCTGTCTACCCATAAGGCATATTTTAGAAGGGTGTTCCACTCCCTAGGGTTCTTTTCTATTAACTTTTTTATGATATTCAGCAAATTTCTATTGGTGGATTTTGCTAATCCATTTCCTTGGGGATAATAGTTGGAGGAGAACTTCAGTATGATCCCATAATCAAAAACGCAGCTTGACATTTTTGTTGAAGCAAAAACAGAGCCATTATCACTTACCTAAGCATAGGGAACTCCATACCTGGTGACAATATTACTTTCCAAAAATCTGATGACATCTTCAGCATTGCAGGTCTCAGTACTGACAGCTTCAGTCCACCTGGTACAGTAGTCAGTAATTGTTAAGACATACCTGTGGCCTGATGATGATGGAGGATTAATTGGTCCTATGAAGTCCATGCCCCATTGTGCAAATGGGCGCATCTCCATTACTGGCTGCAAGGGTTGAGCAGCATATCTATCTCTGTTAGCAGCAACCTGACATACATGACAGCATTTAATATGTTTAGCAGTATCCTGCCCTGAGGATAGCATGAGTTGTGGCCAAGGGTGACCCATGTGTTGTTCCAAACTTGTCATGTAACTCTGATAACACTCTATCTGCTTCTGGCCTTTCTAGGCATCTTAGATATATTCCTTCATAATTTTTCTTGAAAAGGACTCCCCCTTTCATCATATACTTCTATGACCTTATTTTTAGGGCTCTCCTTTGTGAGGCCTATAGTCTTGGAGGATATCTTCCAGTAATCAGGATGTGCCTGATGTTTGAGTATCACTCTCCATTGTCCTTTGCATTAATTACATACTATTGACTCATGATATTGGGGTCAATTTCTGATATCATTTGGCTCAAAGCGTATCCTCTCACTAGCTTCATAGGTGTAATATCCATGTCATATTCTTATAGGGTAGTGATCCACCTAGCCCTTTCTTTACCTGGCTCACTTTGCATTAAGAGCATCTTCACTGCTGCATCAGGCACCACAGAAATCACTTTACTTCTCAGTATATAGTGCCTGAACTTCTTTACTGCTCTAACCAAAGCCAGTGCCTACATTTCAACATCCATGTATCTTAGTTTAGCATCTTTGAAAGGGCATCTCATGAAGGCTATGGGTTTCTCTTCCTTTTCTTCATTTCTCTGTGTCAGCACTGCTGCTGAGGTATGCTCTGAAGCAAATGAATAAATATAGAAGTCCCTGGTGTAGTATGGACTGATCAAAACTAGAGCATCAGATATAGCTTTTTTAATGTCCTCAAAAGCTACTCTAGCCTCTGGTGTCCACTCAATCTTAGCATCCTTCTTGAGCATGACATTTAAAGGTCTAACTATTTCTACAAAGCCAGTGATAAACTTCCTAACAAAATTAATCTTACCGAAGTAAGATTTTAGCTCCTTTTTGCTTCCAAGAAGTTGTATTTTCATGATGGATTTCACCCTGTCAGGATCAATGATAATCCCATTTTCAGTTATTAGGTGGCCTAGTAATTTTCCTATTGTTACCCCAAATATGCATTTCTTGGGGTTCAAGGATATCCCATATTGTTCACATTTTTTAAGCACATTTCTGAGATCTTCTACATGGTTTCCTCTATCTTTAGAGAACACTGTTAAGTCATCCACGTGTATGACTATACATTTTCCTATTAATCCTCTGAAGGCTATGTCCATTGCTTGCTGGAATGTTGCTCCAGCATATATTAACCCAAACAACATGCGCCTATAAGCGAATATCCCCCACTTTGTGGTGAAGGCAGTTTTCAACCTGTCAATTTTATCCACCATTACCTAGTTATAGCCCGAAAAACCATCTAGAAATGACATCAGTTTGGCACCGTTCACAATTTGCAGAACCTCATCAAGGGAAGGTAAAGGATAATTGTCTTTCTCAGATGCTCTGTTCAAGTTCCTGAAGTCCACACATAGTCTGATGTCTCCATTTTTCTTCCTCACTGGGACTAGATTTGCTACCCAGGTGGAGTGCCTCATAGGAAATATGATCCTGGCATTTAACAGTTTCTTAACCTCCTCAAAAATAATAGGTTCCAGCAAAGCATTGATAGGTCTTTGCTTCTGTCTGAAAGGTTTGGCATCTGGCTTGAGGGGTATGGTGTGTGTGATGACTGATGTGTCATACGTTTTTAGCTCATCATAAGTCCAAGCAATGACATGGATGTAATCCTTGAGAGCCTAGGTGATTCCTTCTAACTCTTCTTCTATGCAAACGTTTCCTATCAGGACATTCTTCTTTTCATATTCTGGCCAATGTTAACCTGTGAATATTGTCCTCCATCAGCTTTTGGAAGATCCTTCTATTTCAACACGTTGTCCAGATCAAATGCTCTCTCTAGCTCAATCATTCCTTTTGGAATCTTATTGTTGGGCAACTCTAAGATTTCTTCCTCTTCCCATACATGATCTTCTACATTGTTCTCATCTATGATTTGAGCATCAAATATATCTCTGTTCGAGATGAAATCTAGGATATGCTGATCATCATCAAACACTTGGAGGTTGGTCACATTGTCAGGCACAGAAGGTACTGATACTAGCTCTACTGAAAATCTTTTGTCCTGAAATAGATAGTGGTTCCAATGTACTAGCAGCCTGGGCTAAAGCATTTGCCCTATGGTTCTATTCTCTGGGTACATGGGTGATATTAAATGCATCAAAAGATTCTATCAGGTCCCACACCCTGTGTCTGTAATTAGACAATTTTTTATAATTGCAGGAGTAGATTCCTCTTACCTATCTCACTACTAATTCTGAGTCCCCATAGACATGCAGAATTTTTACTTTTTTTTTGAGGGAAAACAATATCCCATGAATTAGAGCTTCATACTCTGTTACATTGTTGGTGCATGAGAAATGTAGTCTGTATGCTGCCAAGTAGGATTTTCTTGATGGATCAATGAGATATATCCCTACTCCAGCTCCTTGTTTGGACCTGGATCCATCAATTCTAAGGATCCATGGCTTATCTTCAGCCAAAGGCTTACTTGAACTTTCCTTTTTCTTTGCAGCTCTGGCAGCTGCACCACTTGATATTCACTTTAACTTAGGTATCTCAGCTTTCTCAGACTTCACCTTTTCTGTCTTCTGTGAAGCTGAGGTCTCTTTTTTCTTTCTATCATCAAGAGTTAAATCCTCTGGACTAGGCAATGTCTATCTTTTCAAGAGATGCAAATAGAAAGAGCAACCAGTTTTTGAGTGAGATGCTTCATGTAACCTGCACTAGTTTTCAATCAATGCATCCTATGGAGACCTTTGCTGCTGTGCCATCTTTTGGATCTCTTCTTTTAGAAACTCTTCAAATTTAGACAAGTTGCTTCCTCTGTCTTCATCAGATAATTCATAATCTGATTCAACTAAACAATCACTCCCTTTGGTGATTTTCTTTTTTCTTGTAACATTATTCTGATCACATACCAGCATCTCTTCTGTCATTTGAACATGATTTTCATCCTATTGTGTGGATTATCCTGTTCCTACCGGAAATAAACAACAATCAGCGTCACTATCATTATCACTGTCTGATGAACTTACCTCCGATGATGATGATGATGATGATGATGCATCACTATATACTTGTTCTAGCTCCAGCATGTTTATACATGCTTCACAAGTCTTCTTAGAATGTGACTCATTATGCAACCTACACCAGCCATCTATTAGAATATCATTAATAGGTATTTCTAACAACTAACATCACTTTACTTCTCCAGACAAGTGCATCTTGAAATTCCTGAAGTGATCTACCTCATTTTCATTCTTAGGGTTACTATCAAGTTCTATAACTATTTTGTCATCCTGAGGATCATCATGATGATGATGCACATCATACATTAGGATTTCTTCTATCCTGATAGTCCGTGGCCTGATGGAGTAAACTCCAGGTTCCACATCCACATACATGATCTCATTTGTTTTGTTATATTCAGTGATCATGTGTTGAATTCGAGGCTCAACATCAATTCTTATTTGGTTTGGTATCCCCTTCCAGGGTAACCACATGTGACTAAAATCTATGGACATGTATCCGTTAAGGGTTTTAGACCAGTCTCTGCTAAGTAGCATCCCATAAGTATCAGGTATGTCAACTACCTGAATGTCAATATAATATTGGATTCTGGGATCAGATGTGAGTTGCATGTGAATGTGTGTTAGCTCTCCTACCACTCTTACCTCTGTTTTGTCTAGTTGTAACACCTTCTTTAAGGATTTAGTAGGATGCAAGCCTAAAGCATTGCATATAGACAGGGGCATCACATTTGTAGATGCTCCTAAATCTACTAAACAATTGTGCAGGTTTTTGTTGAACATCCTTATAGTCAGTAGGAACAGAGGTGACTCACTCTTATCCCTATATAAGGTCATGTGGGAGGTCTCTACAGCTTGAATAGTAGCTCGCACCTTATGTTAAACATTATTGTATCTGGCAGCATGATCCTTACCACCAGACTGACTTGAGGGGTGACTATCCTTTTTAGGAGCAAGATCATCTAGTGATTTCATAAATGCCTTCTTGATGGCAAGAGTTTTGAGCAACTCTGACAAGGATAAACTGATTTTAATCTTCTTCATCTTGTCAGTGAGATATGTTACTAACTTGTCAGACTCATGAGGTGGATTAGAAAATTTTGGCACATTATTCTGGGGTGTTAAATACTGAGCATTAACCTTGGGAAAACCAAGGTTATTACTTGTCTTGGGATCTAGAGGTGTATTGAAATTGTTCAGAGGCAAGGAAGAGGTCAATGGACCAGTAGGTCTGTTGGCATTACTTCTCAGATTGTAGTTATGTTTTCCCTGATATTGCTGCTGATAGGCATGTACCTCCTCATGTTCATTTGAAGGCTCATTTTCATCCTCAAATGGGAAAACATAATTTGACTCAAAAGCCATGGCAGATTCCTCACATGCCAGGGTGTAATCTTGGTGAGCAGGCACTATTTGCTGATAAGGATGATGAGTGTAACTCTCTAGCACTAAGGTAGAATCATATCCGCAAGGAACAAGTTCATTTCCCTCTACCTGAGGTTGATTTCCTGAAGTATTAGACACTTTAGTCTAAAAAATGCTAGTAGCAATTCTGAATTGAGGACAGTCTAACTCTGCATGTGCATTGGTGTTATGAATTCTGCACCAATTAGTGAGGGCTGCCTCTGCAAGGTTGACTCTGCTAGTCTATTTAGGTTCACTAGGAGGCAAATTGTTTAGGGGTGATGGCAAGGAACCATTGTTTGGCCTAGTTTTCCACACTCTAGGCTGTCTAGGAGGATTATTATTGCCATTATTGTTATAATTATTGTCATTATTGTTATAATTATTGTTGTTGTACCCCCTATTAGGATAATTTGGTCTATCATTGTTATAGCCTATGTTCTGGTTAGGCTGGGAGTAGAAGTTTTGACTCCTTAAGTGAGTGATCTCAGTTGTAAGTTTCCTTAACTGAGCTAATATTTCCTTGATCTCTTCTTTCTCTTCCTGAGCCTTAGCCACTGCATTTTCTATCAAGGGCTTGAAAAAGGAAGATCCATTGTTCTGATTATTCTAGTCTATAACCTGAGGTGCCTCTATTTGTCCTGGGTACTGCATCATCTAGCCATTACCATTTGGAGGTGGCATAATACTCAATGGAGGTATTTGTAAAGGTGTAGGCATCACCGCTAGAGGCATCATGGCTCCATTATGCTGTGGTTGGGTAGGATATCTTGGATAAACAAGAAGTGTGGTATGTTTGGTGTAGGAGCAGGAACTAGCTGCTAATTAACTTTGATAGCTTCTTGGAAAGCTCCTGTTAAGGTTGTGATTTTAGGATGTGCTCTCTTGATGAACATGGAAGTTAAAGGATCTAGGGCTGAATAATAAATGCTCCTAGCAGCTTCATCTACTACAACATATGGGGCGACTAACTTGGATAACATTTTCTGGAACCTAGTGTTGAAATTGGCAATAGGTTCTCCTTCAAACTGTTTAATTGTGGCAAATAGGTGATAGTTCATTGAAGAATCTATTGGTACTTTGAACCTATCAGTGAAAGCTTTCTCCAAGATAGCCCATGATCTGACTGAACCCTGACCAAGGCTAATATACCAATTATAGGCTTCTTCCCCTAAGGAAAAAGGAAATAATCTGCATACAACGTCCTGATGCTCTATTCTGGTTCTACAACAGGCTTCTTTGAAAGTTCTGATATGATCATCCGCATCCTGATATGGATGATATTTTGGACAAAGTTTGTCAGGATTCTTTGGCAAAGGATGATATGCATTAAAAGCTAAAGGTGATTCTGCTACAAAGAAAGAAATTGCAACCGGAGGAGGTTGAGCCTGAGGTATGACTGGCTGAGGTTGAACCTGAGGTGTAACAGGTGATCCTATAGGTGATTGTAAACCAATAGGAGTCACAGGAGGACGTTCTAGTGATGCTCCTGAAGCACTAAAACTGGGAGTATGATGGATATCTACAGTCCTAGGTCTAAATCCTTTGACAGGTAATTCTTCAAATATTCTACTGTACCTAGACCTGGTATTTGGCCTGTGAGCCAGGATTTCTCAATTTTAAGGAAATTTGGCTAGTTGACTATAAAGATCAGTTGGAATTTACCAGCAACGACTATATTTATAGTTAGAAAGTGAGACTAACTAGATATTTACTGAATATTTGCACGAACCATGCAAATATGAGGAGATAATGAGGTTTGGTGACAATTGCAACCAGATATCAGGTTTTTAAGGCAGATTACCTCAAAGCTTTGACAAATTTACCTGAAATTGGCTTGATCTTTGCAAATTCACGATGATTTACTATAAAGCTTACAATATTTATGGTTAATCTTAAAAAATTCACAAATGATTAGCATGTACAAGCTTAAAACAACAAATCCTTACGTATTAATCAAAATCGGGAGGTATTTCAGTGTTACCTCACTGTCTGCATCATCAAATATGACTTACTGATGATGAGCTTCTAGCTTATGGCCCTCCTTCTAGCACCAATTTATGTTGATCATGATGTTAGTCATAAACAAACATAGAATAAAAGTTACACATCAACGTTTACTCATCTTGAAAGATATGATGAATTTAAAGAATTCATGATCCCAAGTCTCCGTGGATTAGTTCTTAATCAACTGACATTACTCAGTGGTTGATGTGTGTTGTTGTTTTCCATTTAGGGACCTTACGTTTACTCATCAGCAGAATTCTATTTCTGTAAAGATGCTACATAGAAGGTTATCTACACAGAATATTTCCACAAATAGTGTGTCTATATTCAAATCTTTCTATGATATTTGTCAATTGTACATGCTTTAACTTCAAATATGCTATAAATTTCCAGTTATCTACAAGATGTCTGCATATTTTATGTAATTTACTTTTGATTATCTATTATTTGCAATTGTGATGGTGGATTGTTCTGAAATTAAAAGAAATTGAAAAGAATACTACAAATTATGATGAATCTTCAGCTATTGAGCCACATACACACTTGATACAGTCATGAGAAAGAAGAAATCAAACCATATTTTCACCAAGATGTTCCACAGCTAGATACAGATCATGCAAACTTCAAAGGATAATGAATGAAGACAATATATGCAGACTGATGACCACTCCAAGGGACGCAGCAAATCAAAGCATATATCAAGAATTCAGACATAGATTACTCAGAATTTATGATGATTTGTAATCATAGTGGTCTTATCTTTAATTAAGTATGCAAAAATATGTATCCTTACAATAACTTTGAAATAGGCCCTGATAATTCAGCAAACAAATTTCAATTAAGCTTCGAATCTTTAAAAGAAAGCATCCCTACACCTTTTATAGAACAAGGTGAGGGAGCGGTTACACATGATCCACGATCAAGATTTATCCATTAAGATCTACGGTGCATATTCACCTTGGACTTGGTCAACTTTATCTCATGGCACAGGTTGCCAGCTGGCAACCATCTAGGTGACTTATTTTCCTCTTAAGTACCTAATGCATGTATTTCCCTTTGTTGCACATCTTCATCTACTCATCAGGTTCTTCTTCTTCATCTTCATGATCATCATGATCATCACTTTCCATGTCTTCATCATCCTGATGAACGTCTCCCTGTATATGGACCTGCATGATTGTCCTGATATTTTCATATGCTTCCACTACTCTTTCAATTTCTCCACCATCTTGAGTTTTGGCTTTGTTGATGGCATGCTTATGTGATTGGAACTTATCCTTGAGGGTTTCTAATTTATTTTTCCTACTGCTCAATGTTTCATTGTAGTTCTCCACCTTGACCTTGATCCTCATGATCTTGTTCATTGCTTCTTCTGTCAGGTGGTTAAGAGGGTCATCAACCATCGGCTGGAAATTATTATGTAGAGATTTCATGGCAAAGTCCATGTCTTGGTTCTCAATTTTACCTTCTACTTTCCCCTCTAAGGCCTCCAAGACTTCTGCCTCATAAGACATCATGTCATGCAGCTTCACACTGATATCTCTCAATTTATTGTTACACCTCTTTAGTACATCACATTCAAATCTGATGTCTTTATACCAGATATCCACCAGCATGGTAGTGTTATTATTCAGCACTTGGTTGCTTATTAGGACCTAAGGATTAATCCTCTTTATTTCGCTCAAAGCACTCAAGGATTTCTCCAACTAGAATGACCTTCTATCGGTCTCTATCTGCAATTTATCAACTTTTCTCCTTAAGATACCCAAAGAATTCCACCTCTGCAAAGAGGCTTTCACTACTTCCTCAGCTCATGTGAGTGCAGATGACATCCACTTTCTCATAATCACTGACTCATGCTTCATAAGGTCTAATTTATTGACCTCTTCCTGAGAAATTGCAGTCAATGGGATTGCCTGATCTGATACTGTATTATCAGGGTTAATTAACACTTTTATGTATGCATGCAGCTGAGCAATGTGCTCTTTATGCTACTTATTCTTCTCCTTTTCTTTCTTCACCCTTTGGGTCAAAGAATCTATTATGTCCTTCCCTTCCTGACCTTCTTGGTCTTCATTGGCAAACCCTAAATCAATTGTAGTGATCTAGAATTCTTCCAGGGTGATCTTGCCTTTTTCCTTTTCAACTGTAGGGAGTGCTACTTGGGTGATCCTTCTACCCATAGCAGGATCTCTTCTAATTGCATATGTTAATCTAGCCTTCCTCTTTGGCTTCATAATGGTTTCTGAGAATAATGTCAAGACATCAAATTCCTAGATTTCGAAACCTGTTTCCATACCTATTTCTTGCTCTAGCCATTGAGGTATTTGATCTTTGGATCCTTGATTGCCGTCATGATCATGTCTTTCATGATCATGTCCACCCTGATCTCCAACATTTATCTCTGTTCTTGGTGGAGAGGGTGATTTTCTCATTTCTTCCTCATGATACTCTTCATGAGGGGGATCTTGTGGTACTTACTCCTATTGAGGAACTTCTTCTTCTTGCGGAGGGGAATCATGTTGTGTATCTGCATGTTGATCCTGATCTTTTACTTCCTCCTTCTATGTCTCATCCACTTTAGGAATTTCCTCATCTTGTGGCATATTAGTATCTGTGGATATCATTGTGTTTAAAATATGTGCATCTACTTGATCTTGAATCACATTATGATCCACACCTAATGTGTCTACCTCCTGGGTCTTTAGGTCATCATGACCTGATATTTCTTTATTATCTGAGGTTTCTTGAGTTTTAAGGGTATCACCAATTGATGTATCTTTATCTTCCCTGCCCTTTTGCTAGACTTCCACTATTTTGGGTTCAGTAGGTATTTCTTGTTGTTGACCCAAATCTGGAGTGCTTCTTTTTGTTTCTGTCAGTCTGATCTCCTCAACATTTTCTATTTTATCAGGTGCACCTGCTTGATGTTCAGGATGTGTTACATCCTCCCTGTATGTTAAATCTATCACCTTAGGGCTAGTCACCTGATCAACTAATTTATCCAGCTCTATTTGTTGGGCTACCCTCTCTGGGTTGTTCTCTTTTTCCTGTTCTGCTTTCTTCAACTCTTCTAATACTACCATCTGCGCTGATGGGGTTCCCTGTGGAGTTATGTGAGTACTTGAAGTAAGGGTCTCCATTTGCTGAGAGGTCACATTTTCTACCACCTCATCATCTGATAAGTCCACAGTTTCCTCTAGTGAAAAAGGACCTCCTTGACTTGCTCCAGTGGTTTCTTTTACTTGCTCTTCAGCCTTCTCAGTTTTAAACTGAATGATGGTAGGAAGTGATACATCATGTTGCAACTCTTTTCTGAACACTTCACTACCTACTCCCCTTAATATTATAGGGTCATGTCTTATTTCGCCCCTCATTGAGGTTTTTTGCCTTTTAGGTGGTGATGCCACCAAGGGTGCTTTCCTCTTTCTTGTGAGCCTCATAAAGTTATCTTCTTCAGTAGGTTCCTTATTCAATGGCTCTTCCTGAATAAGGATATCCTCTTCTATATTTTGCTGTGAGGTTTGGTCTTTCTCTGGCACTCCTGCAGTTTCTACAGCTAGCCTTTGGATTCTTTTTGTTCTTGGTTCATCCACCAAGGGCTGTGCAGATGAGGCTGATGCCTATCCTAATGTAGATGCACCTTCAGCTGGTATATCAATTCTTTCAATTACCACCCCTTTAGGTTCACTGTCAGTTTTCTTCTTTCTGGGGAATCTCTTGCTTTGTTCTTGAGGTGGCAGCCTTTCAACCTTAGATTTTCTCTTTTCAATGAGAAAGTCGTCATATTCCTCATTAAGAATCTCTTACCTCTTCTTCTTGTTATCTACTGTGAGGGCTACACCCTTCTTCTTCAGTGTACTTATTTGCTCATCCACCCATGCTTGGGCCAACTGCAGCATCCCACCTATGAACAGATCCAATGAAATATCTTCAAGTTGTGTCAGGTCAGGGGCTGAAATGGTGTCATTATACATCTTTTTCTCTTCATATTCATTTGACAATAACTTGCCATCATCTTTTTTCAATTGTGTAGGCACTGGAATACAATCAAATGTCATGATCTGGTTAAGGGTGAGTCTCTGGTATTTTCTCCTTCTAACCTCAGCCTCATCCTCACAGTCTGTCCAGAAATCCTCTAAGTGTTTCTGATGAATGGGCTTTCCCATGATCTTCTACATCCTCCCATAGGGGTCATATGATCTAGCCAATGGGAATGGCTATAGGTTCATCATGTTCAGACCGGCTATGGCTTTCTTTATATTTTCTAAATCGGGGCATATATACCACCCTATAGTAACTGGAAACAAAATAGGACAAATCTTATTATTTCCTTTATAGGCATCTAGTGTAGTTGATACATGTCTCAAGAATTCCATCAAGACTACCCCATCAGTAGGGTACCTGGGTAGCATCAATGGCTGGCCTGCAAAACCTTCTACTCTGATGTAGGAAAATGTGGCAAATTGGATAAACCAGGCACCATGCTTGTATATAACTTCCTCAGCTTCCATGCTCAGTCTTTTGGTTCTATCCTCCTCCATTGTTCTTACCAGATGCATAGAAAATGCATCATTTACTAATTTATAATCATGGAGGTAATTTGCCCTCTGTAACTGAGGATAATGGTCCCATATGTGGGCATCGTTTAGACTGCCACCAATCTTTCCAACTATAATAAGTGCATCAAATGTACCGTTGTAGGCACATGAATATACAATATATGAAGTCATATAAAATGCACACTCCAGGCCTCCTAATTTCATCATCTATGTATCTAGGGCATCACTGATCATCTTAGCCCATAATGGCTTGTTATCTATATAGAGGCACATTGTGATAACCCCATACATCTAGTCTTTGAAGCTTCCAGCATTAGGCTGGCCTATCATTCTGCTAAGTAGGGAAATCATGTATTGATATTCATCATCAAAGTCAAACTTGTACAAGTGCACTAGTAGTTTGGTAGAGGCAGTGTAAGGACTATTCTTTGATCTCCACTGATAAATCCTCTTTCTCGCATTCTTCTTATTATTCTCATATTCAACTTCCAACTTTTTCAGATCCATACTGACTACTTTCTTTCCAAGTGGTAGATTGAAACTCATTACAATTCCTTTGATGGGCAAATCTGCATAAACCCTGCCATGTTTTTCCACTTTCTTGGTTTGTGGGTTGTTGTTTCTAGCACACTCAATCACCAACTCTGGAGCTTCCATGGAATATGGAAATCTAGCCGCATACCACATTCCTGATACAAAGATGACATCCAATATAGTACTTTCCTTATCATGGTGTATCTTGGATGACCAGGCTACCAAATCTATGTTTCCTTGGTGTGTATCTCCAATGACACCATATTTAAACTGCACTCCCTCCAGTTGAGCAAACATAGGCTTAAGGATTTCAGCCTCAGACTTGTTTCTTCTGACGTTTGCCATGGATCCCTGCAAGGAACATGACTGGTCTTACTATTTGATATTCACATGCATGCATATAGCCTTTTTCTTTACGCCATCATGCATATTATACTTATTAACCTCTATTTCCTCATGATATGCATAATTAGAGCTTCAAACCACATGAAAAGTATACTACCTGGACATGCAGAAAATGACAATAGGAGGGTTTTTAAATTACTTACCTGATAATGCTTATCTCCTGAATTATGTTGATGACTATAGGAAAGGGGTTCAGATACCGGTGATGATCACGTGTTCTATTCTATTGCAAGCTGTTAGCATCCGCAGGTAGCTCGTACGAGGGTTTAAATGTCTGCTCTATAAATTTTTGTTTCTTCACAAGGTAAATGCAAAATGACCTTGGAAATTCACTTTTAAACTCATTCATTGGGTCAATTAGGGAAAAATGGGTTTAAATTGATCATAACCATTGATTTTCTGCCATGGATCGATGGATGTTGCCAGGTGTTTGCATCATGTTCGCAATCAGCTAGAATCCACCTACTGTATTTATGTGTGTAGACACCCAAATTTGTCCCAACTTTGTTCATGTCTAGCAACACCTTGTCAAAAACATCACTTAAACATCATGTAGCATTTTGTCCTAAATCCCACTCTTAACCCCACTTATTCCATTAGCCAATTAATTAAATAAATTTTATTTATTTAATTAAAATCCCATTCAATCCCATCCTTATCCTACTTAGCCAATTAATTAAATAAATTTATTTATTTAATTAATATCCAACTCATATCCCAACTAATTCAAATATTTTATTTGAATTAAGTTCTCATCATAAGCCGACTTTCCAATTAATTAAATAAATTTTATTTATTTAATTAATTTATCTTATCATTTAGCCGACATGTGTGCCTCTTTCATTTAAAAAGATAAGTGGTACTACAGCCTTTTATTTAATATCTTTTATATGTAGTAGTTGTTATGTACACAAGCACACATGAGCCCTATCCTCCCTCCACTTGTCAAATGACTACAACTCCCTTAAAGAGTGGGATAACCAAATCAATCCTGTCCGTCCACATCAATCATTTAGCTTTTAATCTCAACCATCCATTTGAACCAAGCCTTTTCTATAAATCAAACCCCTCACAAGCCATTAGCATGCATTGAACTTCAAGTAACATTATTCTGCCAAATTTTCTATAATGCATTGAGCCTCAAGTACCCTTATTCTATTGAAATATCATTAGAGCCTTTGCATCCTTCATCTATCATTCATTCTAGCATCTTCATCTTAATGTTATGCTGCAGAATCGAGCAACCAACACAACAAATTGATCAATCAAGCTCATCTTGCATCTTCGAGGTATTGAATTATTTGGGTTTAGGTTATGCATTTCAATTGTTTGATCATTTCCATTTATAAATCCAAATTTTTTAATATACATTTGGCACGCCTGGTGGGACCCACGTCCTTGATTAACTTCTCTTGTTTGAGTTGTTTTTGTGAAGTTTAGATCTCGTGGAGCACTAATCTTTCATTTTTGCAAGCTTTTGTAGCAAAAATTTGCATTTTTCTAACCCTAGTTTGCAAAGATTTGGCTAAAAATGTATGTAGATGATCTCTTAGCCCAAATCTAACCTCACCATTGCATCCGGGATGCCATTTCCATAAACTTTGAGTACAAATTTGCCTAAATTTGATGAAAAATGGAGCGTTTGGTGAAGAAAACAACAACCGGACTGCAACAATGTGCTTCTGGTAATTCAGGTCGCTTATGATCAAACAGCAGTTGCCTGGGCTAAATCAGCTCGCCTTTGGGCAAACAGCAGTAGCTTATGGTCAAATCTAGCTCGCTTTTAAGCAAACAGTGCTCACTTTTGAACAAAAAGAGCCTGCATATGGTAAAATTGGTCGCTTATGGTTAACATTTGCATTCTGTCTCCTGAAACTCTCCAGGTCGCTTTTGGGCTATTATGCATCACTTTTGGTCTGTTGTTGGTCACATATAAGCTATTACTTGTTGCTTCCATCCATTTTTGCACCGCTTATGAGCAAAAATCCATCACTTTCTGCATATCCGCGTCGCTTTTACATCGGGATCGGCCGCATCTATCATTTTCTGGGTCGCCTTTACACCAACAGTGATCACCTCTGGTATGATTTGAATTACTTTTATATTAATAGAGCTCGCATGTGATCTGAATACTATTAGCGGCTGCTTTAAAACTGTGTTTGTCGCTTATGGCCTAACAGTGATCGCTTAGGTTTTCTTCGCAATGCTTTTGAACTAACAGTGATCGCTTCTGCATCTATTCGGATCGCTTTTGAACTAACAGTGGTCGCTTAAACTTGATGCGGATCGCTTTTGATTGAACAGTGGTCACTTTTGAACTAATAGGGATCGCTTATGAACTAACAGTGATCGCCTGTGCAGGATAGGGTTTTGACTGTGTTTTGCAGATACAGATCGCTTAGAGGCTACAATTGATCGCTTCGGATTTATTGACATCGCTTATAAGCTTACAGTCACCGCATTGGTTATTTTTCAAATCGCATATGATATGTAGGATCTCGCCTATCGCAAGATACAGATTGCATATGTTCAACAGTGAATCGCATCTGCCAACTGTAACTTGCTTTTGGTAGCTGTCATTGTGCATCTTGGTATTTCTATCATAACTTTCACATACGGAGGTGAAATTGCACAAATAAGGACTTGTTGGAAAGCTGGGAGGACGACCTTCACAACTGTACTACTTTTATTAGGTGACTGTACTATTTTTTAGGCTTTTTTATCAGTCAAAGTTTAGGTTCATTGCAAACTTCATTTGAGCATAACTTGAGCAATTTTGATTGTTTTTCAGCGAAACTTTTTTTCAAATTGCTTAGAATCTCCTGAATTTTCTGTTTATGTAATTTATTCTCTTGTATCAGATCATTTTAATCAGAATTTTCAGATTTCATCTTTTCCATGTAATCTCTTCTTTACAAGTTTACTTGTTTCTTTTTGGAATTGGTGACTTGTAGAGGCATCTAAGGAGCTGGAGCAGCATTGGCATCAACATCTAAAGCAAATTGGAAAGCGATTGTATCAGGTGCACTCATTCTAATCTTTCATCTCTTAGTCTTGATTGATCACACATTTGGACTTTGGGATTAAAACAAACATTGTTTGCTATCACACCATTGAAAAATTGGGCTAAAACAAACCATTGTCTTTCATCACATTTGGATTTGGACTTTAAAACAAACAAGTGCTTGCATTGTCTTCCACACATTGAACTTCTAAGGTTAATGAACCCCATGCAAGTGCAACCAAGTAATTGTGTATGCTCTCTCCTCGCGTCCCAACACGAACTTGGAGATCAAAAACATTTACTTGTGTTGCTTTTGTTAAATCTTAGAGAGGCCTGCCTTGGTATCCACCCCAAGGGAACGACCTCAAGCGGTACTTTCATCCGGTCCGCTATAAAAATTAGAGGATAAGGCGAAAGCCAAGTCTAACCGGTATTAGCGCTCACCATACAGTGCTAACTCGAAAGGAGGTGTACCTTTGTGTATATTAAAAATCCTAGTAGGGTTAGTTTAAGTCTTAAGTGGCTTGCTGGATGCTCGTGGGGTGCCGGTCCCCCAGATTTTCTCTAGAACCTCCTTGTGATAGTGGCCTTGCCTTACTAGGACTTGTTGAATTGTCTTCACGTGCTTGCTTAACCAACATCACATTATTCCAAGCTAACAACTTGCTTATGTGTCTTGCATGAGTGATTCATGTGTGTATATGCATAATCATTTGTTTGAATATTGCCACATCAAGCTCTAAACACCCAAACACATAAAGACAAGTCATCCTACACATTCTTCCAATAACATTCAAACCCAATCACTTTCATTCCAAACATAGCCTAGTCATCATCCAACCCTTCATAGCCAAATCACTTCCACATCATCATTCAAATCCCTAAACAAACACTTGTTAAAAGGACTTAAGACAAACACTTTGGTGACAACATGTCTACACTAGAAGACCTAGAAATCAAATTCCAAAGATTCCTCCAAAATCTTTATCAAGGATCACAACCCCTAAACCAAGATGCCATTGAAATATTACAATTCTTCCTCCAAAGAGCTCAATCCCACGTAAGCCAATCACCTCAACTACAACACTCCATAGCCCAAGTCCAACACCTTTTAGCCACTAGTCAAGCTTGACAAGTACAGCAATCCTTAGCCATTCCATACCAACCTAATCCACCTCATAGCCACATGTCATATCCATCCACCTCCTATCAACTTAATCCACCTATCCACCAAATCAATGCCACATCAACCTATCAACCTCCACCTCAAGTTTATCCAATCCCTCATGCCACCGTTCCAATGCACTACCAAGCCCATCCACAAAGCAATCAAGTGATATTACAAGAACAACATCCAAGTCCCAATGGCTCTTTGTACATAAATCAAGCAAGTCCAAGTACACCTTTTCAACAAGACCATCAAGCACCATTGATAGACCTAAGTCCACCTTTCCAACAAGAAGCACATCCAAGTCCAAGTGGTCCCTTGTACATAAATCAAATGAGTCCAAGTTATCCTATGCAAGATCTAATAACCTTTGACAAGGGAGACACCAATCTAGAGTGGCCACCATCATGCAATCCCATGCCAACACATGAGCCAACAAGTCCTATCCCAACACCATCATGTGATCCCATTCCTAGTCCATTAATCCATCAACCTTCCAAACCACCAAGCCCTTCATTACCTTCATCACCATGTCATTCTAATCCTTCACCTAAGGATGCGGCTGAGAGAGTTTTACAAAGGATGCTTGAAGCAAAACTCATTGAACTTCCTGAAGTCAAACCATGTGAAGAAAGTCCATATGATGAACATGATTATTGTGCATACCATAGGACCAAAGGCCATAATACAAATAAATGCCCAATATTTGTTCCAATTGTTTACAAGGTGTACCTACCTATAATGGGAAAACATGCCACATCATCCCAATCCTATGTATCACCCCCCTTTTATCCTAATCCACCCAATCCAATTAGCCCTTAGCCTAATCCTAGTCCTAAGCCTGCAACATCATCCGCTATTATTGCTCATCCATTATATTTCCCATCCACTCATACCCTTGCGAAGGATGTGATCCATTGGCTACTAGCTAGGAATAAACTCTCCATGTCAAACACCCATTCATGAGCCTACTAAAGATCTTCCAAAGGTCATGTCCAATCATATAATCCCATCATGTGGTCCACCTATCCTTGAGCCTATCCAAGAGCCTTCCATTAACATACCTAGCCCTTCAAGCATGCGGAAATATTAAGCCCTAGTCTAACTCAAGATCAAAACACTTTCATGCAACCCATCCATAACATTTACGTTCTTTATGATCAAGATGATAGCCATAATGATGAATCTATCCATAAGCCACTTGATCCTATACATCTCCCAACAACCATTCATGAGCAAGCTATCCAAATTCAACCCATCCATAACATGTATCTTTTCCATGATCAAGATAATAGCCATGATGAAGAAGCTATCCATGAGCACCTTGATCCTATCCATAATCCTATATCCATCCATGAGCAAGATATCCACATTGCTCTTATTCATCCACCATCTATCCCTATCCATAATGAGCAAACATCCACTTGTCATGATGAGATACTTGTCCCCCAAGTAAGCATAAAAGATCAAACAAATAACTTGGATCTACATAAATATAATGCTAATCAAGATCCTAATGATCCTCCTTCCACATCCACCATCGATTCCACTTCAAATCCACCATCATGTCCACTTGGTCTTACCACCTTCCTCCATGAATGTTCTTCGTTAGGACAACAACAACCATTGTCCTCCACTTCATCTTCTCCATCTAATAAAGAACTCAAGTCTAGTTCCCAAAACACATCTAGTCCCATAGTCAATCACATCCTCCAAAACATGAACTACCAAGGCAAAGGTCTAGGCCTTTATGAACAAGGTATTTTGGAGTCAAACCATGTCAAGGTCCCTCCAATCTCATATGGCCTTGGATACACACCCCAAGGTAAACAAGGCCAAGATGTTGGTAATTCCTCCATCTCTCCTAAGCCCACCACTTTCCATCACAAACCCTATCATCTACCCAAAACATATGTTGTCATTCCACCTCCATCATCCTATAAATGTCAAAAGCATGTGACCGTACACCTTCCACCATCCACTTTGCCTCCACTTTTACCAACTCCAAATATCCCTCCATCCACCTTGCCACCATTGCTTCCAACACCTAATTATCGACTCATTCATAAGTATCCTTACATCCCTAATCATGACCAACAAAAGCACACATTGCCTAAACATGAAGCTTCCATTCATTCCATCCACTCCACCCACCCCATGGGATTCCAAAATAAACATTTGGATGCCTTTATCTATAAAGCCAAAAATCCAACTAAAACTCCTAAGGACCCTCATGCCTTAGGGAATCAATGTGAAAAGTCTCTAAATCATCCATATTCTAAGCAACATATATTCACAAAGCTATCCAAGCCCATACCTCCAAAAGCAAAGCCCAAAAGCAAAATGGTTTGGGTTCCTAAGAAAATAGCTAGCAAAATGAATGAGGCATCCTTATCCACCTCTCAAGAATCCCAACCACCTATCTCCATCCAAAAGCCTACTTCCATCCAAAACTTCCATTCCCTTCAACAATCCCACAAGCAAAACAAAAACACTAAAAATACTAAATCTATGTGGGTTCCTAAATCACTTCATCAACCATCTCCTAAGCAAACATCTCCATTGCTTCCTACACCACCATCTCACCAAAAGCTTCAATGTTTATCACGGTGTGTGCAACCATTGGTCATGGTTCCCTTCCACTCCGCAACACCTCCACATAACTATATCTCCCCATCCTTCATCTATTATCCTACATATCTTTCCCATCACCTTCCTATGGTCCATGCTTTTGCATAAGCCTTTCATCCTAAGTCTGACATAATCCACTATCCCCATCCATCCATCCTTGCATCAATCTTGCATAATCCACATCCTAATCCACTATCTACCTAATCCATCTCCCATCCACGCAATCCCTTATCAACATCTATGAGCATAATGACATGGTCCATGCAAAGACATTATCAATCTCTAATGGGACACTATCACCTTTCATAGCACTAGCCACTTGAGTCCCTCCTATCCATTACCATGGTGAAAACCTGGTAAACAGGCGCCATGTGTAATTGTCATCCCATCTAAAAAAAAGAAATCAAAATAGTAAAGAGAAATCCCTTCGTCCAACGGTGAAAACTTGGTAAACAGGCACCTTGGATAAGTACCATGATGAAAACCTGGCAAACAGGCGTCATGTGTAGGTTGATCTTCTATGTCACTTACACTTGGGGGCACATTGTCTCATCCAACCTATCCATTTCCAAATTATCTATCCCATTATATCATTTTCCATCATATCATGTCCTACTATTAACATACCATCCTACCATCTTTAGCCACTACATAAACATGCCTATCCTATTGAGCCCATTTATCCTCCCTTTCCTTCTGCCTTTTGATCTTGATAAAGACATAGGGGCAAAATGTTGAAACATGTTTGGATATTTCTTGACATACCTTCTTTCCAAACCAAGTCATATCCATTGACAATTTATCCATCCCATTCAAACTAATCTATCATGTCATCCCTTGGTCATAAGCTTTGTCATGTAAAAATCCTAAGCATTACCACCTAGAATGGGGCAAGTTATTCTTCTTATATGACATAGCCTTTGGAGATCACATCCTAGCTCCCTTATGATCCATCCACTATGGCATATCCTTATTACGAGCTTTCCATCTTATAGATTATCCCCATCTGTTTATCATGAGCTTTCCACTATAGCCTACCTATTCGTTTATCACGGGGCAAGCATCCATCCCTTATATGGCCTATCCATTTATCATGAGCCTTCCATCCCATTTACTATGAGCCCATCATTTTATCCATCCAATCTTTTTATCCATCCCTTGCACCTAGACTTGGTTTTTTTCCCTTGTCATTGGTATCAAGCACAAAGGCTACCTAAATTGTAAATCCATTGATGTTCCAAAACATTCAAAAACACAAGAAAAAAAAAAAAAAAGTAAATCAACTCAAGCATATCAAGCCTACCATCAACAAACACCTAAAATCCAATCAACCATCAAATCAATCCATCAAACCAAATCGATCTAATCATCCATTTCATCATCTTCAAATCATTCCAAACAAAGATCCAAATGTAAGCCCATCCTTAATCCATACCAATCAAGTTAATCAATCAAGCCAAGTTATCCAATCACAATCAATAGTCTTGATCCTAGCCTTGTTGTAAGCCAAAACAATCAGCCAATCAACCAACCAACTAAGCAAACAACCTTGTGTTGATCTAGGGATATAGCTTTCCCCACAATGACAACACTCTCAACTATCATCAACAAAACAATCAGCAATTAATCATTGGTTTACAGCTTGACAGGGGCAATACCTTGTTTGTTTTTGAATCATTTGTGCATGCTTGCTTGCTTGCTTGTGTGTGTCATCATTTTATCTTGCATTTGTATCACATCTGTAACTTTCCAGCTAATATTCATATCTTGTGTATGTTGGAATAGCTTTTTGCACTATCCTTTGCATCTAAGGTCATATCATACCTTTTGTGCATTAGGACTTTAATGCTCTAAGTTTACTTCCTCATATGTTAGACAAGGTTGTATTACACTGGGGCACAAGACACATCGTCACCCTGGTCCTTATACCTTGGTGCATAACGTCTAGTGCTATATCAAACATCATGGTTGCTCACATTCATTGCAGCATAACACATCTTCATTTCTTCTATCTATCCCCTTATCTTTCTTTTGCAGCCAAACCATTTCTTTTCGAGAGCCTACCCGTGTTTGTCCAACCCGCCTAACCTCTCGAGGGGGCATCATCATCATATCTTTCCATCATCATCACTATCATTATCCCTATTGATTATCTATACCTTATCTTCTTTGAAATGATGTTACTCGACATAAAGCTTATCATCTCAAACATCATCTCAAAGAGGGGCAAAATGTAGACACCCAAATTTGTCCCAACTTTGTTCATGTCTAGCAACACCTTGTCAAAAACATCACTTAAACATCATGTAGCATTTTGTCCTAAATCCCACTCTTAACCCCACTTATTCCATTAGCCAATTAATTAAATAAATTTTATTTATTTAATTAAAATCCCATTCAATCCCATCCTTATCCTACTTAGCCAATTAATTAAATAAATTTATTTATTTAATTAATATCCAACTCATATCCCAACTAATTCAAATATTTTATTTGAATTAAGTTCTCATCATAAGCCGACTTTCCAATTAATTAAATAAATTTTATTTATTTAATTAATTTATCTTATCATTTAGCCGACATGTGTGCCTCTTTCATTTAAAAAGATAAGTGGTACTACAGCCTTTTATTTAATATCTTTTATATGTAGTACTTGTTATGTACACAAGCACACATGAGCCCTATCCTCCCTCCACTTGTCAAATGACTACAACTCCCTTGAAGAGTGGGATAACCGAATCAATCCTATCCGTCCACATCAATCATTTAGCTTTTAATCTCAACCATCCATTTGAACCAAGCCTTTTCTATAAATCAAACCCCTCACAAGCCATTAGCATGCATTGAGCTTCAAGTAACATTATTCTGCCAAATTTTCTATAATGCATTGAGCCTCAAGTACCCTTATTCTGTTGAAATATCATTAGAGCCTTTGCATCCTTCATCTATCATTCATTCTAGCATCTTCATCTTAATGTTATGCAGCAGAATCGAGCAACCAACACAACAAATTGATCAATCAAGCTCATCTTGCATCTTCGAGGTATTGAATTATTTGGGTTTAGGTTATGCATTTCAATTGTTTGATCATTTCCATTTATAAATCCAAATTTTTCAATATACATTTGACAAGTGGATGTTTGCTCATTATGGATAGGGATAGATGGTGGATGAATAAGAGCAATGTGGATATCTTGCTCATGGATGGATATAGGATTATGGATAGGATCAAGGTGCTCATGGATAGCTTCTTCATCATGGCTATTATCTTGATCATGGAAAAGATACATGTTATGGATGGGTTGAATTTGGATAGCTTGCTCATGAATGGTTGTTGGGAGATGTATAGGATCAAGTGGCTTATGGATAGATTCATCATTATGGCTATCATCTTGATCATAAAGAAGGTAAATGTTATGGATGGGTTGCATGAAAGTGTTTTGATCTTGAGTTAGACTAGGGCTTAATATTTCCGCATGCTTAGGATTAAACCTTTGACATACCTTACATCATCATCCCATATATTTTTCTCTATCCATACCTTAGCTTCTTTGAAATGATGTTACTCAACATAAAGCTTATCATCTCGAACATCATCTCAAAGAGGGGCAAAATGTAGACACCCAAATTTGTCCCAACTTTGTTCATGTCTAGCAACACCTTGTCAAAAACATCACTTAAACATCATGTAGCATTTTGTCCTAAATCCCACTCTTAACCCCACTTATTCGATTAGCCAATTAATTAAATAAATTTTATTTATTTAATTAATTTCCCCATCTTAATCCCATCCTTATCCTACTTAGCCAATTAATTAAATAAATTTATTTATTTAATTAATTTCACATTCATAATCCCACTTTCCAATTAATTAAATAAATTTTATTTATTTAATTAATTTCCACATCATATCCTAATCCCACTATCCAATTAATTAAATAAATTTTATTTATTTAATTAAAATCCAACTCATATCCCAACTAATTCAAATATTTTATTTGAATTAAGTTCTCATCATAAGCCGACTTTCCAATTAATTAAATAAATCTTATTTATTTAATTAATTTATCTTATCATTTAGCCGACATGTGTGGCTCTTTCATTTAAAAAGATAAGTGGTACTACAGCCTTTTATTTAATATCTTTCATATGTAGTACTTTTTATGTACACAAGCACACATGAGCCCTATTCTCCTTGACACTTGTCAAATAACTACAACTCCCTTGAAGAGTGGGATAACCGAATCAATCCTAGCCGTCCACATCAATCAATTAGCTTTTTAATCTCAGCCGTCCATTGGAACCAAGCCTTTCCTATAAATCAACCCCCTCATAAGCCATTAGCATGCATTGAGCTTCAATTACCATTATTCTGTCAAAATATCATTAGAGCCTTTGCATCCTTCAGCTATCATTCATTCTAGCATCTGCATCTTAATGTTATGCTGCAGAATCAAGCAACCAACACAACAAATTGATCAATCAAGCTCATCTTGCATCTTCGAGGTATTGAATTATTTGGGTTTAGGTTATGCATTTCAATTGTTTGATCATTTCCATTTATAAATCCAAATTTTTTGATATACAATGTGCATTTAATGTCATGGGGCAAGACGAGCAGGATGATCTTTGAAAGATTGGGTGATATTCAAAATATCGGGTGATATTGGGAATATGACCCCCTATATGTAATATGACCCTCCGCCTTTGAGCAGGAAAACTGATGTTGAAGAGATCGGGTGATGTTGAGAAAATCAGGTGATATTCAAATATTGGGTGATATTTGGAATATTGGGTCACGTTTTAAAGATCAGGTGATGTTTGAGATATGACCCCTCAAGAGTAGAGTGACCCCTTTTTCGAAAGATCAGGATGACATCACCGTCATATTGTGTAAAAGGGTGATCGTTTGAAATATACCTCCGCGAGGTAAAAAGGAAGATGATGTCACCGTCGGGTGATTTTCTTTGCTCATCGGGATTGGATGACATCATCGGCATATTGGCTCTATGGTGATATTTTGCGACAGGGTGATATTTGAAAGATAGAGTGATATTCGAAACATCAAGTGATATTTGAAATATGACCCTGGAAAAATATATGAAGCTGTTTGACAGGTAAATACCACTCCACGAAAAATTGACGTCCGGAGCATCGGACCAAATGATTTATCGAGTGATAAAATTGGATCGGGGTGATCTTTCATAAGATGACTGACATTAAGAAATATGACCCCCCCTCGGAATATCATGTTTGACCAGAACTTTGACTTGCAATAACTTGCGTTCCCTAAGGAATATCAGGGTGATCCAAAAGGAAAACCTACATGAAATTTTGTACTCTTTCCAACCATGAGTTTTTTGACATGAAATATTAACTTGGACAAACTGACCTCATCATGATGACTTACCCAGCTTCCTTATGCAGGATCACTTGCATGACTTACTTTTACCAAACTGCCGAAAGCAGAAAAAACACAAGCCAAGCCAAGCAAAAAGTTGGGTCCCTATTTTGTCAAGTCAAAATGGGGCGTGTTGTGTAACCACACAAAAAGCCTTGAATATTTTGAATTTCTCAAGAGCCTTTGATTTCTCCTTTAGAAAAGTTACCCACATCATCTGGGAGTAGTCATCAATTAATAGCATGAAGTATCTATCACCTTGCACACTTCCAATTCTTTCTGAACCACATAAATCGGTATGAAATAAGTCTAATAATCCAGTAGAAGACTATTCTTTACTTCTGAATGTGACTATGCTCTACTTACCCAACTGACATTCTTTGCACAGACTATTAGTAGGTTTCACTAGTTTTGGAAGATCTCTCACAACCTGGGTGTTGCTTATTTTAATGATATTATCAAAATTCACATGACACATTCTTCTATGCCACAACCAACTCTAATCAATTTGAACAAATAAGCAACTGTTACCAGTACCAACCAAGTGGAAGATGTTACCTTTAGTCTGGGTACCAGATGCAATCTCTTTTCTAGAGCTTTCAAAGATCTTGTATTTTCCATTTTTGAATCTGAGATCATAGCCTTTATCCACAAACTGCCCAACACTGAGAAGATTGTGTTTCAAACCTTCAACATATAGTACATTACTGGTTTTGTTCTTTCCTTCAAAAGAAATAGTTCCTCTACCTCTGATTCTGCCAGCAGAATTATCACCAAATTTTACCACTCCTCCTTCATACCTTTCCAAATCTATAAACTTGTTTTTGTCACCTGTCATATGGTGGGAGCATCCATTGTCAATGACCCAATCATCATTTTCTTCAACTTGGGCAGCCAGAGTTTTTTCACAATTGTATGATTGATAGATTCAGAGGGCATTGGATCTTCTTCCTTGATGGCAATAAACACCCAGTCACTTCTGGATTTGTTTCCTGTCTCTGATTCATCATCTATTACTCCTTCATCATCATCATCTTCATGAACATAGTAGTATTTCTTTTGGAACTTTGATCTGTTAGGATTTGTCCTTGAGAATCTTTTCGGACACCTTGAGGCAAAATGACCAATCTTATTGCAGTTAAAACGCTTAAAAGGAAATTTTCCTTCATACTTACCAGATCCTCTTGGCAATCTTTTTACAATAAGGGCTTCAAGTTGAGCAGTTTCTGCTTCATCTTGTTCCAGGTCTTTTCTTACCTTTTCATACCATGATAGTTTCCTTAAAGAGTTCTCTAACAAATCAAACCTTTGTTTACCTTTTACAAAGGCACTAGATTTGAATGCAGATTCAGTCTTGGGGGGGCATCTCCAAACTCAGTCAATTCAAATGCAGGTAATTTCCCAACCAATTGATCTCTTGTGACACTTGAATGGGCTCTAAATTCTTCAATGGGAACAACCTTGTATTTGTAAGAATCAGGAAGGGATCTGAGAACTTTGCCAACAATCTCATCTTCATCCAAGACTCCACCAGCACATCTAATGCCACAAACAAGCTCATTTACTCTGGGCATAAATGTAGTGATATTTTCATCTTCTCTCATTTTCAGGTTTTTGAATTTTCATGATGCAGAGGCATCCACACTAAAACCTTGACATACAGCATGTATGTCTAAAACCCTTCATCATCATCATCATATTTTCTCTTAACACTATCAGCATCATCATATTTTCTCTTGCCGACCGATATCCTCCTGCAGACAAACCTTCGACTCTTCGTCTGTCAGCAGCATCATCATATTCGGCTATCGGCAGCATCATCATATTCGGCAAGCGCAAACATCCTCCTGATGTTCACTGTTCATCTTACCGCCAACCTCTTTCTTCATCATCATGATGTTCAACATCATGTTCATCAGCAGGATATAAAACATCCGGTTCCTCCCATATATCCTGATGACGACAACCTCATGCACCCTTCCTTCGATGCTTACGTGACCCCGATATCCTGATGACGATTATCCTGATGACGATGACGTCACATGCAGCTCCTCCAATGTCCTGCTACCCGATATCCTGATGACGATTATCCCGATGACGATGACGTCACATGCAGTTCCTTCAATATCCTGCTGTCGGCCAAACTTAACATTATCGGCCCGCGAAGGAATTGTCAACCCGATCTTCTACCTTATGCCGATACGCTCCTCTTCGGCAACACCTGATGATGATCACCCCAATGCACATTCACTTTATGCAATCTACTGCATCATGCTCATCTCCATCTACTCGGATGACGCTCGAAGTAACTGCAGGATATACACAAAAATATCCTGATGATGCTGTTGCGATGGATTTTCCAACCTTAGCGAATTTCGATCCGCCAAACCTCCTGAGGTGACCTGATCCGCTTCCTGGACAACTTTCTAGACTCTAACAACCAGTACGACCTAGCACATACCCATGCTAGGGTCCTCAACACCTTTCGACGACGATCCTGCACACCTGCATGCAAACGAACACAAAATGCAGACTAAACCCTAAACTACCGTACATAGCCATTCCACTGATTCGACGAATCAACCGGTGGAATGGATCAGTGAATCCATGCAACCACCAAAACAGCAAATCGATCACACAATGGAATCCAAAACAGAGAATGGACAAAACAGGATCTCTTTATTGATTTCAAAAGATGCAAATACAATACTCTGTCTCACTCTCTCTGTCTCTCCTCTTCAATGCAATACCAACCAATCCTCATGCATAAATAGGATCTTTTGCGAGTACTACTAACCCGACTCCAAGCGGCTGGGAAATCTCTCCAGGCGGCTGGGAGATCCAACCGGACATACAGCATAACAGCTGTCCTAACAACCTAGCTAAAAATAGTAAAGTATGGTCAACATGACCTTATTATATGCATTGGTCTTACAAGACCTTCTTGGAAACATTAACCAGACCTAAAACAAACTAACTGCCTCATGGAGGCAATCTGTCAGGTAGGTGCTCCTGCACCATACTCCCCAACAGAAAAGAACTCATGTCCCATGAGTTTGGTTGTGGAAGTCCTCCACCTTTACACTTTGTCATGTCAGTGTTCTGACCTGTTCCAGCTTTGTCCTCTGCTGGCTCTTGGCTGCTCCAAAACTTCTGAACTGTAACTTGCTTTCTTGCAAGTAAATCCTCATGCCTGTCAATGTAGGCCCTTCTCTCACATACCTTGTGTTTGTCAGGTTGTCTGACCAGAACCTCTGTCTGAACTGCCTCTTGAACTTCTGTAATGTTCAACTCTGTCTTCCTTTCAACCTTTATAGGACAAACAATAGTCCCAACTATGACAACATCCTTGTCATTCCTCTCAACTAGTTGCTATTTGCAAACCTGTTTCTGAACCTGCTGCTGACCTCTGTCAGTCAAAACTGAAACTTTCTTCAACCTGTTGTCCTTAACAACTCCTTCCCCTGCAGTGTCCTCAACTGCCTTTATACCTGCTCCTATAGGCATCTGCACAAATTCCTTCTTTCCCACTAAAATGATTTGGGCTGCCCCCTGTGCTGCAGCATTTGCCTGCAATGGCATCAACATAATAGTCTTCCCATCTTTCTTGATGGTGTAGGTATTAGCATACCCATCATACAGTACCCTCCTATCAAATTGCCATGGTCTACCCAATAGTAGGTGACAACATTCCATGGGCAAAATGTCACACAAAACTCTATCATGATATGCTCCAATCTGAAAATCCACATATGCCTGTTCATAGACAAAAAGTGATTGACTATCACTCACCCAAGATGCCTTGTAAGGGTGATGGTGTGGAATCCTTTCCAAATTTAGTTTATCCACCATTTCCTGAGATACCATGTTGTCTGTTGAACCAGTATCAATGACAACCTTACATACTTTACCTTTGCTCTTGCATGTGGTCTTGAAAAGAGCTCTTCTTTGCATCATATCCTTTGATGTCTGCAAACTAATTCACCTTAGCATCAATGCTTCTCCCTCCTCAAGATATCCATAACCGTCAGGATCCCTATCTCCTTGATAAGTGTTTGAACTCTGCACACTTTGCTCTACTTTCTCTTCTTGCACAAGTTGTACTCTCTTGTCATTCGTTCTACCATTTCTGGATGATGAACCTTTGCTTTCTGGACATTTGAAAAATGGATGACCAAACTCACCACAGGTGTAACACTTTCCTGAAAATGTAGTAGAACCTCTACCACCTCCAAATTTGCCTTTATTACCTTTCCATCCACCTCTGAAATCAGACTGTCCCTGTCCTTTACCAGTGTCTTCTTGACCCTCATTGGTTTGCCTTGTTGTAGGGGCTGATCCTCTTCCTGGTGCAGGAGCACCTACCTGACAGCTGGCCTTCATGAGGCAGTTAGTTGTTTTAGGTCTTGTTTATGTTTTCAAGAAGGTCTGGTAAGACCAAATGCATGTAATAAGGTCACGCTGATCATGATAAGATCATGCTGACCATGCTTTTGCTATTTTTAGTTAGTTGGTTATAACAGCTGTCATGCGGTAGGGTCCGGTTGGATCTCCCAGCCGCCTGGAGAGTTCCCAGCCACTTGGAGTCGGGTCAGTAGTACTCGTAGGATAATCTATTTAAGCATGAGATCGGTTGATATTGCCTAGACAGAGAGATATCATCGATTGATAGTATAGTATTGTATTGCGCAGAGGAGTTTGAGTGTGCTGTGTGAGGAACATCATATTGTATTGCATCTTTGAAATCAATAAAGATCCTGTTTTCGGTTTCCTGTTTAATTCCCCTTTGTGTAATCGATTTGCTGGTTTGGTGGCTTTATGGATTTGCTGATCCATTCCACCGGTTGATCCGTCTGATCGGTGGAATGGCGATGTATAGTAGGTTAGGTTGTAGTTTGTTTGTTTGCATGCAGGTGTGCAGGATCGCGGTCGACAGATGTTGAAGACCCTAGCATGGGTATGTGCTAGGTCGAGTTAATAAGTTCGAGTTGGAAGATCACCCTGAAGTGGATCGGGTCGTCCCTGGAGGATCGGCGAAGTGAAACTTTGCTAAAGCTGAAAGTTCGTGAAGACGGCATCATCAGGATATTTCTGCAAATATCCTGCAGTCGCGTTGGGCGTCGTCATCCAGACAAGTGGAGGAGAACATGATGTTGTCGATTGCATGAAGTGCAAGTGCGTTGGGGTGATCATCATCAGGAGGAGCCGAGGAGGAGTGTATCGGCATCAGGATCATCTCTTGGGAGTGCCCATCATCCGCATATCGCTAGCAGATGCGGAGTGAAAGTTCGTTTTTGACTAAGTGTTGAAGAGGTCATCAGGATATCGGGTGACGTCATCGTCATCAGGATATGACGTCATCGTCATCAGGATATTGAGATATCCCCCTATGCGAGTTTATCCTGCCGTCGTTAAGTGCTTAGGTATCGGCGGAAGTCCGTGGCAGAAGGTTGTATTAACATCATCAGGAGGTTTCGAGGGAACCGGATAAACCATATCATGATGCTGTTGCTTGTGTCGTCGGTTAGCGGAGCATCGAAGGGAAGGTGCTGAAGTGATCGTCATCAGGATATTTGGAGCAACCGGATATTTGATATCCTGCTGACGAAGGTGGTGTCACATATCATGATGATGCCGTTAGTGTTTGGCGCCTGATGAACAGTGCAACAGGAGGATGTTTGCACCCGTTGAGTATCATGATGATGTTAGGAGGAAAACGGAGGAGGTGAACAGGAGTCGGCAGGAGGATGATTGTGATCGTCCGAAATATGATGATGCTGACAGTGTAAAGTGAAATATGATGATGACGATGAGGATGCCTCTGCATCATAGTGGTATCAGAGCTCAGCAAAAGGTCTGGGCTGTTGTGTGTTGATTCTGTCACCGAAAGGGCAGAGGTAGAGTTGATTGAGTGTTGTGTGTTGATTGAGAGGTTGACAAAATGCCTCCTAAAGGTAGTGGTACTGCAAGGGAATTGCAGGAGATGAAGGAAAAACATGCTAGAGAGATGAGGAAGATGAAGGAGCTTGCTGAAGCACTTCAAGCCAGGCTGACAGCCCTGGAAAAGAACAAAAAGAGGGAAGTGGAAGACAGTGAGTCTGAAGAAGATGAAGATACTGTAGAAGAGTATGAAGAGGTAGCTGAAGATCTGGATGCTGAAGACCAGAGATTGGCAAAACTGTTAAAGGCAGTGCAGAATGATAAACCTAAGGTAAAGGTTGATGTTACCAAGTATACTGGAAGCTTGAATGAAGATGAGTTGTTGGATTGGATTGCTGCACTGGATAACCACTTTGAATGTGAAGATGTTGCTGAGGATCAGAAGGTAAAGATTGCAAATACCAAGTTAGGAGGTCATGCTTTGGTATGGTGGGATTATGTACAATCTGAGAGAAGGAAACAAGGGAAGTCAAAGATCACTTCATGGGATAAGATGGTAGCAAGGATAAAAGGTAAATTCTTGCCAAGGGATTATGAAATCCAGATGTTTAAGAAACTACAATTTTTAAAACAGAAGGAAAGGGATGTGAAGACATATACTGAGGAGTTTTATAAGTTGAGTATGAGATCAGGTCATCATGAGAATGAGGTAGAAAAGGTGGCTAGGTACTTGGCTGGTTTGAGGTTTAACATACAGGATGAGTTAGTTTTAGCTAACCCTAAGAATGTGGAGGATTGTTATCAAATGGCAATCAGGGTTGAAGAAAAGATGAATAGAGGACATGATAAGTCCATGAGAGGAAGAGGAAACCATAGGGGAAGAGGAACAGCCCCTGCACAAAAGCAAACCAATGAGGGTCAAGAAGACACTGGTAAAGGACAGGGACAGTCTGATTTCAGAGGTGGATGGAAAGGTAATAGAGGAAGATTTGGAGGTGGTAGAGGTTCTGCTACATTCTCAGGAAAATGTTACACCTGTGGAGAGTTTGGTCATCCATCTTTCAAATGTCCAGAAAACAAAGGTTCATCATCCAGAAATGATAGAACTAGTGACAAGAGAGTACAACTTGTGCAAGAAGAGAAAGTAGAAGAAAGTGCACAGAGTTCAAACAGAGATCCTGATAATTATGGATATCCAGAGAGTGGAGAATCATTGATGTTAAGGAGAATTAGTTTGCAGGCATCAAAGGATATGATGCAAAGAAGAGCTCTTTTCAAGACCACATGCAAGAGTAAAGGTAAAGTATGCAAGGTTGTCATTGATACTGGTTCAACAGACAACATGGTATCTCAGGAAATGGTGGATAAACTGCATTTGGAAAGGATTCCACATCCACACCCTTACAAGGCATCTTGGGTGAGTGATAGTCAATCACTTTTTGTCTCTGAACAGGCATATGTGGATTTTCAGATTGGAGCATATCATGATAGAATTTTGTGTGACATATTGCCTATGGAATGTTGTCACCTACTATTGGGTAGACCATGGCAATTTGACAGAAGGGTACTGTATGATGGGTATTCTAATACCTATACCATCAAGAAAGATGGGAAGACTATTAAGTTGATGCCATTGCAGGCAAATGCTGCAGTACAGAAGGCAGCCCAAATCATTTTAATGGGAAAGAAGGAATTTGTGCAGATGCCTAGAGGAGCAGGCATAAAGGCAGTTGAGGACACTGCAGAGACAGAAGTTGTTACAGACAACAAGTTGAAGAAAGTTTCAGTTGTGACTGACAGAGGTCAGCAGAAACAGGTTTGCAAACAGCAACCAGTTGAGAAGAATGACAAGGATGTTGTCATAGTTGGGACTATTGCTTGTCCTGTAAAGGTTGAAAGGAAGACAGGATTGAACATTTCAGAAGTTCAAGAGGCAGTTCAGACAGAGGATCTGGTAAGACAACCTGACAAACACAGGGTATGTGCGAGAAAGGCCTACATCAACAGGCATGCAGATTTACTTGCCAGAAAGCAAGTTACAGTTCAGAAGACTTGGAGCAGCCAAGAGCCAGCAGCAGACAAAGCTGGAACAGTTCAGCATATTGCTAAAGCAAAGTGTAGAGGTGGAGGACTTCCACATACTAAACTCATGGGACATGAGTTCTTTTCTGTTGGGGAGTATGGTGCAGGAGCACCTACCTGACAGCTGGCCTTCATGAGGCAGTTAGTTGTTTTAGGTCTTGTTTATGTTTTCAAGAAGGTCTGGTAAGACCAAATGCATGTAATAAGGTCACGCTGATCATGATAAGATCATGCTGACCATGCTTTTGCTATTTTTAGTTAGTTGGTTATAACAGCTGTCATGCAGTAGGGTCCGGTTGGATCTCCCAGCCGCCTGGAGAGTTCCCAGCCGCTTGGAGTCGGGTCAGTAGTACTCGTAGGATAATCTATTTAAGCATGAGATCGGTTGATATTGCCTAGACAGAGAGATATCATCGATTGATAGTATAGTATTGTATTGCGCAGAGGAGTTTGAGTGTGCTGTGTGAGGAACATCATATTGTATTGCATCTTTGAAATCAATAAAGATCCTGTTTTCGGTTTCCTGTTTAATTCCCCTTTGTGTAATCGATTTGCTGGTTTGGTGGCTTTATGGATTTGCTGATCCATTCCACCGGTTGATCCGTCTGATCGGTGGAATGGCGATGTATAGTAGGTTAGGTTGTAGTTTGTTTGTTTGCATGCAGGTGTGCAGGATCGCGGTCGACAGATGTTGAAGACCCTAGCATGGGTATGTGCTAGGTCGAGTTAATAAGTTTGAGTTGGAAGATCACCCTGAAGTGGATCGGGTCGTCCCTGGAGGATCGGCGAAGTGAAACTTCGCTAAAGCTGAAAGTTCGTGAAGACGGCATCATCAGGATATTTCTGCAAATATCCTGCAGTCGCGTTGGGCGTCGTCATCCAGACAAGTGGAGGAGAACATGATGTTGTCGATTGCATGAAGTGCAAGTGCGTCGGGGTGATCATCATCAGGAGGAGCCGAGGAGGAGCGTATCGGCATCAGGATCATCTCTCGGGACTGCCCATCATCCGCGTATCGCTAGCAGATGCGGAGTGAAAGTTCATTTTTGACTAAGTGTTGAAGAGGTCATCAGGATATCGGGTGACGTCATCGTCATCAGGATATGACGTCATCGTCATCAGGATATTGAGATATCCCCCTATGCGAGTTTATCCTGCCGTCGTTAAGTGCTTAGGTATCGGCGGAAGTCCGTGGCAGAAGGTTGTATTAACATCATCAGGAGGTTTCGAGGGAACCGGATAAACCATATCATGATGCTGTTGCTTGTGTCGTCGGTTAGCGGAGCATCGAAGGGAAGGTGCTGAAGTGATCGTCATCAGGATATTTAGAGCAACCGGATATTTGATATCCTGCTGACGAAGGTGGTGTCGCATATCATGATGATGCCGTTAGTGTTTGGCGCCCGATGAACAGTGCAACAGGAGGATGTTTACGCCCGTTGAGTATCATGATGATGTTAGGAGGAAAACGGAGGAGGTGAACAGGAGTCGGCAGGAGGATGATTGTGATCGTCTGAAATATGATGATGCTGACAGTGTAAAGCGAAATATGATGATGACGATGAGGATGCCTCTGCATCACTTCCCCTCATATTGCTGCCTCTTCATCTCATGGACTTATCTTGTCCCCTATTCATCTTTTCTTCAATCCTGATTGCCATTTGGTAACAATCCTCCACACTCTTAGGGTTAGATAAAACTAACTCATCCTGTATGTTCAATCTCAAACCAGCCAAGTACCTAGCCACCTTTTCTACCTCATTCTCATGATGACCAGATCTCATACTCAACTTATAAAACTCCTCAGTATATGCCTTCACATCCATTTCCTTCTGCCTTAAAAATTGCAGCTTCTTAAACATCTGAATTTCATAATCTTTAGGCAAGAATTTACCTTTGATCCTTGCTACCATTTTATCCTATGAAGTGATCTTTGACTTCCCTTGTTTCCTTCTCTCGGATTGTACATAATCCCACCATACCAAAGCATGACCTCCTAACTTGGTCTTTGCAATCTTTACCTTTTGATCCTTAGCAACATCTTCACATTCAAAGTGATTATCAAGTGCAGCAATCCAATCCAGCAACTCATCTTCATTCAAACTTCCATTATACTTGGAAACATCAACCTTTACCTTAGGTTTATCACTCTGCACTGCCTTTAACAGTTTTGCAAATCTCTGGTCTTCAGCATCCAGATCTTCGGCTACCTCTTCATACTCTTCAACAGCATCTTCATCTTCTTCTGATTCACTGTCGTCCACTTCCCTCTTTTTGTTCCTTTCCAAGGCTACAAGCCTGGCTTGAAGTGCTTCAGCAAGCTCCTTCATCTTCCTCATCTCTCTGGCATGTTTTTCCTTCATCTCCTACAATTCCCTTGCAGTACCATTACCTTTCGGAGGCATTTTGTCAACCTCTCACTCCTCTACCTCTGTCCTTTCAGTGACAGAATCAACTCTACCTCTGCCCTTTCGGTGACAGAATCAACACACAACAGCCCAGACCTTTTGCTGAGCTCTGATACCACTATGATGCAGAGGCATCCACACTAAAACCTTGACATACAGCATGTATGTCTAAAACCCTTCATCATCATCATCATATTTTCTCTTAACACTGTCAGCATCATCATATTTTCTCTTGCCGACTGATATCCTCCTGCAGACAAACCTTCGACTCTTCGTTTGTCAGCAGCATCATCATATTCGGCTATCGGCAGCATCATCATATTCAGCAAGCGCAAACATCCTCCTGATGTTCACTGTTCATCTTACCGCCAACCTCTTTCTTCATCATCATGATGTTCAACATCATGTTCATCAGCAGGATATAGAACATCCGGTTCCTCCCATATATCCTAATGACGACAACCTCATGCACCCTTCCTTCGATGCTTACGTCACCCCGATATCCTGATGACGATTATCCTGATGACGATGACGTCACATGCAGCTCCTCCAATGTCCTGCTGCCCGATATCCTGATGATGATTATCCTAATGACGATGATGTCACATGCAGTTCCTTCAATATCCTGCTGTCGGCCAAACTTAACATTATCGGCCCGCGAAGGAATTGTCAACCCGATCTTCTACCTTATGCCGATACGCTCCTCCTCGGCAACACCTGATGATGATCACCCCAATGCACATTCACTTTATGCAATCTACTGCATCATGCTCATCTCCATCTACTCGGATGATGCCCGAAGTACTGCAAGATATACACAGAAATATCCTGATGATGCCGTTGCAATGGATTTTCCAACCTTAGCGAATTTCGATCCGCCGAACCTCCTGAGGTGACCCGATCCGCTTCCTAGACAACTTTCCAGACTCTAACAACCAGCACGACCTAGCACATACCCATGCTAGGGTCCTCAACACCTTTTGACGACGATCCTGCACACCTGCATGCAAACGAACACAAAATGCAGACTAAACCCTAAACTACCGTACATAGCCATTCCACCGATTCGACGAATCAACTGGTGGAATGGATCAGTGAATCCATGCAACCACCAAAACAGCAAATCGATCACACAATGGAATCCAAAACAGAGAATGGACAAAACAGGATCTCTTTATTGATTTCAAAAGATGCAAATACAATACTCTGTCTCACTCTCTCTGTCTCTCCTCTTCGATGCAATACCAACCGATCCTCATGCATAAATAGGATCTTTTGCGAGTACTACTGACCCGACTCCAAGCGGCTGGGAAATCTCTCCAGGCGGCTAGGAGATCCAACCGGACATACAGCATAAGAGCTGTCCTAACAACCTAGCTAAAAATAGTAAAGTATGGTCAACATGACCTTATTATATGCATTGGTCTTACAAGACCTTCTTGGAAACATTAACCAGACCTAAAACAAACTAACTGCCTCATGGAGGCCAGTTGTCAGGTAGGTGCTCCTGCACCATTTCCTTTCAGACTCTGTAGCTTGGCACATTTCACATACTTGTCTCCTTCATGCAGAAGTTCCAACTTTTGCCAAATCTCATATGCAGTTTTTAGATCAACAACATTTGTCAGTTCTAAATCAGATAAGGCACTTCAAAGAGCTTCTTTAGCCCGCAGATTATTTTCAGCATCTCTGATTTCATCTACGAAGTGCGGACCATTCTAGGGGGATCATACTTCTTTGAAGCCATAATCCAATACTGCATTCCCATACATTGCAAGTGGCATTCCATGCGACTTTTCCAAAGAGTGTAATTGGTTCCATCAAACCTCAAACTGTCCTTTTTGTATAATGACATCCTATATCTCCTCAAGCAGTTAAGCTCTTTAAGAGGAACTTGGCTCTGATACCAATTGTTAGATTTAGGGTAGACAATTGAGAGGGGGGTGAATCCGTTGTCCAAAACTTTCTTTTAATTAAACACTTAAATCCACTTTGAAACTCAGTAGCATGATAATAAATCAATCATGGAAACATAATGCATTAAATTAAGAGCAGAAACACATTAACACACAAGACACCAAGATTTTGACGTGGAAAACCCAGTTAAGGGAAAAACCACAAGGTGATTAACCCAAGATTGTATTCTCTATTAGAAGAATAGAAAGAACAAAATGGCACATGCCAATTAGGGCTCATTGCTCGAGCACACTGCTCACAAGAGGCCCACTGCCTACAAGAGACACACTATCTACAAAATAATAAGTATCACATACTTGAACTGGAGAATAGCATCTTCACCATGCTTGAATCAATTCCATTTAAGCCCAATACTTCTGCTCTGCCTTTTGCCCCTCTACTCTTTACCACACTATCATCTCTACACAATCACTTTGAAATGACTTTACAACTCTTTATTTATAAAAGACATCAAATTAGGGATAAACATCCAAGTCTGCATACATTTCAGAGCAAATACATAAATACAACATGACTTATTACAAAAAGACTTCACGCGGATCAACATACTGTTAGCCACACAGATCTGAGACTTCAATCTTCATTTAGGAACATGCCAATCTTCACATAACATCTTCAAGATCATCTGCAGGATGTGTAACTTATTCGGTTGGCCAAACTTAGGAAGAACACCATCATCCGGAAGTTATTCTTCAATTGCAAGCTCAAACTCTAATGCGGACCAACAACACGAACTGTACATGATCCAAAGACCTCCACAAGCTTTCCTGAATCACCAAGAACATCCACACTATATCTTCTTATAGAAATCCTTCTCTCCTTCATCTAGAACCTCAAGAACATAGTTTGTTATTGTTGTCATAATGGAATAGATGCTTGCAGACCTCTAGACCACGAACCAATTGATTTGACTATTCACATGGACTTCCTAAACATTCCATAAAATCTGCAAAACAGGATATTTCATTTCTAGATCTCACCGGACCTAACCATGTCACACTGTCACCTCTGAACATCTGCCAGAACTAGTTTTACTTAAGTGCCATAACTTCTTCAGATCTTCATGCAGACCTTTGAAACCTTTACTAGATCATCTTAAGACACATATACAAACCCTTTGAAGCGCATCCTCTGATCTTCATCTTATCTAGGATCTTTAGCTCATTGTCTTCACTGCTCTTCTTTGTTCCTAATTAGGACTACTTTTATCAATATCCTCATCACACCGCTCACCTAATCCTTCTCATCAATGCAATAGGAGTATGTTGACATCAATGACAACACCGGTTAGGCCCATACTTGCAACACACTATAGGTTTGAATACTGGCTTCATTTAGACCTAACATCTTGACTCATTAAGACTAGGATCAATGTAAAGGTAAGAGCTAGGCTTTGATTAGAATCACTGGGAATAAAGGGGGATATAGTGATTGTGAAAATGGGGAATCTCTAGGTCCTGAAATGATGATGTATATCTAGGCAACCTTAGACTCCTTACTGAAATGAAAACAGCACAAGAGCAAGTTCACTGTAATGCAAGATGAACAGACTGAAACTGAAATGCAAGAAACCAACTCTTTTCAACATTTTTTTTTTTTTGTTTTTTTCTTTTATGTTTTGTGATGTTTGAAGATTCTAAAGTCTTTTCCTTCCATAATGCACAAGAGGTAGCGTTGTTTTTGACATCTTCCTTAACTATGTGTGGACCTATCCAATTTGGTCTAAACTTCACTTAGAAGTCTTTGCAAGGACACCTAAAGGCTTGGTGTGAAAATGTCTTGGTATTCAATGAGGAATTTTGTGTACTCACATGTTTCATTGTTTGATGATTTGCCCCCCAACTTTATCATTTTCTGTTCTTGTTGAGTTCCCATGTTTGTTTTGAAATTTTGAAGGGCAAATGATGGTTTTGACTCTCCTAGTTTCTATGTGGATTCCGGTCAGTCATTGTTGTAACCATAGGAATGTTTATGTCTGGTTCAATTGGAATGGCCACTAAGTTGAATGGAGCATAAGACTTTGTTAATCTGGGATCGAAGGGGAATTCTCCTGTTGTCCCCTTCCATATACATTTTGAGGTCTTGTCTATGTTTGCAATTTTCTTTGATGTCTCTCCTTTTTCAAAATTGTTGATTTTTGGGTCACTAGTGGTTTCCATGGACTTCCCCTTCTTTTTGACTTGTTAAACTCTATAAAGGCTAAAAGGATCAGGATCTCCTTTGATGATGTTGGTTTGTCCCATGTACGAGAAGTGTAATTCTTGAAATAATGTGGAGGGAATGGCCCTCATCCTATGGATCCAAGGCCTTCCTAGGACCATGTTGCAAGTGGTTTCTTCATTAATGACATAAAATTTAGTTGGGAGGGTTTTCAGACCCAATGTGATTTGAAGATTGACCTTACCCATGGTTTGAATGTTTGGATTATCATGAATTCTAAGGATGGAAGTTTGTTTTGCGATTTGTGTTTTTTCATAACCCATTCTTTGAAGAAGAGAAAAAGAGACTCTATTGATTACAGACCCATCATCAATCATTACATGCTTAATGGAATAGTCTTGAACTTGGACTATCAGATAGAGGGGGAGATCACCTTGTTTAGCTATGTCATTGTCTGAGGGTAAATTTTTGAAATCAAATGTCAAAGAAGAACACTTTTCACTTGGAGTGTTTCAAACTAGATGGCCTAGATCTAAGGCTTTGAGGAGAGAATTCTTGTGTGTAGGATATCTCTTGATAAGCTCTAGCATGTGAGTAAAATTTGAATTGTTGGTGTCATCTGGTTGTTCTAGTCCTTGTATGACGCAAATTTCTTGATTTTTATCTAATTCCACAAGGCCTAAGGTGTTTTGATCAAAGGTGTTTCGATGGATTTTGGGACTAAGTTCTTCTTCTTGGAAGAATGTGTCCATGAATGATTTTTTTTTATGTTTTGGGAGGTTTGATATGAAGCGATGGTACCCCTGACATGACTTGATCTCATGCCCCCTTCTCTTGTGAAATGAGCAATATTTATCATGATTGTGATCTTGAGGTTTATGACTATTGTTGTAAGACTTCTTGTTGATTCTCGGGGGATAGTTATTGGCATTTTCATTTCCCAAATTTGTATGACTATTGTAGTCACAATTATAGTTCCCTAATGGTGAAGTGTTTGTTGACCCATCTACATCTTTATCGTTTGTCAAAGATTCATTATTTCTATCATTATTTATCAACCTTCCATTAGAATCATACTCCCTTCTTTAACTATCAATAGTGTCTTGGTCAATTCTAAGGGCACTTTCAAGTGCCTCTTCGTATGATTTATAAGGGAGTTTCTGGACTTGTTCTAATATGTCATTGTTCAAAGCGTGTAAGAAGAGATCACAAAGTTCTCTATGATCCATGTTTGGCACGCTAGTTAAAGAATAGAGAACTTTCCTCCATCATGTGATAAAATGTTCAACTGACTCATTGGCTTCTTGTTTGATTGTTAGAAATTCTTGTATTCTTGTCTTGACCAATTTGTTTATGTTGAAAAGGCAGCCACAAATTGATCGATGAGTTGCCTAAAAGAGTGGATCGATGCTTCTGGAAGTCGATGGTACCAATCTAGAGCAATACCCTCTAAAGTTTTTGGAAAGATCTTTGCTACCACCCCATCCCAAGGAAGGAGTTCTTAGACTACCATGATGTAATCCTTGATATGAGAGTTGGGATCACCCTCTCCTTTAAATTTTGGAAGCTCAAGGAGAGGTCATGGTAGTATAACCTGATGAATGTTGTAGTCAAGAGGCTCCTTTAAATACTCAAGGTATGTTCCTAGGAGGGAGTTATGTGTAGAGAATTTTGTTCCTCCAAAAATTATCCCTTCAAGTGAAGCTTGTTGTGTTTGTTGAAAGGGTATGCTAGATTGTTAATATCTAGAACAAGTTAGATGACTAGATGGTGTCATGTTTATGTTTTGAAGATTGGGTTGGATCATTTGTGGTTGATCTTGCATCATAGTAATCCCACCTATTTGATTGACACCTGTCATGTTGGATTGTGAGGGTAAGGGAGGCCTAAATGCTTTGTTATGTGTGTCATACGAATGGGAGTTTAGATGAGGGGTATTTTGTTTTGCCCCCTAGTTTGATTCAATCTTATCAATGAAAGGATTTCCCTGTACCCTAGGTTTTTCTTTAATTTCACTTTGACAACCATTTCTAGCTTCAAGGGTCCTGATTCGTTGGACCAAATTTTCTATAAGGTTTGTGAGTAAGGCTTCCTCCATTTTTTGAGTCTTACAACCTTGAGATGGATTGCTTTGTGTTGGGGTTTGACTGACCCCACTTGTTCCTTTTGATGATACTTGACATATCATGAGTCTTTTATCTTGATGTGCCACATGGAGGGGCTTTTGTGCCCCCCAAGCTTCTTGTAAGATTTTCTTTTGATGGCTCACTTCATTGTCTATTTGGGTGGCCATTTCTGTATTGCTTGTTATGGGTTGGTTTTGTTGATGGATCTTAGACCAAACACTCACTTGGCATGTTTTGATTTGGTCAATGTTGTGGGTATCTTGTTGGAATCCCTTTGAGTCTTTCAAGGTTGATTGATTTGAGATTGAAGCTATTAAATCTAAACATGTGCTACTTTCATTGGAGGGGTGATTCCTCTGAGCCTTGTGTGATTTTATCCTAGTTTTGGGGTGTAGGAAACACCACAAAATGAATGAAATGAAGATGGACATGAAAGATAAGCATGTAATCAAAGAAGCACATGGAAATACGAAAGATCGCATCAAAAAATTTTGTTTTTCACGACAGGTTCACCAAAATATGTGGCAAAGCTGACATCATATGTGACAATGATGATGGAAATGAGATCCACGCAATGGGACACAAAAAGCATAACCAAGAGGTTTTGCCCTTCATGTCAGGTTCACCAAAATATGTACACTCAAAATAGTGACTCTGGTTGCCTGGGGCTCTCGGGTCAGATTTCGGCACGCACACGGACCCTTCCCTCCTTGCCACGTAGTGATCTACCATGTCACTCTCGCTCATGTGGAAGTAGCTAGTTGAGAGAACATGAGACACAGTGGGGATCTAGCTCATCAAAGAGCTGGACTTTGCAGAGAGGGGTCGGCAAGTTCTATGGCCTTTGTTGTTGTGTGCTAAGTTGAATGTTTTGTTCGATTGTAGTTGTTGTTGAGATAACCCTATGACCTGAAGGGTCACTAGTTTCTCTTCTCCTATTGGGGTTTGTTCTACTCCACCTTTGTGTGGGTAAGTAGTTTCTTGCATTTATTTCCTCTTGTCGCTCAATGCATTGAATGAGTTCTTGTTGTATTTGGAGTTGTGTAGTTTCTTCTATCAACAAGAGGACTTGTTGTCATGGATTGACTATTGCAAGTATGGGCCTAACTGGTGTTGTCATTGATGTCAACATACTCATGTTGCATTAATGAGAAGGATTAGATGAGCTGTGTATTGAGGATATTGAGAAAATTAGTCTCAATCAGGAACAGTGAAGAATAGTGATAACAAGAAGGTAAAAGTCCTCAATAGGTTGAGGATCAGAGGATACGATTTAAAGGGTTTATAGATATAAGTCTTGAGATGCTCCAGTCAAGTGTTCAGAGGTCCCCATGAAGATCTAAAGAAGTTACGGTTGCTCAAGTAGAACCAGTTCTGACAGGTGTTCAGAAGTGACAGAGTGTCACAGATAGGTCCGGTGAGATCCAGAATTTCATTATCCCATTCTGTAGATTTGAGGGAGTGTTGAGGACATCCCTGTGAAGTATTAACTAGATTGATTCATGGTTTGAAGGTCTAGAAGAGCCTATTCATTTGTGACAGTGATGACAGACTATGTTCTTGAAGCTCTGGATGAAGGAGAGAAGAATTCTAGTAGGATGATGAAGTGCGGATGTTCTTGGTGATTCAGGGAAGGTTATGATGATTGTTGGACCATGTCTAGTTCATGTTGGTGGTCCACGTTGAAGTTAGAGTTTGCATTTGAAGAATTACCACCAGATATTGGTGTTCTTCTTGAGACTAGCCGATCGGATGTATTACACGTCTTGCGGATGTTCTTGTAGGTGTTTGCTGACTTAGATGATTGTTCCTAAGTTGATGCCTTGTATAAATAAGGGATTGTGAAGTCATTTTGAAGTGTGTGGTGTTGATGAGTGTGTGGTAGTGAGGAGAAGTGTGAAAGGCAGGGCAGAAGTATTGGGCTTAAATGGAACTTATTCAAGCATGGTGAAGATGCTATTTTCCAGTTCATAAAGGTGATACTTATTTCTTTGTAGACAGTGTGTCTCTTGTAGGCAGTGAGCCCTAATTGGCATGTGCCATTTGTTCTTTCTATTCTTCTAATAGAGAATACATTCTTGGGTTAATCACCCCATGGTTTTTCCCTTAATCAGGTTTTCCACATCAAAATCTTGGTGTCTTATGTGTTGATATGTTTCTACTTTTGATTTGAATGCATTATGGTTCATGATTCATATTCTACTAATCACTAAAGAAGATTCAAGTGTTTAAATTGAGAAAGTTTCACACAACTGATTCACCCCCCCTCTTAGTTGTGTGCCCTAAGTCTAACATTGACCTCCTTGATCTCATCACTGATAGCCCTCACCCACTCTCCTCTCACTCCTAGGTACATTCAAGAGCCAAGATGGAGGTAGATATGTGATGACTAACATTAACTAGATTTAGGGTTTTGACCTAGGGTTTGACTATGTTTTGATCTATTTTTACCTTGTGATGTGGTCAAGGATTTGATTGAATTGTTTAACCATTGTTTACCTCATGATGGTATCAAGGGTTTGCAGATTTGTCTATTCTAGGGTTTCTATATGCATGCAAAACTAAATGATATGCAAACATATTTTTGTGCTTTTTTAGTATTTTGGAAATGAAATGTGCTTTTTAATCTATGAAAGGGAAATATGAATGCAAGCTAATATGACTTTTCCTAATGCAATCTTTAATCTATGTTTTTGGGTTTTTGATTGTTTTGAAGTAATCTAATCTAAAAAGGGAAATGCTTCTTCTAATAATCTAGATCTAGAAATATGAAAATAACAATTCTAACATGCAAGATCTAATTATCAAGGAAAAAGCAATGATTTACTATTCCCAAGAGCAAATTTGGTTTTCTAATTACTATAAATTAAATAAAGCAATGAAGGAACCTGAGAGAAATGAATATTTGTGTGACTCCACTACCCTCAGAAATCCTTGATATTGTCAACCTCATGTCCTTTTAAAGCAGTGGGAGATCCTCTTGACGGCAAATGACACAAAGAAGCAAAAAGAAGCTTTGATGAAGCTTGTATGAGCTCAATGAGAGCTTTGGTTGAGCACAATGGTGTAGAATGAAGTAGCGTAACATTGCTTGGTTGAACGATGAATAAAGCAATAGGCACCTTCATCCTGTAAGAGCATTTGAATGCTAAGTTAGAGAGAAAAAAATGGCAAGAGCTGTGTGCACAATGAATTTGCCTCCATGGAAGAGATTTTCTTTGCAACAATGAAAGCTTTGAAGATTTAGAAAACTAAAGAAAGAAATGAAGAAAGAGGCTCAAAGGCCTGTGGAGAAGCTTGAAAAAGCTTGTGAAGATGAGGAGTATTTTTCAACTTGCTCAACTTGGAAAATAATAAAGAGGTGAGGGGTATTTATAGGTTTGAGGAATGGGATTGATTGAAAAGTTAACTCATTTGATTGATGAGTTAACAAGGATGATTGGGGAGTTAACAGGGTTGATTACCTAGTAAACTCAGCTAACTATGGTGTGATAAATCAATAATAGCTTATCACTGAAGAGGAAATGGAGAAGTGAGGATGCATGAGATTGATTGAGGAGTTAATTTTAGATCAAATAGAGTTATATATGCATGTGTGGGTACATGAAATAGTCAACTCCATATTAGGCATCAAAAATCATGTGAACTAGAAGAAAAATGGGCAAAAATGGAGCTAAAACGAGTGAGAAACTCAAGTTTTTTCATAGATGGAAATATGATAGGGTCGCCCCTTTTGCCAGTAGGGTCGCCTGGGGGAGATCTAGGCTGGATAGGGTTTTTTGAAGAACTGCAAGGGAAAATGAAAGAAGAGAAGAAAAGGACACGTTCTACCTCCAAAAATAGGTCAGTCATGTGCAAGAATCCAAATCTCCACTTGCACCTACAGAATCTCCTAGGGAGATCTAGAAATAATAGGGGGAGATTTGGATTGGTTGAGCGGAACTAAAAACTGAAAGCAGGAGATGGAAAGGGGGGACCTCTAGAAGGATTCTAGGGGCTAGAAAGGATGAGAAACACAAGGGAAAGGTGAAAAATCACCTACAAGATGCTTACAAGGCTTAGGAGCAAGGTTGAAAGCTCAAAAAATGCAAATCGACAAGTGTCACAAAAAGATGCCGAGAAGTGTTTCAAGTGACGAGAAAGAGAAATCGACAAAGAGGAATCAACACAAGACAAGAAAGAAGACACGTCATCAAGAGGTTTGCTACTTAAAGGACAATATTTCATGCTTACATGTGCTTGACAATGATTTGAATCATCATAGGGGTCCTCGTGGAGGTTGTGCATGATTTTTATGCTTACAGTAGCAGCAGTAGTAGTGGTAGAGGATCCAGAGGCCTTATATGCACCAACAGTAGAGGATGAAGTCCTTGTTGAATTTCTTGTTCTGAGTGCAGGCTCCTTAGATTTCTTCTTTTCTTCTTCTGTAGCTCTAGCTTCCTCTACTTCTTTCCTTTTAGCCTTAGCCTGTTGTAACTATTCTTTTGAAATTCAAGGCATCTGAACAAAATTTTCAACAATCTTTTGAGCTTTCTTTTGTGATTGTGCTTTGTTTGCTCCATATGGATTTCCATGGACTTTTATTTGAAAGTCCCAAACCTCTCTTCTGTTATATCCTGAGGTTTGCTAAGCATTAATTCGGCCAAACCAACCAATACATCTTTCGAGACCTCATATCCCATTTCTAGAACCCATACAGTTCTAGGTTCCGCAACTTCCATCAAGCACTCATCTTTGGTTACCATAATAGTGATATCATTTTCATACTTCTCAACAATTTTCCTAGGGATTTTGACCCTAGCTTACATTTTTTCTTGGAAAACTTTGAAATAGCCCCACAGGGCTACACTTTGAGCATCAGTACCACCAATTCTCTGCAAATGGTCTCTAATTTGAGTAGCCACTAGGATATTTCTAAGCCATACTACATTTTGATCTCTGGGTAGTTCTTTCAAAAAGTAAAACAGTAAGCAGATTATCAGAGTACTGAACTTAAAGGGATACTTTGACTCCTTTGTCTTCTTCAAATTGTCTAGCAATCACTGGCAGAGAAGTTCACATAGATCATAATCAACATTCTCTTTGATCATCTGATATGTAGTATATATGCTTGTTGCAGACATAAAGTTTTCTCTTTTGGTGAAGTATTTCTTGTTGCCAATCATCATTGAGGCATACTTCACTACCGGATCTTCAATATCATTGATAGTTAGGGCCCTTTTGTCAAACTTTTCCCCTGTTAACTTCATTACCATATCATTTTTCACTGCTTTCAAGGCAGGCATATTTCTAGAGGATGGTAGCCCTGTCACAGCCTCAATGGCTTCTTGCTGATAATATGGGGAACATCTAGCCACAATAATTTATCAAGGATTCTGCTTAATACATATCTAATCTAGACATCTTCATAACACAAGATATGAAAATTGTTCCATACATGAAAATTCTTCTCCGCTAGGGCACTAAATTCTATTTTTAGGTTATAATCATCACCAGTTAACTCATTAAACCATACTTTTCTAGTTTAACATGATTATATTCTTCCATATTCACATGTATATAAGCCCTAATGTCTTCAATATAAATCACACCATAGGGCATGTCAAAAAATGCGCCATCTAGATCCGTCTCCATGGATTTCAGTGGATACTTTTTGAACATAGGTCTAGGTCAATCCAATACATCTATCACTTGAGGATTAAACATTTTTGCTACTTAGATTATTGGATTAAAAGGGAAAAATTGTAAATACCTTGAAAGATGCTTCTGATTAGGGTTTATTTGTCAAAAATACTGAATGCAATGAATTCTCCTTAGCTTCGCTACTCAAGTTCTCCGTATTAACTTGATAACTTGATTGTAATGTGAATTTCCTTCAACCAACATCGCTTATGAACCCTTTTCAATCCAAACCTAATTCACCATTAATGCTTTTGAAAAAAATTGCTAACACTTTTCCTATGTCTCACAATTGATGTAAATCGCTCTACAATCCTTTGCAATTGATTGTTTTCCACCAGAATCTTCTTCAAAAGATCAAACACATCAATCTTCAACTTATATCCACATGCTAGCCTCAGTACCACTCATTTGTGATGTAGTCAAGGTAGGAGGGTCTATGAGGGACTATCCAAACCTAATTCACCATTAATTATTTTGAAAAAAGTTGCTAACACTTTCACTGTGTTTCACAGTCGATGTAAATAGCTCCACAATCCTACGCAATTGATTATTTTTTACCAGAATCTTCTTCAAAAGATCAAACTAATGCAGTCAAGGTAGGAGGGTCTGGTGAGGGACTGTCCAACCTTGCAGCCTTAAACAATCAACACTAATACAGATATGCTATAGATATGCAATGGAAGCTTACAGCTAATCAACAGAAAGACAAAAGATATTCTTGAACATATGACATAGATATATCTTGGGAAAACCCTAACAGGGAAAAACCAAGACTTCAAAGCTCATTCTTCATATATTATAACTTCAAATTAAATTACACATGCCTCAAGGGCTTTACAAATGCTAGGCCACAGGCCAGGGATTACAACAGATTCATACAACAATATTCTTCCATGGTTTTTTCTTCTACATCTCCATTTTCTGTTCTGCTACTCCTTCTGCTTCCTACTTTGCCTTCTACTTTGTTCTGCTACTCATTTGAATCAAAACAACTTAAGATATTGCTCCATATCTTCATACTATCAATCACTACCTAGAAACAATCCTTTATCTCTTATTTATATCCTCTGCAATCCTTCAAATCATTATCAAGTCAGCCTAATTGCAATGACTAGTATGAAACGTGTGTACATGGATAGGTCGGACCTAAACATAAGGTATTGCTCTGCTAGAACATAAAAATTTGTGTAGATCTCCATGAAGGTCAACCATGTCCTATACTTCATTGAATAATGTTCCTTTAGGCTCTACAAGTCACAAATTTTCTCCGCAAGCCGATTAGACTTCATTGAACACAATCAGCTCTACTATGTGAAAACAGATAAAACAAGTAACCTTCTGATAGCGATATCTCTTCAGAATCAAACCCAAATGATATGAATTTAGGATATGTTGTAGATGAATATGTCTAGATGCTAAGTCCAATTCCCCAGCTTCTGATATGCAAATGTGGTAAAATATAGTATTCTCCAAGGTCACTCTCTTGATACTCTACAACTTACTGTTAACTTTCTCAATTGTTTTTAATGCTTCTGAATGCTCCTACATCAGACTCTCAGGGTTAATTGAAAAGTGAGTCTCTTCACTTTGGTTTGTATTATGTCAAATTCATTGTTGTCTCTTTAAATAGATTCGACAACCTTTTTTTAGGTACTTGCAACTACCTCAAGGTCAATTGTCGGTTCAAGTCCACCCTATAAAACTACCTCAAGTTCATCTAAGTTTGGCATTCTACTTGCAAGCCTTACACTGCCTTATTGATCGGTGGTCTGAACAAGTCTTCTCCACAAGTTACCTCAAGCTCTATGTCTATTTTAATCAATTAAGAGTCAATCAATACCTATATGCATCCTCTGAAGCAATAGAGTCACTTCTTGATACATTCTTGAATTCTTCTATGCAACTCTATCTAAGTCCAGGTTCTTGTCATAGTTTCCCTTGCACTCATCAAAATCTCATAGTTTCCTCTCTGCATACACTTTCCTTTTACTCATCTCTATTTCTTTATCCATATTTACTTAATTCTGGTATATAAACTTTCTCTTCCGGTAGAATATTTTGTCATTCCCTCTTTCTCTGCAACATGAATTTCCTCTCTCTTCTATGCTTCACACTTGTCCACACAAACTTTCTCTATACAACTTTCTTAGATGATTACAAACTTTCTCTTGCACTGGTTTCTCAAGTGTTCAATGTACAACACAATTCTCCTTAAGATCAATGTTTCACCTTCTTCTGGCTTCTCTATCAAATTTGATGTCTTAAAAGGTCCCTCTTCCTCTGCATAAACTATCTCTATATCAACATGCTCTTCTTCTTCTGTACAAACTATCTCTGAATTATGTATTGCTTCTCCTTCATTAGCTTTGTTGGTAATAGATTCTTGTTGACATCCATTACTTGATTCTTTCCTCCTCCAAACTTGAAAACAAGTTCTTCTGAATGGTCTTCTATCAAATCCTCCTTCATCTCTTTTGTATCCTTCATTGTGATAAGACTTGTGACTCCTATCATTTCTCCCTCTATAGAATGAATTATTGTCCTTGTTCTACTCCGCATAAGGTCTTCTTTCTCTGCATCCAAATCCAACACATGGATAGTTCAGTCTATACCTCCCTCTGAACACACAAGTAACATGTTTTCATTCCTATCCATCAATCCATCCATAATTCTTCTGTATACAACCTGCCATAGATCTTCTTCTCCTCATTTTATCCCAACACATTCTTTCAGAATGATTCCATAATCCACAAGACTTACAAGGGTGTAGATCCCAACACAATTCCTTTTCATGCCCATGTCTATTACAATGTGAACAATACCTACCTCTTCTTTCCTGATTTGATTTGTTAAAATTTGCCATAACATCCATAGCTTTGTCATATCCAATCACTTCACTTCTTAATCTTATTACTGGTTCAATAGGTTCTGTGATTCCTTGCTGACACTTTCCCAATCCTTGTCCTTCATATCCCATTCTTTACATGATTTTGAAACCAATCACACTATCATCTCCTATTTCACTTTCTAAAGAGACTTCAACAACATCACACAAATCATTAGTAATCACAAGAAACATCATAAAACTCAGGCTTAGATCTTAGACTTTCATTCTCTCTTCTGCAAGCTACAAGTGACTATTCCAACTGATCCATCTACTCTTTCAATTCAAATATCTCCTTCTTCTATAGACTATTTTCCTTTTTCAATTCTTCCAAACTTTCTTCTAGATCTTTGTTCCTCTTTTCCACCTTCCCAAACAATTTGAATTTTTCTTCTAAGTCTGTAAATCTCTTTTCAACATCTTCAAACAAATTTAGCTTTGCTTCTAATTCCTCATTCCTTCTTGCATCATTCAGTTCTTCTCCAAGGGCATCATATTTATCTTCTCCTAGTTTTTTCATCCTTTCCAACAATTCTGAATTACACCTTTTAATTTCACATAATTCTTCTTCTAGAATATCCTTTGCACATATTAGGGTTTCATTTTCTTTCTTCATCTTCTTTCCAATCTTCCCCATTGAAACAAATCAGATAAACAACCTAATTTGAAAAGCTTACCCTAATCTTCCTTGCCTTGATCATCTTCATCAGTGATACTTATTACTTCTAGGGTTTTGCACTTCTTTCAACACTTTTATCAGATTCACCATCTTCTAACATATTCGCAACCAGCCTAGCAGATTCGAAACCAGCTCTGATACCACTTGATGCAGTCAAGGTAGGAGGGTCCAATGAGGGACTATCCAACCTTGCAGCCTTAAACAATCAACACTGTGATCATACAAATATGTAACGAAAGCTTACAACTAATCAACATAAAGACAATAGATATTCCTGAACATATGACACAAGATATATCCTGGGAAAACCCTAACAGGGAAAACCCAAACTTCAAATCTCATTCTTCATATATTAGAACTTCAAATTGAAGTACACATGCCTCAAGGGCTTTACAGATGCTAGGCCATAGCCTATGGATTACAACAGATTCATACAACAATATTCTTACATGGTTTTTTCTTCTACATCTCTATTTTCTACTCTGCTACTCCTTCTACTTCCTACTCTGTCTTCTACTCTGTTCTTCTACTCATTCGGATCAAAACAACTTAAGATCTTGCACCATATCTTCATGCTATCAATCACTACCTAGAAATAATCCTTTATCTCTTATTTATATCCTCCGTAATCCTTCAAATCATTATCAAGTCAGCCTAATTGCAATGGCAAGTATACAACGTGTGTACATAGATAGGTCAGACCTAAACATAAGGTATTGCTCCACTGGTACATAAAACTTTGTGTGGATCTCCATGAAGGTTGGCCATGTCCTATACTTCATTGAATAATGTTCCTTCAGGCTCTACAAGTCATGAATTTTCTCTGCAAGCTAATTAGACTTCACTAAACATAGTTGGATGTGCTCTGTGAAAATAGATAAAACAAGTAACCTTCTGATAGTGATATCTCTCTAGAATCAAACTCAAATCATCTAAATTTTGGATATGTTGTAGACGACTATGTATAGATTCTAAGTCCAGCTCCGCAGCCTCTAATATGCAAATGCGGTAAAATGCAGTATTCTCCAAGGTCACTCTCTCAATTCTTTGCAACTTACTGTTAACTGTCTCAATTGTTCTGAATACTTCTGGATGCTCCAGCATCACAAACATATCAATCTTCAACTTATACCCACGTGTTGGCCTCAACACCACTCGTTTGTGATGTAGTCAAGGTAGGAGGGTTCGGTGAAGTAAATCTTATAGCCAATCATCATTGAGGCATACTTCATTGCTAGATCTTCAATATCATTGACAATTAGGGCCCTTTTGTCAAACTTTGCCCATGTTAACTTCATTACTGTATCATTTTTCATTGCTTTCAAGGTAGGTACAGTTCTGGAGGATGGTAGCCCTATCATAGCCTCAATGGCTTCCTTGGAAAATCTAGCCACATGAATTTATCATGTATTCTACTCAATACATATATGATCCAAGCATCTTCATAACACAAGACAGGAAAATTATTCCATACATGCAAATTCTTCTCTGCTAGGGCACTAAATTCTAGTTTCAGGTTATAATCATCAATAGTTAACTCATTAAACCATACCTACTCTAGTTTAACATGATTATGTTCTTTCCAAATTCACATGTATAGAAGCCCTAATGTCTTCAATATAAATCACACTATAGGGCAGGTCAAAAAAGGTGCCATCCGGATCCGTCTCCGTGGATTTCAGTGGATACTTTTTGAACTTAGGTCTAGGTCAATCCAATACATCTATCACTTGTGGATTAAACATTTTTTCTACTTAGATTAGAATGGAAAAACTATAAATACCTCGAAAGATGCTTCTGATTAGGGTTTGTTTGTCAAAAATACCAAATATAATGAATTTTCCTTAGCTTCGTTGCTTAAGGTCTCCGTCTTTACTTGATAACTTGATTGCAATGTGAATTTCCTTCAACCAACATTGCTTATGAACCCTTTTCCATCCAAACCTAATTCTCCATGAATGCTTTTAAAAAAAGTTACTAACACTTTCACTGTGTTTCACAGTCGATGTAAATAGCTCTGCAATCCTCCCCAATTGATTGTTTTCCACCAGAATCTTCTTCAAAAGATCAAACACGTCAATCTTCAACTTTAATGCTGCCATTATAATGGGTTTCATTTTCTGGGAGATCCTCATTTTTGTTGAATCACATATTTTTAGAAAATATAATGATTTAAGCCTTGAAAGGTTCCATTTAAAGGATTTTAATTGATGAGGTTTGATCAAACCCCCTTAGATTCAAACCCCCTTGGATAAAACCCTGCTAGTTTTAAACCATACCTATAATGGAGTCTCCTCTACACCTATCAAAATGCTGATAAAAAACCACTTTTGATTTACCTTTTGGGGGATCAAATGAATGCATTTAAAATGTATGTTTTGTAAGTATGTAGTCCTTATTATAAGCTTCCCAAAAAGTATAATTTTAAATATATTTAATTTTATTATTATATTTATTTTTTATTTCTTGTGAATGCAGGTTTTTCACCGAACATCAAGTTCTATGTTCTACACACATGGAAAATTAGTAAATTAGTGAAAAAAAATTCTAAAAAATATCTATGCTCTAGGTATTGATGTCCTTGTTTCAACCAAAAAAAAAAATGAATTTCAATACATACAGAAAAAGTTATGTTTTACGAAATATGCCTGTCTAAATTATAATTGGTTTGACTTGAAAACTTAATTAAAAAATATATTCAACAAAACATTATGAAACCAAATGCATGCCCTATATATTGGAATCAAAATTCAAAAGAATCAAAATTTTATCCTTTGTAGAAAAAAAGTTAGGTGCTACAGAATACATATCACTTTAAAACAATGTTGTTTACTATTAAAAACTAGTTATCAAAGGAGACGCAAATTTTTTTACAATTTAACTCCAATTTTTCAAAAATATATATATTTAGAATCTACAAACAAAATATCACAAATCACTAGTTTGCATCATCTCAAATTCCTAATGGTTTAGTGGCTATAGGTGTCAGAAAGTGAAGATTTAGTTCAAAATGTTGATTTCAATGTCATGTTTGGCCAAAAAGTGTAACCCATTATTGTGGGATGACCCACTTATATCCACGTGCTAGCCTCAACACCACTCATTTGTGATGGAGTCAAGGTAGGAGGGTCTGATGAGGGACTATCCAACCTTGCAGCCTTAAACTATTAACAACATGATCAATCAAAGATGCAACAGAAGTATATAGCTAACAACAAAAAGAAAGAGATATTCATAAGCACATGACACAAGATATATCCTAGGAAAACCCTAAAAGGGAAAAACCCAACCTTCAAAGCTCATTCCTCTTTATATTATTGTATACGCCTAAAAATGACACAAATCATCCTAAATAAATATTCTAAATATTTATTCCATTCTTCTATTAATTAAATAAATATTCTAAATTTATTTAATCGATTCACTGTTCCATAATTAAATAAATTCTATTTATTTAATTAAAATTCTTCCATTTATCCTTCACAATTAAATAATCATAAATTATTTAATTAATCCTATTTCCTCTATCCTAAAGTTCTAAATTCAAAATTCCACATCACCTTTTCCACCTCACCTTGTCCACCTCATCAGGTTGCACATGTAATTAAATATATTTAATATTTAATTATCTTATTTTCCCTCACCCACATGGCCTATTTCTTCTCCAATCAGAGGTCAGTTAACCAATCAATCAAGTCTGTTAACTAACCTGTCAGTTGAGTCAAATCCTCAATCAACCCAGTCAGTTCCACAATCCACTCTTCTAACTGATCAATCAATTTTGTTAACAGACCAGTCAATGGAGTTAACTCTCCAATCAGTTTTGTCACATCCCACCTTTCATGATGGAGCTGGGACACTTGTCACATTTCCACTGGTTGCACATTCCTCAACCATCCTCAACCGTTGATCTTCATATCTTCTCTCAACCGTTGATTCCTATTCCTCCGGGTCTATAAATGAAGCTTCATCCCTTCATTCTGATCATCCAGGCTTTTGACATCGTTACTCTGCAGAAATATCACCAGCGCGCCTTTGGCACCCATTTGTCATCTACGAGCTTGAGATCACCATTGTTGCATTGGAGCTCATCTTCATTGCATATCACACTACAGCCGTTCACCATCGACTTCCTCCAACAGCTTTTAAAAGATTGCACTCTCTGAGGGCTTATCTCATCTGCGAAAGGACGATTCGTGATAGGCGAACAACGGAAGTTTCGAAACGGAAGAGGTTTGCTGTGTTCGTTCATTGTCTACTTAATCTTCTTTGTTTCTCTATTCTGTTGATGTTTGGGTCATCTGTTATTCATTTGATTTGATGCACTATTTTACCCTCACATTTTTGGCGCCCACCGTGGGGCCTTTGCCCCTTTATTTTACCGTTTTTGAGCTTTTTTGAAGGCAGGTTCCGTACAGACCCCGCAGAGTCACGCACAGGTTCTTTCGGCGCATCTGTTCATTTTTACGGCGCTTTTGAAGACTGTTACGGCGCTTTTGTAAAACTGCGCATTTGTTGACTGTAACGGCGCTTTTACGCACTGTTGCTGCGCTTTTGTTTAAACTGCGCATTCGTTGATTTTTGCTGCGCTTTCATACAATATTACTGCGCATATGTTAAAACGGCGCATCCGTTGTCTGTTACGGCGCTTATGATAATTGTTACTGCGCATACGTTAAAACCGCGCATCTGTTTATTTTAACGGCGCATATGTCCATTCTTACAGCGCATTCGTTAATGTGGCGCTTCTGTTGATCACTTCTGCGCATCTGATCACTGAAGCTGCGCATTTATAACTGGTTCAGTTTTGGGTACTTTTCTAGGGTATTTTGCTAACGCTAACCCCTTTTGCAGGTGTTTGCTGGAGCGGTTTTGCAGGTTAGGCTCGGGTTCAGTTACATGTAGTTGCATCTAACTAGCTCACCTTTCATTTCTTTTGGGAAAGAGTAAAATGGCTGTTCATTACAAATCTTCATCTAGTCTTAATTAGGGAGGAAGTAAACTTGTTTATTTCATGCTTGCATTGCAAACAAACTTCCAAGTTATTGCTATCTAAGACTTAAAATTGAACTCACAACTGCATTCTGGAGTTAAAATGAACCATTGCTATATCGTGAGACCTGAATTTCAAAGTTAACAATCTCGTGCAAACGTGGACTTAAAATTGAACTCACAACTGCATTCTGGAGTTAAAATGAACCATTGCTATATCGTGAGACCTGAATTTCAAAGTTAACAATCTCGTGCAAACGTGGACTTAAAATTGAACTCACAACTGCATTCTGGAGTTAAAAATGAACCATTGCTATATCGTGAGACCTGAATTTCAAAGTTAACAATCTCGTGCAAACGTGGATTTAAAATTGGACTCACAACTGCTTTCTGGGACTTAAAATTGAACCACTGCAATATTGTCAAAATCACTTCAAAGTTTTGTTTGACTAGCTTAGCCCATTTAGTTTTTATCTTTTTAACTAGGGTGGATTGAATCAGTGTATTCTGTGTTTGCGAATGACAAATAGGCTTATGCTCTCCCCTCTTCTGGGTGATCAGAATGCCAGACTTGTCATTCTACTTGTCTAACCTTTAGGAGGGGCCTGCCCTTGGATGCACGCTTGTCCAAGCGGGAACGACCCTGAGTGGTAACAGGCTAACGCCAAGCCCTACCGAGCCACTTAAAATAAATTGTGCTTGAGGTGAAAACCTCCTGCAACGAGTGCTGCTATGTTACACCGACGGCCAACCTCCCCCAAAACCCTCTCAGGCGCAACCCTGTGAGGCTGGGAGACTCCATAACGGAGAGTAGCGCCGCCGCATGTGTAACCACTTGAACGGTTGCCCGAATTACAAACCTCTTGTTTTAGTGGCCCAAATCCCTTATAATCCATTTCTCGCCTAGGATTTTGTACTTGCTTTTTGTCCAAAATAGAGTCGAAAAACTACAAAAACAATGAAAAACTACAAAACATTTTTTGTGCTTGCTGTGTTTTCTTGCTAAATTAATTCATAAAATCATATCAGGAAGACTTATTCCAGCCAAAAAGTACCCAAAAACAGAGAAAAACCCCAAAAATTTGCCAAAAAATACCAGAACTGCGCATGTATCCATTTCTGCGGCGCATATATAGCGACTTGCTGCGCTTTTGTACCGACTTACAGCGCTTTTGTACCCTTCTGCTGCGCATATACTCTGTTCTACTGCGCTTTTACAGCGACTCGCTGCGCATGTACGCCGACCTGCTGCGCATATACTTTTCTGCTGCGCATTTGCACACTGTTACTGCGCATACATACCTCACCAGAGCGGCGCATTTACAACGACTTACTGCGCATTTGTCTATTCTTGCTGCGCTTCTGTTCCTGCGCATGCGTGACAGTGAGCATAAGCCCTATTTTTGAGAAATTTTCGTCAGCTGTTCGGAGTACCCATTTCAGCCTAGTTTCATTTTTCAAGGTCAGAATCAACCTTGCAGTCAGTTCTCATCCATTTCACCCATTTCTCTCTCTTTCGACAGGCGTCCAGTCACCTCCTGTCCTAGTCACTCTTACCCCAACGTCATTCTGTCCCATACCGATTCGACATAGGTCCTTCTTTAGTGAATTCACGTAAGCCTAGTAGGTCACAGTACCTTTTGCTAGTAGTCTTGTTGAACGACTCAGCCCTACACAGTGAGACTGGTATCGACTACCCTTGCTAGTGGCTAGAGTCTTGTGTCAACCGTCTTACCTGAAGTCATTGAGCGAGAGAACCCTTTGTCCAAATCTTGTCCTAGGTATCCCATTCACTACAGTCTTAGTCGGCACCTTGCCCAAATTCTCCATCCTAGTCCATTCCATCCCACCCCACCTTGCATGGTTCTTACTCGATCCCAGTACAACAAGCTAACTGAAATGGCCGACCCTTCCGATCACATCGCCCCACCACACGATGATGATGAAGAATTTTCTCGTGAAGAATTAGTGGCACACATGCAAGATAGCAAATTCCAACGCCTAGTGGAGAGAGTACTCCTCGAGGATCCCACCAAATATTTCCACCATCTTGCCAATCTCGGGCTCAAACTCCCTGCAGACTTTGACATTAGCTCCATCATGGAAAATGCAGACAATGAACGTGAGAGGGACACAAATGCCACGGTCCCAAATGCACATGAGAAAGGCACAAATGACACGGTCCCCCAAGCTAATGAAAGAGGAAAGCAACACATAGATCAAAATGCTCCTATAGCGGATGTGAGACAACAAATTGAGAGTCTAAAGCTGGAAATCTCCAACCTTAAGATCGGCACCAGCTCCAAGAACTACTCCTTGGAGGATATAGCACCGTACCCCTTTGACAGAAATTTGGTCATGAAACCATTCCCCTTTCAGTTCGGAATCCCGAAATTCGACAAATACAAAGGAAAGGGGGACCCTAGAGATCATATCAGGGAATTCACTGCAGCATGTTTAGAAGTAGCTCACAACGAGACCTACTTAATGAGACTATTCCCAAGATCTTTAGGAGGTCAAGCTATGGAGTGGTTCTCGCGTCTTCCACCAGGAATCAAAACTTTTGATGAGCTTGTCAATAAATTCATAACGCACTTCTCTTACAACATAGAACACGAAGTATCTATGCTAGACCTATGCAACACCAAACAAAAGGGTGGTGAGTCTTTCGCAACCTTCTTACAACGATGGAGACAGCTAGCTAGCAAGTGTTCTTACGACATGCCTGAGAAACAACTATTAGAAATGTTTGTCCACAATTTGAATCCCGACCTTAGCTACCAGATTCAGATACAATGCCCTACCTCATTCACCAAAGTCATCGAAATGGGGCTATTCATTGAGAAAGCTATGATCGCTAAAGGGACTCTCAAGCTCTACAAGGACACACCTCCTTCCAATTACACAACGGACAAGTCAAAGTTTTGGACCAAGAACAAGAATGTGGTCAACGATGGAGTAGTGGATGCCAAGGCGGCAACCCCTAAACAACAACCCATCTTCACTCTTAAAGAAGAAGCAAATCACGGTGCACTCAACAAGCCATCCCCTCGGGAATCTAGACCTTGGTTCAATTCAAACCCAAGGAGAAAATTCACGCCGTTAGGAGAATCTCAAGAGTCCGCTCTCAGGAAATTGTTGGCTAACAATGAAATTTCTCTACCGCCAACAAGTGACTATGAGCCCATAGTCAAACCTCCCTATTGGAAGGACACAGACTATTGCGAGTATCACCGAGGAAGGGGGCACACAACCAATAATTGCATCCGTCTTAAGAACGTCATACAAGATATACTGGACCAAAATCAGGGAGGAACACAACAGCATACCTCCAATGAATCTCATGTGGCCTACCGAGATCCTCTCCTAAACCATAACCGGCCGTATAACAACAATCACAACAACGGCCACAATAACAACAATGGTCACACTGGCAACAATCCCAATGGTCATAACAATAATGACAACAATCGTAACAGGCCAAACCAGAACAGTGGGTCGAGTAATGCTAACTATGCAAGCGTCCCCTTTGAATACACCATTAACTGCATTTCTGAGCACATTCCGCAAGTCAACGTCATATCCCCTAACCAACAACCAGGACCTAACGGAACTGGTTGTAGTATACTTACCCGCAGTGGTAGAGTCACTATCAACAACACTCCTCCCAGGTCGTCGCCATCTTCGTCCAACCCTCGCCCATATAATGTCATCGACCAATTGCAAAAGACTCCGGCTCATATCTCTATATTGGAGCTCCTACGTCTATCTCCTTCTCATAAGGAGATTCTTGAGAAAGCCTTAGTGGAGACTACTGTCCCCACTAACCTAGCCCAAGAAAAGTTTCAAACCATGGTGGGTAACTTGACATCCTCCTCTTCCATATCATTCACAGAACAAGACGACCTTTCCATGTCTCAACCCCACAACACCCCTCTACACATTGTCGCATTCGTACACAGGCACCGCATCAAGAGAGTTCTCATTGATGGGGGTGCTGGTTTGAATATTTGCACTTTGAAGCTAGTCCTTGCATTGGGGTTCTCTGAACAGGCAGTGGATCCACGGAGAAAGATTACCATAAAGGCCTATGACGAAGAGGAACGCACCACAAAGGGCACGGTTGTCCTACCCATTCAAGTGGGACCGGTAATTAAAGATGTGGTGTGCCAAGTCCTTGATCGGGAGCTTGCTTACAATATTCTACTAGGGAGACCATGGATCCATGCCATGAAAGCCGTCCCCTCCACCTACCATCAGTGCATAAAATTCCCACACGATGGCAAGCAGGTCACCATACACGGCGACCCCGATCCCTACCACCATTGCAACTCATTCCAAGCCAAACCCGAATGTGTCATTCCCAACAATCGAGCCCATATCTCCCCCACTCCGCCACAAGACCATACTGCTGAAGCTTCCTCTTCACAGCCCAAACCAATGAAAATCACCATAAAAGAAAATGGCGTGGGGGAATACCAGATTGAGCATAGCCTCAACCTTGCAAAAATGCCCTTGTCTCCTCGCTCCTTTGGCCAGCCCAAGCATCAACCCAGGCATTTTCCAAAGCCCTCTGCTCCTCCTACAACTCCCGCAAACCCCTTTGTAAAATGGGGGACCTTATCCGATGAATCAGAGGAGCGAGATCTCTTACAATGGCTCTATGCCGAAGAAGAAAACACATCCCAAGATCCACCCAAACTCCCTACAGAGCTCTATGGGCGAGGTGAAACCATCTTGCATAGGATGGGATATGAAGGACAAGGCCCCATCGGCCTCAGAAAAGAGGGGATCACCGAACCTATACAACCCTCTTCCTCCTCTTCGGCTAGAAACACGACTGGCCTAGGCTACAAAGGTAAAGGTAAAGCCAAAGAAAATGCCTGCCTAGTGGAGACAATTCAAACGCTCCAAGTGGATAGTGATGCAGATTCAGATGATTCCAATCAGTATGAATGGGACGAGCTGACAGAACACTCCTACGATGATAAGGAGATTGATACCATCCAAACCCTTAGCCCATATCATGAGAGACAAACGCAACGGGACAGACCCCTGGAGTCTGATTTGCCCCTCCCCGAAGTTATAGCTTTCAGGGAAAGTGTCGATTCCATTGCGATAAACAACCTGGAAGAAAGTACCATCCAGAACACTACCCCCACCTGTGCTCCTAGTATTTCCATCCACACTATCAACGAACCAGGTCTTTCATCCAACTCCCTTCCCCTTTTACACCCTGAACTTATCGACTGGGACCTGAAAGGAACCCCTCAATTAGATATGTTCCAGAATGATGATGCCTACATTGACTATATGGAACTTCGAGATCACTTACCAAAAGGAGATCATAAAGCCGGCTTCGCTATCGAACTCAATACTGTAGCTTACTTTGGGGAGGGTGCCAAGCCTTCTAGTCGCAAAAATGTAAAGATCAAAAAGGGATCTGACGGTGAAAACCGCCATGCGGCAGTGTCAGATCATAAAAAAGTAAAAAGAAAGGACGTATCTGAAGGTGAAAACCCAACTGTGGCACCTGACGATGGATTGCTTGACACCCTCCCAAGTGACATGTATCAAGAAAGGTCACAGATCGTGGTAGAGCCAACAGAGCCAGTAAACATTGGAACCGAAGAGCAGCCTCAGATAATCCACTTTGCAAAATCTCTCACGCCGCCTGAGAAAACCAAGTTTGTGCCATTCTTTAAAAAGAAGAGAGGCAGCTTTGCTTGGTCATATGCCGACATGCCAGGTTTGGACCCAAACCTGATTCTACATCACTTGCCATTGGATCCAGGGGTGAAGCCCGTAAAGCAAAAACTGAGAAAAATGCATCCCCATATTGCCCTCCTGGTCAAGGAAGAACTCAAGAAATTGTTAGACGTGGGGTTCATCAGGGCCATTGATTACCCCGAATGGATATCAAACATCGTGCCAGTGTCTAAACCAGATGGCAGGGTGCGACTATGCAACGACTTTAGAGACTTAAACAAAGCATGTCGCAAGGATGACTTCCCCTTGCCCAACATCGATATCATAGTCGACCTCACAGCGGGACATACAATGTTGTCACTTATGGATGGATTCTCAGGGTACAACCAGATCAAAATAGCACCAGAGGATCAGCACAAAACCGCTTTCACTTGCCCATGGGGTACCTTTTGCTGGAATGTCATGCCGTTTGGGCTGAAAAATGCAGGTGCTACATACCAGCGGGCCATGACAACTATATTCCACGACATGATGCATGTGACCATGGAAGATTATGTTGACGACATCTTGGCAAAATCACTCACCAGGGACTCACACCTGGACACATTAGAGAAAGTCTTCCAACGGCTGGACCAATTCCAAGTAAAATTGAACCCGAAGAAATGTGTGTTTGGGGTCACATCAGGTAAGCTGCTAGGCTTCATCGTGTCAGCAAACGGCATAGAGGTAGACCCGGCTAAGGTCAAGGCAATCATGGACATGCCTCCGCCCAAAACTCTAACACAGTTGAGATCCTTACAGGGCAAGCTACAGGCCATCCGCAGGTTCATCTCACAGTTGGCCGACAAGTGCCATCCTTTCAGCCACCTTCTACATAAGAACGTTCCATTTAAGTGGGATGAGCAGTGCGAAGAGGCATTCCGCAAGCTCAAGGAGTACCTCACGAATCCTCCTATACTCATGCCTCCGATCCAAGGAAAACCTTTGATCCTCTACATATCCGCTACACCTACTGCTCTTGGGGCTCTCCTAGCGCAGCAAGACTATGAGAACAAGGAAAGAGCTGTGTACTATATCAGTCGAACCTTAGTGGGCTACGAGCTACAGTACTCACAGGTGGAACGTTCATGCCTTGCGGTGGTTTTTGCCTCACAAAAACTCCGACACTACATGTTGGCACATCCTGTCAAACTCATTGCCAAGATCGACCCACTAAAATATCTTCTCAGCAAGGCAGCTCTCACAGGACGACTAGCCAAATGGGTTATGCTTCTTAGCGAATATGATATAGAGTATGTGGATAGAAAAGCCATCAAAGGGCAAATCATCGCAGACCAACTCGCTGAGGCACCATTACAGGACACTTCACCAATGCAGTTTGAGTTCCCCGATGAATCTCTATTCACCCTGTCCACATCTCCTTGGAAACTCTATTTCGACGGGTCTTACACCAACCATGGATCGGGGGCAGGTATCTTGTTCATCACTGCCCAAGGCGACACAATTCCAAAGTCCTACAGGTTGTTATTTCCATGTACTAACAACATAGCAGAATATGAGGCTTTGGTAATTGGTCTCAAGATGGCCACTGAGTGGAAAATACAAGCACTACATGTCTATGGGGATTCTCAGCTTGTCATAAACCAGGTCAACGACGAGTATCAGACCAAAGATGAGAAGCTCATCCCATACAAGCGAATGGTCGACGATCTCAAAGACCACTTTGGAACCATCTCGTTTGAGCAAATACCCAGGATAGAGAACAAAGCAGCCGACGCAATGGCGACCATAGCCTCTCTTCTTGAGATACCTGAACAGGAGTCACGGTATGAGTTCCTAGTAGAAACAATTCGACAGCCGGCTTATGATCTCCTTGAAACTCATTCCATCTGCCACCTAGTGGGATCTGATTCACCTTGGTACGGTAAGACCTACACTTACCTCAAGGACAATATCCTTCCTTTGGACCTCTCTTCCAACCAAAAAAGAACCTTCATCCGACAAGCCTCCCGTTACACCATTATCGCCAATACCCTGTACCGACGTGGTCTGGATGGTACTTTACTCCGTTGTCTAGAACAGGAGGAATCTACTACTGCCTTGCGAGACGTGCACGAAGGGATCTGCGGAACACACTCCAGCGGTCCTTCCTTAGCTAAGAAACTCATGCGTTTGGGTTATTACTGGCCCAATATGGAAATGGATTCATACCAGTTCGTCAAAAAGTGCAGACAGTGCCAGATACATGGGAACCTGATTCATGCACCTGCTCAGGAGTTGAGACCTCTAACGACACCCTGGCCCTTTTGCCAATGGGGACTAGACCTCGTAGGAAAGATTCATCCGCCTTCTTCCAACGGCCATAAATTCATCATAACCGCTACTGAATACTTCACAAAGTGGATTGAAGCCGTTCCCTTATCAACCGTCACAGGAAAACAAATTTCCTCTTTCATTCTGAATTACATTATCTGCCGATATGGCATCCTTTCATCCATCATAACGGATAACGGGAGACCTTTCAAAAATCAAGATGTCCAGGAACTTTGTGAACGGTTCAAGATCCAACATCGCCTCTCCACCCCATATTACCCCCAAGGTAACGGCCAGGCTGAGGCATCAAACAAAACCATTCTGAAACTCTTAAAGAAGACTGTCAATGAAGCCGGCCGCGATTGGCACGTCCAGCTCAATCCCGCTCTGTGGGCCTATCGAACCAGCATACGCACTCCCACAGGTGCTACACCTTACGCCCTCGTCTATGGTTCCGAAGCCATCCTTCCCATTGAGGTCGAACTCCCCTCCCTTCGGGTGTCGTTGAAAGGTCTCATCTCAGACGAAGAGTACAGAGTCACCAGACTGCAAGAGCTAGAACTGCTAGAGGAACGGCGCCAGAAAGCTTTTGACCATCTCAAAGCCTACCAACAGATGATGTCAAGAAGCTACAACCACAAGGTTAGACCAAGATGCTTCAAGGTTGGGGACCTAGTTCTAAAAGAGAACCCTCGCAACCAGCAGGACAGAGAAAAGAAAGGTAAGTTCGAGCCTAACTGGCTTGGACCCTATGTAATTGTAGCAGCTTATGGATCGGGGGCATATCAGTTGGCCACATCGGAAGGTGAGTTGTTTGATGATCCAATCAACAGCATGCACCTTCGCAGGTTCTATACCTAAGAGAACCCAAATGCAAGGGGGCACAAAAAATCAAAAAAATCAAAAAAAAAAAAAAAAAAAAATCAAATGAAAATAATAGAAAGCATGCAAAAAAAATCGTCCTTTGGTGAAAACCTGGCAAACAGGCGCCTTGGATAGGTATCATGGGGAAAACCTGGCAATCAGGCGTCATGTTACTTTCTAGCTTCTCGTGCAAATAAAAGCAAGTGATGAAAACCTGGTAAACAGGCGTTACTTGTGACAGACCGCATTCTCCATCTTTGGGAACCCAATCACCTTGAGCCCCTTTCTCTCTCTACTTTCCCCATTCGACCCATATCCATCCCACAATAAACACTTGACAGTTACCTATCATGGCTTGATACTCAGCTTGTGGCCTTGTCAACCAAGGTTTTGTCCCATACCGTCTCCTCGCAGTAAGCCTAGTGTAGTGTCTCTCATCAATGTCTGTGGTCCGCATCCGTGAACTACGTTGCCTCTGCGCCGTCACGTAGGCAAGGCCATTATTCTAATGCGCCCCCGAGGCTTCCATCTCCCCTCTTGTCTTCGTTCTTGTCGTCTTTCTTCTAGTCCATCCATGGTCCATTAGGGTTTACCCCGAACTACGTTGCCTCTGCGTCGTCACGTAGGCAAGGCCATTTAGCAATGAGCCCCCGAGGCACTAGGTCAGTCCCTTAGGGTCCGTCTTCTCAATAAGGATAGTGCAAATCCTCTCACCAAGCAAGCAAATGCAAGCAAACACCCGCGCTTCAAGCAGAAATCTTGACTATGAGCATCTCAACCTATCCAATGCAAAGCCACTACCCAAGGTCTTCTCAACGATTTTATGCAAATTAAGGCAAGAAATAAACACATATCAACGCAAATATGCTTTGTAGACCAGAAACAGGGTTAAGTTACAGAGTCTTGATTTTTGCTGTCATACCCTCCTATGCTACTCAAGGATGCCAAAAGCTAGAGATGCTATGATGGGGGAGCATGATTACTTTCTTTGTTTGCTATTTGGGGATTAAACTTTAGTAATGTGAAGCCTTGTCTTAGGACGTGATCGGCAAAAGATCACCGAGGACATCAAAGGTCTAACATGAATGGGAGCAATCCTTGCTTGTTGAAACGCAAGCGATACTCAGGTCATCTAGATTCAATTTTGACTAGATGCTTGTCTTAACTTGCTAAATCACAATCCATGTAAGCGATGCTCAGGTCATCTCGGTTCAATTATACCTCGATGCTTGTATTCACTTACAACATTTCAGAAAAATACCAAAAACAAAGTGCCCAATGATGAAATAAAGCAATCTAAAAGCAAAGCATCCGTCCTATATCCATACACCCATCCATACAATCCTCATCATTCACACTATGCAGGGTAACGATATCAAGAAAAATTCCTAAGTCGTTCTTTCGCAACCATCCCTCTATCCATCATGTCAATCTTCTGTCGATAGCGTACATTTGGACATCACAAAAACAAGGCATATAGGAGCATGTCACCTCACTCGTAGAAACTAGTCATGAACATGATTAGGTTAGTACAGTACATCATCCAATGCATTAGGTCACATATACATTTGCATCACATACATAGTTACACCACCCCATAATACTCATGTTACCAATGCATACATTCCAAACATTACATCATATAAGTATCCAATGGCATCTCACATACATATATAGCATCATAACATAGAAATCATGTTCCATACATATACATTTGCATCATCACAAGAACATCATATTACCTTTGCAGTCATTTGTCACATTAAATCATATAGACCTCATATAGCAGCATATCAAAGTATTTCTCATATTAAATCATATAAACCATCTAACTATGCAATAGAACCACATCATGCAATAAAAGTAATCATCTCATAAACGCATGCAATAAATACACAAAGCTGCATCATCATCCATACTATCATATACAAGGATGTCCAAATGTACAATATCACCAGCTCTCTCAAAATCAAAATGTCATATACAATATACGTCTAAATAGACGGTGATACATATCCCAAAAAGAACAAAATCTGGTCTCTGACTACCCCTGCGGCTGTGAGCCACCACTGCCGGCTCCTGACTGCTGAGGTCCCATGACAGATGCCCCTGACTGGGATGGACCTGCTCTGTGAGCTACCCCAGACTGAGTCCTGAAACTACCTGCCCTCTGGCTCGCCGACACGGCACCATGATATAGACCTCGGTAGTACTGTACCTGCTGCTGTGCTCTGGCTAAGTCTGTCTGTGCCTGTGCCAACTGCGTCTGCAACTGGCCTACCTGTGCCTGTGCCTGCTGCACCTGCCCAACCAAAAAGGTACTCGCTGCATCTGTGCCCATGGCAGCCACTGCTGTGTCCCTCTCTACTCGGATCAGACGTACCCGGGCATCTGCCATGTCTCGCTCGCGAGTCAAACCAGCGATCACTGCTGCATCTGTATCTCGCATCCTCTCCACTCTCCTCAGCTGTGCCTGCAGCTCCCGCACCTGTCCTCTCAGGCTGGCTATGGTCCTGTCGTGTGCCTCACCCTGCACTGGCCCCTGTGCTGCCCCTGCCTGTCCTAGCCCCTGCTGCTGGGGCACCTGCTGCTGTGGCACCTGCTGCTGTGGTACCTGCTGGGGTGGTGGCATCTGTGCCTGCTGCTGTCCCTCCCCCTGTCCTGGCACTGCCTGCCCGGCCCTGTCTATCCTCCTCCGCTGCCTCGGCCTCTCTGCAGCTCGGCCACCTCGTCCTCGTCCTCCTCTAGCGGCCCTCCGCCCTGGACCAGCCTCTCCCTCCTCCTCTGAGTCCGCCTCGTCGATACGAGGCACCAGCATACCAGGTCCGGAATATCTCGGAAATGGATGTGCAGTAATCCAGTCCTCATACTCCTGTGTCACCCCAGCATCTGCAATCTCTCGCCTCATATCCCAGGCCACATAGGGCAACTGCCGGAACTCTGCCAGAGCCTCCTCGTAGGAAGCCATCGGCCCCCATCGGACCCTCTCTGCATGTGTCCGTGCGAACATGGCCTGTCCCTGCGGCATGCCCTGTCTCCTGCCGAACTGTCTCAGTACTCGGCCCACCGTCTGCCTCTCCAAGATGTGCCGTGTCCGGCCAATCAACCACCTGGTCTGGAAGCAGAAAGGCAGCTCATCTGCCTCGTCGTCCCAAGGCTCGCAGTCTAGATATGGTCGCCAGACGACCACATCTATCCCATCCAATGTATGCCTCTAGTACTCTAGCTTCCCCAGCCTGTGCTGGGAAATCACTCCTGCGTAGCCATAGCTGTACGGCTCTCCCCTCTGCCTAGCAAAAACACATATCGGCCTGGTCACCGCTATGTGCTCCCACAGCCAAAACTGTAACAGCAGCACTCCAGCCGATAGACTCGTGCTGCGATGGTACACCACCTGATGCATGTCGTGGTATAGGTGAGCTAGCACGCAAGGTCCCCACGCATATCGGGTGCCCTCAGTCACCATCCGCTCCATAATCCTGCCCCATCCAATGGGGAACCCGTGCGATCTCCTGTCAGGGCATACAACGCCCGCAATCAGTCCAGCCACGATCCCAGGGAAGTAGTCGTAGCAGTCATAGATATCCTGCCACGGGATGACCTGTCCCGCCAGCTCGGGATCATCGAATACTCGCTGACACTCGGCGAGTCCCGCGTCCCGCTGTGCGTCGTACTCCACCAACTCGCCTACCACGGGCAAGTGCAGTATCCTATAGACGTCCTCCAACGTCACGGTCATCTCTCCAGTAGGGAAGTGGAAGGTCCCGTCCTCGCTGTGGAATCTCTCCACGGCAGCTGTCAGCAATCCTCGGTTCGCCCGCACCTCGGGCATGAAGCAAACATAATCTAGGCCCATAGCCCCAAGCGCCACCCTGTCAGCCTCCGTCAACATATGTCTCTGCAATAGAGGCATAGGGAACGTCTCCCTCGACTGCAGTGTCTCTCGTATCTCCTCCTGCAAGCACGCAAAGCAAGGCGTCAGTCTCAAAAACCGCATATACCATACTCAACATATCTATTGGACTATATCAACTAAACTTAGCATTTCAAATTGATCAAAACAGCACACTACATCTCTTGACTAGATTCCTGCAATCTCGGAGATAGCTCATCGATTCCTGCGTCAAACAGGACGCTAATCGAATCAGTTTGGCTAAGTAATTTGCCATCCCAAGCAAATGCGCCACTACAGGTGGTAAATGCGCCATTTCTGGTATATGCGCCGCAACAATCGACGTATGCGCCGCACAAATACATATGCGCCGCTACATGCCACATGTGCGCCGTTATAACGCATGCGCCGCATAAAGCAACATATGCGCCGCTAAATTACAAATGCGCCGCAATAAGTCACATATGCGCAACTGCGGCAAATGCGCTGCTACATTTCACGCATGCGCGGCGAAAATACAAAAGCGCCGCTAAATTACGAAAGCGCCGCCAAAATGAACACATGCGCAGCTTTCACGCATGCGCCGCCGAAACAGGCATATGCGCCGCGAAATCACAAAAGCGCAGCCTCGCGAGGCATATGCGCCGTTCTGCGTTTCGGCGCATTCATTTCACCTATTTTCTATGAGCATTTATGACACCTAAACTCGACCCTAGGAGAATTTTTTCGAAGCACATACCGGGGGTCCTGCCTCTGCTGGCCGCCCGAATCGTCGGACTCGCTCGAATCGATGCTCCTCGCGTGGAATGTCTGCTGCTCTGGCCGCCATGCTGCTCTAGGTTTGCTCTGAGCTCTCCTTCTCCAATCCAGATCAAACAAGTGTGCAAATGACTATTCTTGTGGACCCAGCTCCTATTTATAGCCTCCAAAACCCTAATTCTGGCTAGGTGATGACTGTGACTACTTCCCGTGTCCATTTTTCCTCCCGTTTTCTTCCCGCGTCCCTGACCGCGTCCCTTTTCCTCCAACTTATCCTAACCCCTTCCTCGTTGTGAGATCGTCCGTCTCCAAAACTTTCGCCGTTTTTCCCGTCCAATCTCCCGAGGGGGCATCCTATCGTCATTTAACCTACACCAGGGGCAAACTGGGGCATGTATCATCATTCAGACTATCAATTTCTTTGAAGCAACGCTGTAAACTGCATTGCATCAAAGAGGGGCAAAATGTATACGCCTAAAAATGACACAAATCATCCTAAATAAATATTCTAAATATTTATTCCATTCTTCTATTAATTAAATAAATATTCTAAATTTATTTAATCGATTCACTGTTCCATAATTAAATAAATTCTATTTATTTAATTAAAATTCTTCCATTTATCCTTCACAATTAAATAATCATAAATTATTTAATTAATCCTATTTCCTCTATCCTAAAGTTCTAAATTCAAAATTCCACATCACCTTTTCCACCTCACCTTGTCCACCTCATCAGGTTGCACATGTAATTAAATATATTTAATATTTAATTATCTTATTTTCCCTCACCCACATGGCCTATTTCTTCTCCAATCAGAGGTCAGTTAACCAATCAATCAAGTCTGTTAACTAACCTGTCAGTTGAGTCAAATCCTCAATCAACCCAGTCAGTTCCACAATCCACTCTTCTAACTGATCAATCAATTTTGTTAACAGACCAGTCAATGGAGTTAACTCTCCAATCAGTTTTGTCACATCCCACCTTTCATGATGGAGCTGGGACACTTGTCACATTTCCACTGGTTGCACATTCCTCAACCATCCTCAACCGTTGATCTTCATATCTTCTCTCAACCGTTGATTCCTATTCCTCCGGGTCTATAAATGAAGCTTCATCCCTTCATTCTGATCATCCAGGCTTTTGACATCGTTACTCTGCAGAAATATCACCAGCGCGCCTTTGGCACCCATTTGTCATCTACGAGCTTGAGATCACCATTGTTGCATTGGAGCTCATCTTCATTGCATATCACACTACAGCCGTTCACCATCGACTTCCTCCAACAGCTTTTAAAAGATTGCACTCTCTGAGGGCTTATCTCATCTGCGAAAGGACGATTCGTGATAGGCGAACAACGGAAGTTTCGAAACGGAAGAGGTTTGCTGTGTTCGTTCATTGTCTACTTAATCTTCTTTGTTTCTCTATTCTGTTGATGTTTGGGTCATCTGTTATTCATTTGATTTGATGCACTATTTTACCCTCACAATTATGATCTCAAAACACCTTACATATGCCACATGGGCTTTACAAATGCTAGGCTGTAGCCTACGGTTACAAAAGATTCCTATAATAACACTCTTCCATGATTTCCTTCTTCTCCTTCTCAATTCTCTGCTCTGTGACTTCATTTGTTCTCTGCTTCAATTCTGCTTCTTCTTCATATCAAAATACTCCTCTTGCTTCATAACTTCACATACTTGATCACTTATTCATCCACTACCTTGAAACAAACATTCATCCTTCATTTATATCCTCTGCAAGCCTTCATAACTTAATCAAGTTGGCCAAGAGTTAACTGTCTCATGAAACGTGTAGGCATGGATATGTCAAACCTAAACATAAGGTATTTCTCGACTAGTGCATAGAACTTTGTGTGGATCTCCATGAAGGTTGGCTAGGTCCTTAACTTCCTTGAATGATGTTCCTTTTAGCTCCATAAGTCACGGCATTGCTCCGCAAGCCAATTAGACTCCATTGAACACTGTTGGCTTTGCTATCTGAAAACAAGTAATCTTCTGATAGCGATATCTTTTTGGAAACTAACCCAAATGATCTAAATTTTGGATATGATGTAGGTGATGATGTCTAGATGCCAAGTCTAGCTCTACAACCTCTGATATGCAAATACGGTAAAATATAGTAATCTCCAAGATCGCTCTCCTCGACACTCTGTAACTTACTGTTAATTGTCCCAACTGATTTGAATACTTCCAAATGCTCCTGCATCAAACTCTCAAGGTTATTTGAAAAGTGAGCCTCTTCACTTCGGTCTATATTATGTCAAAATCAATGTGATCCATTAGGATAAGTTTGGCAGTCTACTTGCAAGCCTTGCACTGCTTCAATGATCAGCGATCTAAGCAAGTCTTCTCTACAAGCTGCCTCAAGTTCTTCAACTTACCATGGTCTAGGTTTGGTGGTCTGACTACAATGTTGCAACTGCCTCATAGTTTGGTGGTATGTTTTCGAACACTTGTAGGCTACCTCAAGATTAATATCAACTTTAACCAATTAAGAGTCAATCAATACATACACACATCCTCCAGAACAATCATGTTACTCCCCTTTGATACAGTCACTACATTCCTGAATTTTCTCTGCAACACTTTATGATCTATGGCTCTAGATATATTTCCTTCACACACATCAAAATTTTATAGTTTCTTCTCTGCATATACTGTTCCTATATAGTTCATAGTCTCTTTATCCACATTTCCTTCACTCCGATACCTAAACTTTCTCTTCTGGTAGAATTACTTTTCATTTCTCCTTTCTTTGCAATATAAATTTCCTTTTCTTGTTATGCTTCACACTTGTTCACACAAATTGTCCCTTGCACTATTTCTTAGATGATTTTACACAAACTTTCTTTTGCATTGTTTCTCGGATGATTAGTCTATAACAAAATTCTTCTTAAGATCAATGCTTCTCCTTCTTCCAGTTTCTCTATCAAACTTAGTGAGTCAATAGGTTCTTCTTCCTTTCCATAAATCATCTCTGCATCTTCTACTGCTCCTCCGGTAGTATCCTCTTGTTGACATTCATTGCTTGATTCTTTTCTTCTCCAAACTTGAAAATAAGTTCTTCTGAATGGTCTTCTATCAAATCCTCTTTCATCTCTTCTGTATCCTTCACTGTGATAAGAATTATGACTCCTGTTATTTCTCCCTCTATGGTTTGAATTACTGTCCTTGTCTTGCTTCGCATAAGGTCTTCTTTCTCTACATCCTGATCCATATCCTCTTCTCTCTCCAACATGTGAATACTTCCACCTATACAACCTTTTGAACATACAAGTGACATGTTTCCATTTTGATCCATCAATCTATCCATAATCCATCTACATACAATCTGTCATAGGTTTTCTCCTCCTTATTTTATTCCAACATATCCTTTTAGAATGATTCCTTAATCCACAGAACTTACAAGGGCGTAAATCCCAACATAATTCCTTTTCATGTCCATATCTATTACAATGAGAACAATACATACCTCTTCTTCCCTGAGTTGACTTGTTTGAATTTGTAACAACATCCTTACCTCTGTCATACCCAAGGCCTTCACTTCTTGATCTCATTACTAGTCCAATAGGTTTTGTAATTCCTTGTTGACACTTTCCCAATCCTTTTCCTTCATATCCCATTCTTTGCATGATTTTGAATCCAATACTATTACCAACAACTGCAGGTTCAGTTACACTATCATCTTCCACTTCATTTTCTAAAGAAGCTTCTGTAGCATCACACAAATCATTAGTATCACAAGAAACATCACAAAACTTAGGATTAGATCTTCAACTTTCATTTTCTTTTCTGCATGCTACAAGTGACTACTCTAACTGATTAACATGTTCCTTTAATCTCGATATTTCACTCTTCTGTAGACTATTTTCCCTTTTTAACTCTTCCAAATTTTCCTCCAGATCTTTGTTCCTCTTTTCCACCTTCCCAAACAACTTGATTCCTTCTTCCAATTCTTCAAAACCCTTTTCAACATGCTCAAACAACTTCATATTTGCTTCTAATTCTTCATTTCTCCTTTTTACATTTTCCAATTCTTCTTCAAGAGCATCACATTTGTCTTCTCTTAGTTCCTTTATCCTTTCTATCAATTCTGAATTACACCTTTTGATTTCACATAGTTCTTCTTCTAGAATATCCTTTTCGCATGTTAGGTTTTCATTTTCTTTCTTCATCCCTTTTCCAAATTTCCCCATCAAAACAAGTAAGGTGAACAACTTAATTTGAAAAGCTTTTCCTAATATTTCTTTCCTTGATTTTCTTCAACAATGACACTTGTTACTTCTAGGGTTTTGCACTTCTTTCAACACTTTCTGTCTTCCCAACAGATTCGCAACCATCCCAGTAGCTTCACAACCTGGCTCTGATATCATTTGATACAGTCAAGGTAGGAGGGTCCGATGAGGGACTATTCAACCTTGCAACCTTAAACTATTAACAACATAATCAATCATAGATGCAATGGATGTATATAGATAACAAGAGAAATAAAGAGATATTCATAAGCACATGACACAAGATATATCCTAGGAAAACCCTAAAAGGGAAAAACCTAGCCTTCAAAGCTCATTCCTCTTTATATTATGATCTCAAAACACCTTACATATGCCACTCGGGCTTTACAGGTGCTAGGTCATAGCTCAGGGTTACAAAAGATTTGTATAATAACACTCTTCCATGATTTCCTTCTACTTCTCAATTCTCTACTCTGTGACTTCATCTATTCTTTGCTCTGTTCTCTGCTTCAATTTTGCTTCTTCTTCGAATCAAAAAACTCCTCCTATTGCTTCATAACTTTGCATACTTGATCACTTATTCATCCACTACCTTGAAACAAACATTCATCCTTCATTTATATCCTCTGCAAGCCTTCATAACTTAATCAAGTTGGCCAAGAGTTAACTGTCTCATGAAACGTGTAGACATGGATAGGTTGGACCTAAACATAGGTATTGCTCTGTTGGTGCATAGAACTTCATGTAGATCTCCATGAAGATCAATGAGGTCCTCAACTTCTTTGAATGATGTTCCTTTTAGCTTCACAAGTCACAGAATTGCTCCTCAAACCAATTAGACTCCACTGAACACTGTCAGCTCTGTTATGTGAAAATAGGTGAAAATAGGTAATCTTCTGATAGCGACATCTTTCTGGTAACTAACCCAAATGATCTAAATTTTGGATATGATGTAGGTGATGATGACTAGATGCCAAGTCTAGCTCTGCAGCCTCTGATATGCAAATGCGGTAAAATGTGGCAATCTCCAAGGTCACTCTCCCTAGCACTCTATAACTTATTGTTAACTGTCCCAACTGATTTGAATGCTTCTGGATGCTCCTACATCAATTTGGAAGAGGGAGGAAAAAATTTCGTTGATGTTCCCCTTGAGCCCAAGCTCTCAGTTTATTTTCTAGAGGAAACATCTACACCAGACGGTGACACAGACACATCCTTGTCATCAATTACATTTTTCTTAACCCAGATCTTGCTCATCTCCTTCTTGGTCTTTGCTGGATCAACTTTTTGTGTTGGAATATTCTTCTCTGTCAGCACATCCTTCCTCATGATTTTGCTTCTATTGAACTTTGCAAAGTGTCCAGACTTATTGTAATTATAACACACAACATTCCTCTAACCATTATATCTTTCATTCACCCTGGATATGCATTGATTAGCTTTGTGTCCAAATCTATTGCATGTAAAACAATAACCATTGAATGACTGAATCATTCTACCATTGTTGTAGCCATTCAACCTTTGACTTATGTACTCATTAGCTTTATGACCAACTTTCTTGGATGAAAAATGTTGACCAGAGAAAGATAGAACACTTTGATTCATTCTGCTCCTACATTGTATTGCCTTATGTCCAAATTTATTTCAAGAGTGACAATAATCATTGAAAGATGGGAACATTTGAGAATTAGGTTGTCTGACTGGTGATCTTCTAGCTCCTTTCTTCTGATTCCAGATCTATTTGCCATTGTTCTTCTTGTCTTCAGCTTTTGATGCTTGACCTGATTTTGAAATTTCACCTTTCTCAAACCCTAAGCCTTCTTTATCATTGGGATCTTTCTGAATTGTAATAATCTCATCAATCCTTGTAGAACTTATCTTGAATTTTTCTTCATAGTTCTTTGCCTTCTCCAAATTTGAACTTAGTTTCACCACTTCTTGTTTCAGCTTTGTACATTCTTCAAATTTGCCTTTAACTAATGAATTCAAATATTCCTTAGTCTTTGCCTTTTCTTCAATTTACACTTTCAGATCAATCATGGATTCATTTTCTAACCTCAATTGTTCATTGACCTCCTTATGTTTTTCTTTGAACTTCTTGATTTGCTATCTCAGACTTTTGATACAATTATTTTTTTCTTTGACATTCTCCTTCAAATCTATGATTTATTCTTCAGTCCTCTCTAGATCTTCAAGGGCAATTTTGAGTTCTTCATTACTGGCATACATGTACTCATCTTCTAAAAAATCCATGACAGGATTCTCCTCTGGAGGAGTAGGTAACTTTCTTGCACCCATGTGTTCAATCTCCAAGATCTTCCTTGAGCAGTTAGGCTTCTTCCAAAGGATCTGACTCTGATACCAATTGTTGAACACTCAGATTACTGAGAGGGGGGGTGAATCAGTATTCTATAAAACCATCCAGATATAAAGCATTTTAAACCATTTAGCATATTCAATTGCAATGAAGTAAGTTATGCATGAGAACATGAAGCAAAGAAACCATAACACATGAACACTAGGATTTTTACGTGGAAAACCCAAAAAAGGGAAAAACCATGGTGAGTGTTAGCTCACAATATATTTATAACCAGTTAAGGTAATACATAAATGCTCATTGTAGGTGGACTCACTGTCTAAGTGGACTCATTGTTGACTAAATAATAAAGAGAGAAGAAATACAAAAGTGCTCACTGCAGGTGGACTCACTGTCTGAGAGAGAGAGAAAGAGAGCTAGTTTTACATTTGCATCTACACATGCATGAATCATAGTTCCAATGAAGCACAGATAAGATTCTCTTTCACTATTTTGAAACACAATTCTGCTCTGCTCTGCAATTACACAATCTTCTCTATTCTTTCTCAATTCATATATATTCAAAATACAAACATCAGGCAATTACATCACATTACACACCATATCTTTTCTATTTGCACCAACCAGGTCATCTCAAAAACATGCCTCAAACTTAACCACAAACTCCGCACCAAGATTCAAACTAAAAAATAGATTGGGGTGGACCTAAAATAGATCTTACTTAACACATTATTTTTACCTTCCTTTTAGAACCGCTTTACTTATAGCACCAACTAGGTCAGCCTGTTAGAGTGTAGCATGTAGAATAGCATGGCTCAGCCTCAAACTCTAATGCAGACTGAATCAAAATAGGAAACACATTATCCTAGGTTGACTTGACCTATATGACCACCATAGATAACATCACACTCTTTGAAACATGCTGCACCAAGTGATCTTCATTAGGTCGGCTTCAGGAGTAGAGCAACTCAGATGCACTCTAACCGTCAAAGAAAAACTCACCAACTGGAACTCCAAATCACCTCAATCTTGGAAATAACACACTTCAGACATCTAAAAACATATCCCCAAATCTACAAACTAAAATGTCTTCATGCGATGAAATGTAGAGTACTGGAAGATACTCACTGTCACAGTCTATTTAAGTAGTGATACTCAGACAATTTTAACTTACACTCTAGAGACCTCCAAACATTGAAAATTTGGATTTAGATACTTCTGACATATGTCATCAAACCCTTAGAACCACAAGAGGAAATATGATACATCGGTGAAATGTGGACCAAAACAAACAGGTACACTATACTGCCTGATATAGTCTAACACTTAGCTAATTTTCACTAAGTTAATCTTCCAGATCAGAACTTCTTGCATAAGTATCATTATGAATATAGACTCATCTTGTGATGGACATTACTATAACCTCACAACCAAAATTAGTTCTCTTTACCTCTGTTGCCAACTGATCAACATTGTTGCCATCAATGACAACACTCCTTAACTGTCATGCACCTTGTTAATTCAGCCGTATCTCTAACACTGATATGTCCAACATAATTATCTCAACTATCCCCAAAAAAAATCTTTTATGGTATTAGAAACTTATGGTTTCCCATAGAACATGATAATGAAACTAAAGAAAACATTGATGAGATCTACACTTTACAACAATTTTTATGAAATTACTATTATTTTAAGAATAAAACAAACATCTATTGACAATCTCCATTCCCTCAAATGTAACCCATGATTTTCTAGATCCACATGCCACTACCTAAAGACAATCACCTTATCATGATCTAAAATTCCACATATAGTATAGTAGAAGACATGAAGAAAACAAAAGCAAACATCACACATTGTATGAGCTTGTGCAATTAATTAAAAAAAAGGACATGTTGGTTAAGTCATTAACTAGTAAAGACAATAATAATCCACCAATAGTTAGGCATGCCAACCTAACCTTTTACAAAGAGAAAAGTGAATTACCCCCTTCTTGTTAACAATTTGGATCTTCATAAATAATTTACACAACTATTTTGTAGATTTAGGTACATTTGAAAATGTGATGTCATATAAAAGCTATAGGAAGCTAGAGGTGTCCCTAGTAAAATCAAATAGCTCAAGAGGTAATTCAATTAGTTAAGTTAGAGGTAAATGTGGTAGGAGAACTAAAGAATATACATATGCAACTAGCAAGAGTGTATAGGATTCAACAATTCATAGACATACAATTAGTTGACTTTATAGAAGCATATGGTATGTTACTTAGTGAGTATTGGTCATACACCCTCAATAGATACATGGGCACAAAATACTATACATGTGGTTGGCATGGAGAGGATTCATAAATCAAATTAGGGTGCATAGGAACCTGAGATGAAGCTTACTATAGAATATAAATAATCTAATGCATCTCAAGAGATTTCCATAATGTTGGGTGTTTATGCACTCATGGTAGAAAACAAAGTGAAAGAAAAAAGTCCCATTCCATACTATAAAGCCAAGGCCTTTGGACCTTGTACTATGATAAAGCTAAGTAAAAATAAGGATTTAGGACTGGAGCAGTGTTAGTTGACTTGTAGTGTTAGTTGACTTGTAGTGTAAGCAACACTTCATTTCTTATACACTTTAATTTGCATGCACTAATGACACAGTCAAATATGAAATACTAATACATGGATTACAACTCATGATAAGGCATATTTTGAAATTATCATGGATCAAGGGCATAATAGATACCAATGTAATGACATTCAACTTAGGCAGTACAAAAATAAAGTATGGGATCTCATTGATATTTTTTACACTTATAACATTATAGCTAGCATAGGGAACAAAACTAGCCTACAAAATCTTTGGTTGTTTTTGCTACTATATTTGAACCTTTATGTAGCTCCTAATTAGATTAAATTCTTAGTGGAAATGGTAATCCAATAATTACTACCCACAAAAGTAACCAATTTTTAGGTCATCAACAATGATCAACAAATCACAAATTTTCTTTGTCTATGAGTCTTCAAAAACCAATTTATAAATGAAATTGATCTTAATTACAAAAGAAATCCCAAAGAAATTTAGATATTAATGATGATGAAATACTTAATCTTAAAATTAATAGTATCCCTAAAGAATGATTACTTTGGAAAGAATTTTTTACATGGATATATGGTTTAAAAGACTTCCTAATGATTAGGTGCAAGGACAATTATTTCACACCATAAATATGAGTACATCTAAGGGCCCCCACAATGCAAATATTGGGTCTTCTTATAATTACACTGATGAAGAAAAGAAATAGGTCTATAATGGATTTTTTGTAATATTATAGGGATGTTTTGGTATGATCTTATGGAATCTTAAAATATTTAATCCGACCATTATGACACACACTATACCCTTAAAACTTGAAGTAAAACAATTTGCGCAAAAGCAATGGCCATCCAAATGCCATCCTTGAGCCCATTACTATAAAATAAGTGCAGAAGTTACTTTTACATGAATTATTTTTCCCATTCACCACTCAATGTGGGTGGCCAATTTGGTGCCTAAATTAATTAAAAATATGAAGAAATTAAGCTTTATTTAGATTTTTGTAATCTAAATCATGCTTTTGAAAAAGACATTTACCCCCTACCTTCATTAGATGAGATTGTCCAAATAGTTAAATTGGATTTGAGATGATGTCTTTACTAGAAGGATTCTATGGATATAATCAAATTTTTGTTAACCGTAAGGATGGCATGAAAATGGACTTCACCACCAAGAGGGGAATCTTTGCTTATCAACAAATGCCTTTTGGTTCAATTAATGTAGGTGCAATATTCCAACATGCCATGGACATTACTTTTGTAGGTTTAGGAGGGAAGTGCATAGAGATATATATGGATGAGCTTAGTGTTTCCCAATGTAGATCTAAACATGCTCATCATTCACATCAAGTCTTGGAGTGTTGTCAACATCACAACATATCCCTTAATCTAAATAATTGTGTTTTTACTACCAAAGGTAAGCTTTTGGGGCACATTACTTAAAAATAAGGTGTATTCATTGACCTCAATTATGTAGAGGCTATTATGAAAGTTCCACCACCTTCCAAAAAGGCGCTGATTTTTTTTTTAAGTCAATTTTGTATGTAAATTTATTTCTAGCTTCATAGATAAGTAAATCCTCTTAATGGAATGATTGAAACATGATGCAAAACTAAAGAGTTGTAGTTTAATTGGTTGGTAACAATTGGTGAGGATGATGGTATATTCCTTGATTACACCATCCACCAAGGTTCAAATTTCTCAGAGGTGCAATAAAAGGGATGAGGCCAAGATCATGCCTCAAGTGACTTTTGCAAAATGAATAACCCTTAATCCTTGACTCTTAGATAAGAAGTATCAAATTGTAAAAAACAATTTAAATTTGACATGAAACCCTCCAACAAAAAAACAAAAACATGATGTAAAAATTTAGTAGACTCTTAAAATAAAGATTTCCTAAACACCCATTCTCACTAGCCCGGATTGCAATAAAATTTCTACATCTACTTCTTTACATCTCGGAAGACCATAGCAAGAGATCTTACGTAAAAACATGGGTGGGCAGATGAAAATCCTATTGCTTTCATGAGCACTTAATTGAAGGATGAATGGTTGCAGTACTCCCTCCTAAACAAACAAACCTACGCATTGGTAAAGGCAGTCAAAAAACTAAGGCAATAATTCTAAATCAGTACAGTGAAGTCCATATCTACACAATGGATGTCAATACTCCAAGAGTTAGATATTGAACTATGACCAACTCAGATTGTTTGAGGTCAAGATTCGGTGACAGAATTAGATCCAAATTGTACATCTCATCATTATGAGGTGGACTAAATTAACAAGGACGAGTGGTTTAAGGATGTGATTTTCTATTTACAGCACAGAAGTTTCCCACCAAGCGTAAATTCTACACAAAGAAGGGTATTGAGGGTGAAACTTGCCAAATTCATGATAAAGTCAGGTGTGCTATTCAAGCGAAACCATGGAGAAATCTACTTGCGATCTTTGATAAAGAAGATTCAGGTTGATGAAGTCCTCCTAGATTTCCACATAAAACTAGGTAACAGAATATCCTTCTTGAGATGCAACGACATACCACAGTTTTTGGTTGGGATATTATTAGCCTATGTTCGTTCAAGACACATATGTCCATGTTCTCACTAGTCACACTTGCCATAAACATGCCAAATGGGAAAGGGATCTACCATGCCATTGCAATTCATCGTTGAAACTCAATATTCTGCATAACAAGGTTTGGATTTCATGGAGAATAAAATCCAATTCCTCCCAAGACCATAAATTTGTGCTCATAGTGACTAATTGTTCTATTAGGTTGATCAAAGTACAAGTTACAAACCATTCTACTTCTAAAGTTGTGATTCAGTTTTTTGATGAAAATATTTTGACTCAATCTGGAGGTTATCTTTTCCTTTCTTTATAAGAATGGATTGGCATTCAAGGCAACCACCTTTGTGGATGTGTATATGAGAATTGCATAAACTTGAAGTATTCTTCAAATTATTATTCTTAAGGGAAAGGGTTGGCAGAATGCACTTAAGGCCTTGATTGATGCTATCAAGAAATCAAGTGAAGATAATCCAAGGATTGGCATTGGTTTTTTAAATACAATTTGTAGACACATAGAACATGGAAGAAAGTTGTGCTAGCAACTTTACTCTATGTGCTTGTTTATGAGAAGGAATCAATTTTCCTACTAACTTGAAATTGTCAACACAACAATTCATGTAGAATTATATGGGACATAATGATCATGTCTAGGAAAAGATTCTCAAAATTTTATATTTGATAGGTTATGATGAATCATTGGTTTGACAAGAGGGCAAAGGTGTTCAGGCTTTTAAAATCATAGACCCGGTGCTAATATGAAAATAATTTAGTTTCTCTACATGGTAAAGTGAGAATTGGTGTTGTAACCTATCCAAAATAGGTCTTAAGTGGCATTGACCTTTAAATACTATTACATAGTTATTTTCCTCTCAAAAGTTAATACAATTTCAAAAAAAGGCACCTTGTTTCAAGTTTATATGGAAAAGTTATGGATTTTGGAAGATTAGAGAATTAAAAACTATCAAAAGGGGTCATTTTGTAAATGCCACAAGTAGTTTTGAAATTATTGAGGAAATTTTGAGAGTCTTAGTGGTAGTTTCCAAATTGTCAAAGTAGTTTTAAAAGTGTTAGGGCAATTTCAAATGTGCTATGGTGGTTTCAAAGTTTCCTCCTATTGAAAGCAATGGTTTCACCCATGATTAGTGTTATGGAGTAAAAAGTGGACACTTGCCTTTTTACCTCCTTGTTTAGCCCTAGGTCCCCGTAATTACATTATGCATTATAATTGATCATCTCGAAGAGATTGCCTGGCACCAATGTGAATTTGGGACCTTGGGCCCTTCCTTAATATCATCCTGGACTAAAAAGGGGGTCCTAGACTTGGGCGCCAACCACCCAAGTCCTCCCTAATTGGTTGGGGCCAATTAATGCTATGTTGGCATGAGACCTTTAAAAATGTTCCTCTTTGTCATCTCTTGTGATTTAATTTCATGAATGTTAGCGGGAACGCATATATAAGTGTGTTTTTAAATTCATTATAAACCTATATAGATATTGTGAAATTGTAATCTTGGAGCAAAGAGCATTCAAATCATTCATTATGTTATTAGAGTAGATTTGTGTTTGTATTGTGTGTGTTGTTGCATGTTTTGAATCATCATCCATCTCCTTATGAGTTGAAGGTTCTTCATTCTCCTAAGGGCTTAACCTCTGAGGTGATATCATTGTTAATTGAATCATTCTATCATCATTTGGTTTATCCTCTACCTTGCTAGGGCACACTCTCTTATCTATCAATGGTGTTGGAAGGGTTGAATGCAATTTTGAGGTTTGACTAAGGCAAATCCCTAAACACCATAACCCCCCAAATCCTCTTATGTCCTCTTTTTTGTAGTTACAGGTACAAGATTTAGGAAAAGTGAAGTTACGTGAAGGCTATGTAGGTATGAGGGCTTCAGGATCCAAAGGAAGTTCCAAAATATTCCTCCGAAAAGACTTGGGCAGTTGGTGCCCTAGTCTTCTGGGGATTTTCACACCAGATCTGGCATCTGAGCATCAATTGCAGCATTTTCTCAGTTCAGACTATTGGTAGATTCTCACTTCCAAGACTTGGTTGACTCCTATTTCATCCTCTAACACTTCATCTTCTGGGATACAGGTTCTGATATATCTCTCTGATCATCCTTGTACATTCAGATTCTGAGTTTCAGTTGTTTTCTGTCTATTACAAGCTTATTATCCTAGAAGTAGGGTTTTATGCATACTTGACCTAGGGTTTGATAGAATGCTTGGTTAAATTTGATCTTTCCATATCACTCTTGAGCACAAGATCTATAGCTAAGTCCACCTCCATTTGGTAGTGATTTGGCTCAGTCTTGTCCTTGAATGTTATTGTGGAAGAGGGTTTGATTTAGTGTGCATGCTAGTCTTCATCATTCTTCTTTTCCATACATAACAATTATAAAAATGTCTCATGATGTTTTATGTTTTGATGTCTCTTCAATTTTTTTTCACTTTGCATTTCTATTATTTTGTAAGGTTATAATAAGCTAATTGTAACATAAATTAATCATGTAAAAGCATTGTGAGAGCATAGTAAAGGGATTTAGAGTAGCAAATTACAAGTTTTCTAAGTTCCTAAGTGATTTTTACAAGTTTAGTAATAGAGTAGAGGTTGTGAAAGATCTTTGGGCTTGTAGCGTTTGAAAAAAGTGGGCCCATGCATGTATATGAAGGTCGAGAGGCTCATACCATTGTAATTCCCATTTGGAGTAGTTCTAAGTGAGATTGTGCTCAAATTTGTTAGTGTTTTGACTCACAAGTTGGTTTCTCCATTGTTTCTCTAGGATATATTGATGTAATCTCTATGAATCTCTTGTTATTTCCTTTAGTTTTCTTAAAATTATAGTTTGGTGTTCTCTAATAAATCCATTTGTTGACAACTAGTTGTAATGTAAAAAATGACATACTCTACAATTGTCACACTATATTTTGTACTTAGTTTAGCATCTATCTCCTTAGTATAACTCATTCTTTATTATAAAATGGTCTTGTATCTAAGAATTAGATAAGTATATTTTTAGAAAATAAGATCTCTCTCTCTCTCTCTCTCTCTCTCTCTCTCTCTCTCTCTCTCTCTCTCTCTCTCTCTCTCTCTCTCTCTCTCTCTCTCGTTGTGAACTAGATATTGCATTGTTATCTCTAGCTCATTATGCATCCATGCTAGTATATTCACTCCTCTTGGACTTGCAATCTAGTTGTTTCCATTTCTTTGTGGATTGTTAATAATTTGGGATTGTAAGGTTTCTTTCTAACATATTGTCTATGTTGTATCTTTGTTTATTGTTATTCTATTTTCATTGTTTCTTTGTGGATATGGGGAAACCTTCTCATTTTGTCCCCTTTCCCACATAAGAGTCTCCCACTAAAGACTCTTTTTTGTTACCTCTTTCTCCTTCTCTTCATGTAATCACATTTTATTTCTAGATTTATTATTACTTACTACACTTAAATTTATTATATCACTCTTTATTTCACTCCTCTTGGTAGCAATCAGTTATTTACTTCCTAGCTCTCCCTTTCCATACACAATAGGATAATAATAATTTTGTAGACTAACATAGTCATGGGTGGAGGATCCAAAGAAGGATTGTCCAACCATGAAATGAAATTTAAAACACTCAACACTCACAACAAAATATCAATGAAATAGTAACATGATCTTTATTGAATTCATAGTCTAAACTAATTACAATCTACTGCAATGGGCTTGGACTACATGCTAGGAACATAGTTGTTTAATTACTAACATAGAATTTACTACATTTAAATGAAACTCAATACATTATGTGCCATCTGCATCCTCATTATTAACCTCCATTTTGAACCCTCATCCTTATATTCTTACTCGAGCCTCCAAATCTTTTCTAAATCCTCCCTAACTTTCTCTTGATGCTTTCCAAGGATTGTGAGTGACATATATATGGCAATCGTTAACCTCTAAATGACCTATACATGAACATCAAGGTGGCACAAATCTCTAGGCTACATGAAATGTATAGTTAGCTAGTTCAAACAAGTCTGTTGATCAATGCAGTGATAATGGAATGGGGAATCTCCATATTGTGCTCAATGTACATCCTCCTAGGTCTAACAGATCTTCATATGTATTCCTTTGTTTAGGAAAACTTTGGTGTAAGTGGAAAATAGTTGAAACTACACAAATCTGTTAGCCAGGTAGATGTTTATGAACCAAATTATGCCCTTCTACTTCTCCAATTCTTTGAAAACATGGATATGATGTTGGCGAATTACTACAAAACATACTTTCCAAACTACAAGATCATATATCAACTTGCAACAAAGTGTAGTGGCTCTCTCCATGACTATTTGATAACTAAATTAGAAAACTAACTAACAAACAAATTGAAAGTAAATATTTTTGGTTGATGCAAGATTGCTTCTACACCTAGGGATGCTCTTTCATCAGATACCTGAGATTATAAAAATGAGTCCCTTATTTTCCAAGACAATTTGGCATCACCTAGGAATTTAAACCTACAACTTCTTCGATATCTTCTTTCCATCTCTTTAGGTATGCCTCAAGTGATCTATCCTATGTGCTTCCTTCCTCTACATTATTTGTTATCTCATTAATCTTCCTCTTTTATGGTTGTGATACTATATTCAACCAATCATCTTCTACACATCTTCCTCACCTAGTTTTATCAACTTGTTTTCCACATATGTCACTCACCCTCTTTAGATGATTCTCTACTACTGCATACTCCTTTATGTTACATCTTTCTCTATCCTCTTCTACTACACATTCCTATGCACTAATGTCTCATCCTCAATCTGCTATGTTCACTAGATCGATCCCCTTCGGTGACCTCTTCTCCAATATTCCACCTTTCGTGGTATTTACCCTATAGCTATAGTGTTATTTTATAGGCTTGCTTTGTCGTAGATCCTTGGAATCAATGTATAACGTTGATACAATCATGGTAGGAGGGTCCAAATAGGATTGTCCAACTAGATATGATTTAGATATGATAGGAGGGTCCAAATAGATATGATTTAGATATGAGAGGATAATTGATAAGATTATCTAATTAATTTAATTAATTAGATACACATGAGTTAGAAATGGAAAGAAATCAAGAAGAAGATAAGATGAGATATGAGAGGATAATTGATAAGATTATCTAATTAATTTAATTAATTAGATACATGAGTTAGAAATTTGGAAAGAAATCAAGAAGAAGATATAATTTAGATTTATTAATTAAATAAATATTTGATTTATTTAATTAATGTTGGAATATGATTTAATTAACGAAGTAATTATAAATTATTTAATTAACATTAGAAAAATAAATGGATTAATTAAATAATTGTAAATTATTTAATTAACACTAGGAAGTGGCAAAATTAACTTAATTAAATAATTAAGAATTATTGAATTAATGTGGAAGAATAAGATTTTAATAAAGATAAATGAATTTAATTAAATATTTAAGAATTATTAAATTAATGTGAAAGTATGGAAAATGAATAACTAAGTCCGGAAGTGAGGTAAATTTTAGGTGTCTACAAATAGAATTAACTTGGTGAAACCCTAAATAAGGGAAAAACTCTAGCAAGAGGGGAAAAAAGTTCTCACCTACAAAATTAGCCAACTAAGTACAATGTAGTAAGATAACACTATGATCAACTAAGCTACAAAACCATGCACAAGATCTTGTATAACCTACAGAGCATGATGTAGCTCCAAGAACCTTGCTCAACAATAATAATAACTTATAAAAACTTTTCTCCAAAGGAAAACATGAGTGGTAATTTTTGATCCACATTCAAAAACTTGCTAATATAGACTCCTTCACATCCCTTTTGTGTTAAAACACACAAACTAATGTCAAGAAGTTGAGTTGAATAGTAAAAAACCTTCACATTCCAACCCTTCTTTAGATTATTTTGAATTTGATAATTTTACTAGGAAGTGACTGTGTTTTTGTTAGTGTCTTTTCTGATTTATTGTGCCATTTAATGAGCTTGCCTTGCTTAACAAGTGATTTCACCAAAGCCAAAAACCAATATCTTATGATGCCCATGTTGCAAGTATGAGGTTAACGAATGTTTTCATTGATGTCAACATACTCATATTGCATTGATAAGAAGGATTGGATGAGCTGTGTGCTGAGGATATTGAGAAAATTAGTCTCCATCAAGAACAGTGAAGAACAGTGATGAGAAGAAGGCAAAGGTACTCAATAGGTTGAGGATCAGAGGATGCAGTTTAAAGGGTTTGTAGATATGAGTCTTGAGATGTTCCAGTTAAGATTTCAGAGGTCTGCATAAATATTTGAAGAAGTTATGGTTGTTTGTGTAGAACTGGTTCCGGTAGGTGTTCAGTGGTGACAGTGTCACAGATTGGTCCGGTGAGTTCCGGAATTACATTCTCTCATTCTGCAGATTGGAGGGAGTGTTGAAGAAGTCAGTGTGAAGTGACAACTTGATTTGTGCATTGTTTGGAGGTCCAGAAGAACCTTTTGCATTATGATAGTGGTGGACAGACTGTGTTCTTGAAGTTCCAGATAAAGAAGAGAAGAATTCTAGTAAGCTGATAAAGTGCGGATGTTCTTTATGACTTAGGAAAGGTTTCGGTGATCCTTGGATCGTATACAATTCTTATTGGCAGTCCACATTGAAGTTAGAGTTTGGATTTGATGTAAAGACCACCGGTTGTTGGTGTTCTTCCTGAGACAGGCCAACCAGATGTATTACATGTCTTGTGAATGATCTTGTAGGTGTTCGCCGACTTAGATGATTGTTCCTAAGTCAATGCCTTGTATAAATAAGGGTGTGTGAATTCATTTTGAAGTGTGTCTTGTGGTGATGAGTGTGATATAGCGAAGGGAAGTGTGAAAGGTAGAGCAGGATTTTTTGGGCTTAAATGGAACTGATCCAGGCATGGTAAAGATGTCATTCTCTAGTTCAAGTTTGGAATACTTGTTACTTTGTAGACAGTGTGTCTCTTGTAGGCAGTATGCCTCTTGTGAGCAGTGTGCTCGAGCAGTGAGCCCTAATTGGCATGTGCCATCTATTTTTCTTATTCTTCTAACAGAGAATAATCCTTGGGTTAATCACCCCATGGTTTTTCCCTTAACCGGGTTTTCCATGTCAAAATCTTGGTGTTTCATGTGTTGATGTGTATCTGCTCTGGTGTTTATGTCTTATGCTTTCATGAATGATTAATTGCTATGCTATTGATTAACAAAGTGGATTTAAGTGTTTGAACTGAAAGCAAATTAAGGATAACTGATTCACCCCCCCTCTCAGTTATCAACAATTGGTATCAGAGCTAGGTTCCTCTAAAAAGAGCTTAACCACTTGAGGAGATCCAGGATCTCATCATACAAGAAGGACAGTCTGAAGTTTGATGGAACCAACTTCACTCTTTGGAAAGGCCGCATGAAATGTCATTTGGAGTGTATGGGAAAGGCATACTTGTCCATGGTCACAAAAGCATATACACCTCCACAGGGTGGTCCGACAACTATAAATGAAATCACAGATGCTGAAAACAATCTACGGACTAAAGAGGCTCTTCTAAGTGCATTAACCGACTTAGAGCTCTCAAATGTTATTGACCTACCAACTACCTATGAGATCTAGATTAAACTGGAACTTCTGCATGAAGGAGATGAGTTTGTTAAGAGTGCAAGGTTGCAGAATCTCAAAGGGAAATTTGAAAGATTGAAGATGAGAGATGATGAAAATATCACTACCTTTATGCCAAGAGTAAATGAGCTAGTGTGTGGAATTAGGAATGCTGGTGGAGTTTTGGATGAAAATGAGATTGTTTACAAAATTCTCAGATCCCTTCCTACTGCCTACAAAATCAAGGTTGCTGCCATTGATGAATTCAGAGCCCATACAACTGTCACAAGAGACCAATTGGCTGCATTTGAAATGACCAAGTTTGGAAATGATCCCCTCAAGACTAAATCTGCATTCAAAGCCAGTGCCTATGTGAAAGGCAAACAAAGATTTGATCCGGAAGAAAACTCTTCAAGGAAGCTGTCATGGTATGATCAAGCAAGAAAAGACATGGAAGAGGAAGAAGTAGAAACAACTCAACTTGAAGCCCTCATTGCAAAAAGACTACCAAGGGGATCCGGTAAGTATGAAGAAAAATTACCCTTTAAATGCTTCAACTGCAATAAGATTGGTCACTTTGCTTCAAGATGTCCGGAAAGATCCACAAGATCAAATTCTAACAAACAAAGGTTCCAAAAGAATTGTTATTATGTTCATGAAGAAGCTGATAATGAAGGAGTAACAGATGATGAATCAGAGATAGGAGACAAATCTGGAAATGAATGGGTGTTCATTGCCATCAAGGAAGAAGATCCAATATTCCCTAAATCTATCAATCATAAGGTTATAGAAAGAGCTTTGGCTGCCCAAGTTGAAGAAAAGGATGATTGGGTTATTGACAGTGGATGCTCTCACCATATGATAGGTGACAAGAACAAGTTCTTAGATTTGGAAAGGTATGAAGGAGGAATGGTAAAGTTTGGTGCAATTCAGCTGGTAGAATCAGAGGTAGGGGAACTCTCTTTTGATGGAAAGAACAAAACCGGTAATGTACTGTATGTTGAAGGATTGAAGCACAATCTTCTCAATGTTGGTTAGTTGGTGGACAAAGGCTATGATCTCTAGTTCAAGAATGGAAGATGCAGGATCTTTGAAAGCTTCGGAACTGAAATTGCATCTGGTACTCAAACAAAAGGTAATATCTTCCATCTAGTTGGTACTAATAAAAGTTGTCTGTTTGTTCAAATTGATCAGAGTTGGTTATGGCATAGAAGGATGTGTCATGTAAATTTTGATAACATCATCAAGATAAGCAATACTCAGGCTGTAAGAGATCTTCCAAAGTTTATAAAACCTACAAATAGTTTGTGCAAAGAATGTTAGCTAGGTAAACAGAGTAGAGTCTCATTCAAAAGCAAGGATATGTCCTCTACCGGACTATTGGAGTTAGTTCATACTGATCTATGTGGTCCGACAAGAATCAAGAGTATGCAAGGTGATAGATACTTCATGTTACTGATTGATGACCATTCTCGGATGATGTGGGTTACCTTTCTGAAAGAGAAATCAGAAGCTTTTGAGAAGTTCAAAATATTCAAGGCTATGGTAGAGAATCAAACTAGATTAAAACTGAAATGTCTGAGGTCTAATAGAGGTGGTGAATTCACATCCGGTGAATTCATAGACTTTTGTGAGAAGCATGGTATAAAGAGACAGTTGTCTACTCCTAGGACTCCACAGCAGAATGGAGTAGTTGAGAGAAAGAACTGAACCATCCAAGAAGCATCCAGGACAATGATGATGGAAGCAAATGTTCCCCAGATGTTTTGGAAAGAAGCTGTCAGCACTGCAGTCTACACTCTCAATCGAGTTCAAAACCGGTAAGACTCCTTATGAACTGTGGTTTGGCATCACTCCTATTGTGAGATATTTCAGAGTATTTGGTAGCAAGTGTTACATTAAAAGAGATGAAGATCTAGGAAAGTTTGATGCTAGAAGTGATGAAAGAATTTTCTTGGGTTACTCCACTCAAAGCAAAGCATACCGGTGTTACAATAAGAGACTGAGAAAGATGATAGAAAGTACAAATGTGAAGGTTGATGAAGGTATTGAGAAGCCCTCAAGATTTTATGAGTATGATGAAGATGATCAGAATGATGTTCTGGTTTAAGGTGCTTCATCCTCTCCTGAAAGTCAGATTTGGACTGATCCAGTAAATCAGGAAGAAGAGACAGGTCTGAATGAGAATGATCAAGAAGCATAAGTGCAAGAAACTCCCAAAATTCCAAGGTATGTAAGACTGAACCACTCTAAAGATCAGATCATAGGTGACAAAAGCAAAGGTGTGCAAACTAGAAGGAATGTTGCTCAAAATTCAGATGAATGTTGTCTAATTTCAAAGATTGAACCTAAGACAATAAATGAAGCATGCAATGATGAAAATTGGACAAAAGCAATGGAAGAAGAACTAATGCAAATTGAGAAAAATCACACTTGGGATATTGTTTCTAGACCTAGAAACAAGAATGTGATTGGAACCAAATGGGTCTTCTAGAACAAACTAAATGAAGTTGGTGAAGTAATCAGAAATAAGGCCAGATTAGTCTGCAAAGGCTACTCTCAAATAGAAGGGATTGATTTTGAGGAAACCTTTGCTCCAGTGGCAAGAATTGAAGCAGTCAGACTATTTCTTGCATTTGCTACCTTCAAAGATTTCAAAGTGTATCAAATGGATGTCAAATCTGCTTTCTTGAATGGTGACTTAGAAGAAGAGGTGTACATTGAACAACCGGATGGATTTCAGTTATCTGAGCATGGTGATATGGTCTACAAATTAAAGAAGGCACTATATGGTCTAAAGCAAGCCCCAAGAGCATGGTATGAGAGGCTGGATAAACATCTTTTGAAGATTGGTTTCAACAAAGGTACTGCTGATAGTAACCTATATTTCCAAATTGATCATGAAAACATCTTGATTGTTGAAGTATTTGTTGATGATATCATCTTTGGAGGAAGAGACAGTATGTGTAAAACCTTTGCAAACCAAATGAAAAGTGAGTTTCAAATGTCAATGCTCGGTGAAATGAATTTCTTCTTGGGTCTTCAAATTACTCAGACAGAGAAAGGAATCTTTATCTCTCAGACCAAATATGTGAAAGAACTATTGAAGAAATTTGGAATGGAAGATTCAAAGCCAATGAACACTCCCATGGCTACCGGATGTAAGTTGAGCAAAGATGATGACTCTCCTAAGATAGATCAGACAAAGTACAGATCAATGATTGGTGGATTACTGTATCTCACTCAGACTAGACCAGATATAATGCAAGCTTTTGGTCTTGTGGCGAGATTCCAGGCTGATCCCAGAGAATCTCATGTCATGGCAATCAAAAGAATTTTTAGGCACTTGAAAGGAACAGTTGAGTATGGCCTATGGTATCCCAGAGATCATGACTTTTCTCTTCATGCATATATAGATGTAGATTGGGCAGGAAATGTGGATGATAGGAAGAGTACAAGTGGAGGAGCATTCTTTTTGGGAAAAAGGTTGGTTTCTTGGCTAAGCAAGAAACAAGAAGCAATATCTCTGTCTACAACAAAAGCAGAATACATTGTAGCAGCAGGTAGTTGCACTCAACTTTTGTCGATGAAGCAAATGCTAAGAGATATTCAAGTAGAATATGAGGAGCCTATCACAATTTTCTGTGATAATTCAAGTGTAATAAATATTTCTAAGAATCCGGTATTGCATTCTAAGACCAAGCATATATCTATCAAATTTCTCTTTTTGAGAGAACAAGTGAACAAGGGTGAAGTCAGATTGGAGTATGTGCCCTCCAAGGATCAGCTTGCAGATATTTTTACTAAACCTCTTCCCAAGGACTCTTTTGAGTATCTCAGGGAGAAGTTAGGGGTCATGGCCCCTCCAGTGATGAACTAGGATGCACTGATGTGCATCAGTCCAGTGGATATCACAGTCATATCTTGTGATCTGGATTGATGATGGGGAGCTACTACTAAGGGGGAGCAGCTGGTATGATTCTGATGTGTTAGAATTGCAAGTATGAGCCCTTTGCCATTGATGTCAAAGGGGGAGAGAAGGCATGTGAAAAACAAGTGGTTGATGATCAAAGGGGGAGCAGTAAAGGAAGAGAAGACATGTGAAGAGTTGTTGCTGATAGGGGGCACTGTGATAGAAAGGAGAAGTTCTTGTCTTGATGGTTTTTCACATCATATGTTGCCATCAATGACAAAGGGGGAGATTGTTGCAAGTATGAGGTTAACCAGTGTTGTCATTGATGTCAACATACTCATATTGCATTGATAAGAAGGATTGGATGAGCGGTGTGCTGAGGATATTGAGAAAATTAGTCTCCATCAGGAACAGTGAAGAACAATGATGAGAAGAAGGCAAAAGTACTCAATAGGTTGAGGATCAGAGGATGCAATTTAAAGGGTTTGTAGATATGAGTCTTGAGATGTTCCAGTTAAGATTTCAGAGGTCCGCATAAAGATCTAAAGAAGTTATGGCTGTTTGTGTAGAACCGGTTCCGGCAGGTGTTCAGTGGTGATAGAGTGTCACAGATTGGTCCGGTGAGTTCTGGAATTACATTCTCTCATTCTGCAGATTGGAGGGAGTGTTGAAGAAGTCAGTGTGAAGTGACAACTTGATTTGTGCATTGTTTGGAGGTTTGGACGAACCTTTTGCATTATGACAGTGGTGACAGACTGTGTTCTTGAAGTTCTGGATGAAGAAGAGAAGAATTCTAGTAAGCTGATAAAGTGCGGATGTTCTTGATGACTCAGGAAAGGTTTCGGTGATCCTTGGATCATACACAATTCTTATTGGCGGTCTACATTGAAGTTAGAGTTTGGATTTGATGTAAAGACCACCAGTTGTTGGTGTTCTTCTTGAGACAGGCTGACCGGATGTATTACACGTCTTGCAAATGATCTTGTAGGTGTTTGCTGACTTAGATGATTGTTCCTAAGTCAATGCCTTGTATAAATAAGGGTGTGTGAATTCATTTTGAAGTGTGTCTTGTGGTGATGAGTGTGATATAGTGAAGGGAAGTGCAAAAGGCAGAGCAGGAGTTTTTGGCTTAAATGGAACTGATCCAGGCATGGTAAAGATGCCATTCTCCAGTTCAAGTTTGGAATACTTGTTACTTTGTAGACAGTGTGTCTCTTGTAGGCAATATGCCTCTTGTGAGCAGTGTGCTCGGGCAGTGAGCCCTAATTGGCATGTGCTATCTATTTTTCTTATTCTTCTAACAGAGAATAATCCTTGGGTTAATCATCCTATGGTTTTTCCCTTAACCAGGTTTTCCACGTCAAAATCTTGGTGTTTCATGTGTTGATGTGTATTTGCTCTGGTGTTTATGTCTTATGCTTTCATGAATGATTAATTGCTATGCTATTGATTAACAAAGTGGATTTAAGTGTTTGAACTGAAAGCGAATTAAGGATAACTGATTCACCCCCTCAGTTATCAATAGCCCACACATAAGAATGTCTTCTTTGGGATGCTTTAGATCATCCCAAGTCCTCAACAACCTTGCATACAAGATATTTATACTCCAAAACTAATGAAATATAAAATCTCTTGTGAATGAACTCCTAAAACTATCCTTTCCTTAACTAAGTGGACAAACATCAAATCATTTGATTATAACAACGATCCATTTTTAGATTAGAAACTATTGAGATGATGTTAAACCATTAGGGTAATGGCAGAAACATCAAGGTGATTCTAAAACTACTAGGTGAAAAATGAAATTCCCTCATATTGCAAACTGATGGTTTCATCACAACTTCCATAAATATTCTAGACCATTCCAAAATCATTTTCAACACAGAGAACTAAATATAAAATATGAAACCAAACATAACCAAGTAAATAAAATTTTATAAATTTTTGACTAAATATAATGAGATTTGTTTCTCATACAACATCTTTGACCCATTTTACAACTCATATTAAAATCCAAATATAAAATAAATTTTATATTAATAAAATTTACATCTTAACTATTTCACTAGGTATTGGGTTGAGCCCTTAATGAAACATAATGGTTTAATTTCCTCACACTCTATGATTTAGGCATAAGAGCTAAGTTCCACGTAGGCCTAAGAACATAGAACATCCCAATGCCTATCTCTACTCTATGTTATTATCCATCACATACCATTTTTGTTGTTTATGTCATTTCAAGCCAAAATGCAATCGCCCACAAGTTTTAAATTCATATTTAACATCATCATAATGGTTGTTTAGAAATTAGTATACTTTTAATATTTAAACCATTACTTTTATAAGACCCACAAATTCTAACTTTATATATTCTCTTCGTCTAGTATTGTTTATTTAAAATTATTACAACTTTTATTTTCATTCTCTCTACGCAGCTTTTACTCTAGACACGACATCATGAATGTTTCATTATGTGTTTTATAAGGTTTATAGATTATATCCAAACTAGATTTTATTTTTTTGTGGTAGGGCTCACTTTTTGACACGCCATTATTAATAATCATTTTGATTTTATTTGTAACGGTGAAAATCACATTATTTTTGGATTTAGGATAATTATGTCTGTCTTATGTATATATATATATATATATATATATATAGATGAAAATGCAATTTAGCTATTTAAATAAAATAACACTTCACAAAAAAAATAATGGGTGGTTAAAAGGCACACCCCAAGAGTCACATGGGCTAAGCCCAGAAATATCTAGAACAAAGTATCAAAGGGTACAGAACCCATATTAAAACAAAGAAAAAATAGAATTAAGTAGATAATGCCATTCCTGCAGATGGCGGATCCCTGTCATCCGATTTCCCCCAAATGTCCATGGGGTCTGGGTTGACACCAGGCATAGCCCATCCATCTTCATTTTCCTATTCTTCTTTCTAAACATTTGGCTCCTCGTGCTGAGGCGAGATAGCCAAATTTAACTGAGGGAAAACCTTAGTATTATCCCACCCTGTAGATGGAGGATGTGAAGAACCAAGAGCATTCTAGCCTGCATTGTCCATTGCAGGCCAACCAGCATTACCTGCATTATCCATAATTGGCCACCCCACGTTATCCCCAACTGCACTAGCAGCACGGCCAGAGGTCCATCCATGCGGATGTGGAGAGGCTAAGCGCCTACGCTGGTGAGCACTACGATGCGGAGCAAGGCTGAGAATCTCTGGCTGAACCACTTCTACATCTATTAGGAGAGCGAGCTCTGACAGAGGATGGTGAGGGAGGAACATGAGCCACAGTGCAGGGAGCATTCCCCCAATGATCCAACAACTCTTGTAAGTGAGCCACTTCCAAGGAAACTTTGTTAGCTTGCACTTGAATCTGTAGGAGAACATTAGAACAGATAATAGTTTTAATGTATAGAGAAACATTAGTTCCAATTTTACTTTCTAAAAATATACAAGAATTATGATCTTTCCATAATACAAATAAAATCTCCACCCTGAAAATATGCCAGATTTGAGTAAATTTTTTAGGAAACCTAGGTGAATCACCCAGTAGGATGATTTGCTAGGTTAATGGCTCAGATCTGAAACGCCAAAAAAAATCATGAATCCATATCCATAATTGCTGAGCTCTGGTGCAATACCAAAAGAGATGCTAAATCATTTCATCCTGTCCACAAAAAGGGTAATGAGGATCCTGCACTCCAAGGTGAAACAACCTAGTACCAATAGGCAAGCCTTGAAAGAGAATGCACTAGGAAAAATGAGCAAGTTTTGGCTCAAGAATGGCAGACCAAACAATTTTAAAACTGGAATGCCAAAGACTTAAAGAGCTATGAATAAGTCAGCGCTTATTAAGAGTAGAAGCCATGGGTAAATGAGGTGAAAGCCACCTGTAAGCCATCCGTGGCTTGAAGTGATGCAAAGGTGTGTTTGGATACCATTTCCAGTCCTTCCACCATGGCTTGTTGGACTGAATTCCAACCTTGTACAACATTTCACGTGGAATAGCCATGATGATTCTGTCATAAGTAGGCTTATCAACTTTTGAAAGAGAAAATTTTACACGGAATGTTTCCCAAGCCAAAAGGCTCATAGTGGGTCTATGAAACAAGTCTTGAAGGGTCTGAACACCTTTTTTGTGAAATTTGAGAGCCTTTAAACCTTGCAATTTAGCCAAAGGTTGAGTTGCAGAAGCTAGGAGAGGTGACCACCAAATATTAAGGTGATTGAATGAAATACCAACACGAAAGCCATCACCAGCCTAGCATAACCAAGGTTTAATTTTTTCCCAGGCTTTCCAAATGCTCTTAACCATAAACGTGCCTGAGATTTGAATTGGTTCTCTCATGACAAGGAGAGTAGAAAAACCAATTCCTTTCCAAGCCGGTTTGTGCATAGGATGACCCATTTCAATGTTATGCCAGAGTAAAACCTTCCATGCCTCACAACCAGTGAGCGCACGAACAATCCATTTAACCACCAACGTAGTTCCTTAGCCATGAGTAGAAAGATTACCAAGTCCTCCAAAATCTCTGGGAAGGTAGTAAAATTCCCATGCAACACGATGAAAACCATGGTGAGTATTAGAAGAGGTCCATAGGAAATCCTACAAGAGTTTTTCTAGTTTGGCATAAGAGCTTTTTGAAGGAGCCCAATAAGAAGAATAATAAATATGGGTTGTAGCCAAGATCTTAGAACAAACCTAAAATTTACCAGCCAGTGAAAGAGGCTTAGTAATCCAGATGGCAAGTTTTTGATCCACATGGGTAAGAATAGCTTGTCATAGGGTGGCAGAAGTGCCCTGGAATGCAAAAGGAATACCCATGAATCTAAAAATTTCACCATGGCCAACCCAGTACTAGCCATATTGCTGAAGCCAATGAGGAGTGGGAAGTATAGACTATCTATAGCATAACGTCTTGTGCCACTAAATGGAAGAACCTAAGGCTAAACAAAAGGTCTCCAGACAACCAAGAGCATTTTTAACTAAATTTTCTTCTTCCAGTAAGGTTAAAAAGGAGTCATCAGCAAAATGACCATTAACTAGCTGGATGGAATAATTTGGTAAAGAAATACCATGAACAAGCCTATTGGAAACTGAATGAGCAAGAAGATAACCAAAACCTTTTGCTGCAAGAACATACAGACTTGGGGCAAGAGAGCATCCTTGGCAGATCGATCTGAAAAGGCCAAAAGTATGAGACTGTTGGCCATCGATAGTGATGCAAGCAGAAGCATCTGAAAAGAGCATTTTGACTGATTATATAAAAGAGGGTCCAAACCCTAATGTTGCAAGCATTGCAAGGATAAAGCACCATTCAATGCGATCATAAGCCTTAGAAAAATCTATTTTTTTTAAAATTCCTTTTTAGTTTGATTTTCGGGCCCATTCCATTCCCTCCCAAACAACATTGATATTATCTAATATATATCTGGACTTAATGAAGCCTGTTTGTTTAGGACAGACAATCAAAGGAAGCAGGTTGCAAAGCTTGAGCGAAAGGGCTTTAGCAATGATTTTGTAGGAGACATTGAGGAGGGTAATGGGCCTCCAGTTGCATATATCCTCCGGATCATCAGCTTTAGGTATGAACTTAATGTTTCCTTGATTTATAATATTTCCTAAAGAATTGAAATGAAATGCTTCAAGGTAGACATTATGTAAATCTTTTCCTAAACAATCCCAAAGGGCTTTGTACAACTCACAAGGAAAGCCATCAATTCCGGGTGCTTTCCCATCTGCCATAGGGCAGATAGCTTCTTTAAGGTCTTCAATGGTTAAAAGTTGATCATAGAAGCAAGTCTAGGTAGAGGACAGCCTGTTTGGAACAACAGCAAGACAATCATGCAAAGTATTTTGTTGCTCAGGAGTGTAATCTTGAGCAGTGAAATTTTTTTCATAATGTCTTACAAAAGCCTAGAGAATGTCTAGTAGATCTGTATGAATAGCATTGTCCTCTTTGATTTTCTTAATATTGTGTGAGGAATGTTTGTCTCGAAAAGCAAGAAAGAACTCCTTAGAAACACGGTCCCTAATTTTTAGCCAGTGCATTTTGGGTTTAAGTTGTGCTCCTCTGGCAGCATGGCAGTCAGCCATTTGTTTTTTATGCCGTAAATTGGCAACAAGGACTTGCTTATAAGGAGAAAAAAGCTCAACAACCAAGGCCTCAGAAGCAAATTTCAAAGCAATGACAGTAGCTTCATAAGCCCTTCTCCTGAAATTGGCTAGCTAACGGCCATAGATGAGAAGAAACCTTGCTATGTGGGTAATAGCATCATTCCACCACTTAATCCAGCTAGTAGCATGCAACGATTGACATTCTAAATTCCAAATAGTTGAAATGTGTGCCAAGGTGGGTTGATGAGCAAGCAAGGAAGTGTTCAGTAAAAATTGAGAGTTTATGGAGTGTGGCTGAGTGAGCTACCACTTAATGGCAAACTGAATTGGAAAGTGATCTGACGTCACATCCACTAATGGCTGCATAGGAAGGGTGGATGACATGGAGAAGCTAGAAAAAGATTGCACAAAAATCATAGCATGATCAAGGCATTTAAAGACTCTTAGTTTCAGCCTAAAAATTGCACCAAGTATGCCATAAAGGAATGGAGTGACAGCGACCAACATTGGGATCAAAAAATCCCAATTTATTGTGCATATGGAACAATGCCTCTCTTTCTCTAGCTGGCCACCGAAAAGGCAGAACACCATCCTTGTTAGTAGTCATTTCAACCATATTAAAATCTCCACAAATTAGCCACATGGCCACAAGCAATGAATCCGCAATCCACCGCCACAAAGCAGATCTTTTTGATGCATCATTTGAAGCATAGACATTAATAATCCCAAAGAGTGATTATTAATATAAAGAAGCGTCCAGACTAACCAATTGGTGGGATCCACCACTGAATCATGCCATCGAAGGGACAAAAGAGTAGTTACACCACCTTTGCTAGCCTCATGGGTGGTGGAAAATAGTTTACTGGCTGGCCAAATACAACAACAAACCGAAGACAAAAGAAAGCATGTAACTTTAACTTCTTGTAGACATAGAACATCAAGAGAAACATAATGATGGAGAGCATCACGAACAGAGTACTTCCTAGAGAGGTTAGTGAGACATCTAATATTCCAAGAGAGAAAATTCATTTAAAATCCTCCACCATCTCCCCAGAATCCAGGCTTCCAAATGAAGCAAAACTTTTCTAAAGAAAGTCAGTGGGGTTTGACTCAAATTGGAGAGGAGGGATTTGATGTTTTTTAAGCTCTTGAACAATTTCTCCCTCCTTAGGAAGCTCATGACTATGAGAGCACCTGCGAGGCATCACAGAAGAATTGGCAGGGGCTCTTGCCCTTGGCGATGATGCTTGCTACAAAGGTAGTACAAGAGGACTCTTATTGTTGTCCTTCCCGCCAATCACAAAAAGCTTTGAAACCTCTTTAACTACTTCAACGGGTTTAATAACATCCGCAGAGGGTTGCACTCTATGTTTGTGATTGGTAACAGTAGCCCAAGTGTCCATTAGTTTAGAAACCACCTCCTTGGGCATAGTTGCTACATGGTTTGCTATAGGGCGTGTCTGTACAGTCTCCCTGAGAGGAGCCCAGGTTCTAGGCACAGCAAGAGGACAATCCCTAATTTTATTCTCTGTTGATTGACAGTGATAGCAAGTATTGGGCAAATTGAAGTATGTGACTTTCTAGGTGTGCCAAAGGGGGCCAATTTGAATGTCAATATATTCCTTGGGGTCTTTCGAAAGATCCACCTCAACACAGACATGCTTTTGAGGGCATGCTTGAAAGAACCTATTAGGGTCAACACAAATAACTCTTCCTAAAGAAGAGGCAATGTCATCCAGGAAGTGCAAATAGGGAAAAGGCAAACCAGGGAATTCAATCCACATAGGAACTCTATGTTTAGTATCATCAGAGGCCACAAAATCCCGTGTCCACTGTTGGAAGACCAACAAGGAATACCGAACATACCAAGGGCCATGGTTCAAAATTGCTTGAACATGGCTAACTTCCGCAAAGTGGAAACAAAAAAAGCCTTTGGTTAGATTTTGGACCATATCAAGGTGGACCCCATGAGGGACCCAAGCCTTTTGGACCCATTCTTTGAGCATAGATTCAAGGGGAGTTCTCCCTACAAAATAACCAATGAGAGTATGCTACTCTAACCATAAACAAGTAGTATCAAATTCCTGTGATGGTAAGATCACATCAGTAGGAGGGTATGAGGGCTTACCTTGTGGAACACCTTTGGAACAAACTTCCAAGGACACTTGGTCAGTGGAGGAGCCATTGTTCAGAGCCGAAGAACCACCAATACTAGCAATAAATGTTGGGTTAGAAGCGGTAAGAGGCATTTAAATGGCCAAAAAGCCACAATAAATGTGGGTGTACTGCAAAAAAAAGGCTATACTTCTTGTGCCTAGAACATGGTATGAACCTAGAGAGATAATGGTGGCCAATCTTAAAAATATGCAGAGCAAAAAAAAACTTGTTCCAAACTCTTCCTCATGTACACTAATTTCTTTTGTCTAGAGTGTCTTCCCTAGTGTTTCTCTTTTATATATTGATTAGTGTGTAAGTGTATATTTTTTTGGAAGTTGCCAAATAAATTTATTTTTGTTTTATTCTACTTTCATATATTTTGAGAACTTAAACTTATCTATTAAACTTATTATTCACCACTTTTAATTAGATTAAAAAGTACAAAATTGACCTTGGTCATTTACATGCATGTAAATTTAAACCCCAAACTTTTAAATTCAACTTTTTAAATTGAGCCCATGTTGTCCTTCCTTACTAGGCATTATGAGTTGACTAAAGTGTGGTAGTAGTTTGCTTTATATTGGTATGTCAAGTGGTATGTTTATAAGTATTTCATATCTAGGGTTTTGGCTAGTAAAAATCCACCATTGTCAAATCTATCTTTAGTGCAATGGTTGGAAGGAGCCAATTACTTATAAATTAAGGAAATACCTATATAAGTCATGCACATATAATAGTTGGTGGGGATACTTTTTTTCTTGTGTGTGTGTGTTTAAGAGGGTTTTATATCAAACCCAAATCAGTTTTGCAACCCGTTGGAATTGAGAACATAAGTCTAAGATGACACTTCTTTGGTTGAGAGTCAACGACTTAAGGGTATCCATTTTGCCAAAGTCACATAGGACACAATTCTGATCGCATCCCTTATATTGCACCTTTGAGGGGTTTGATGAAGGGCTAGTCCACCCAATGCTCACACATGAAACAACAACAGAGATTCCCACCAAAAATGTGAGGAATGAAATCAAGCAACTTTTATTTCTTCAATAAAATAGAGTACAAAATCCAGTATTACATGCTACAGCAACATGTACTATTTCATAATAAAGAAAATCCTACTCTATCAAAGATTCCTATAATCCGGAGCCACAACTACACATATGGAACTATCCTTTGTAACCTTTCTATTTCCCCTTTTTATTTGACACCAATAACTTCCATGCCACTTCTCCACTACTTACCTGAATGTTCTAGAAAGTGTAACTCCCCTTATTGGGCGCCAAGTCCAGTTGTCCATTTCCCCACCCAAGAAATTAGCAATTTGAAAATTTTAAAGTTTTTGATATTTTGTAACACAACTTTCAGGGGCCATAACTTTTGAACCGAGCATTCAATTGAAAAACATAACTAGGTGTTGGAAAGCTCGTGAAGAGGTCTATGACACAAAAAATGATTTTTAGATCATTTTGTCCACTTTTCAAACCTTGGTGAGGCTTCTAAGGGCCTCAAATTCAAATCTAAAGTTCATCAGGAGCAATTTTCCAAGACGAAAACTTTAATATCTCTCAAACTATAAATGATATTTAGATGATTTCTTCACAATTTGTTTATTTTACAATTCCACTTCTTGGGGAAAATTTTCAGGTCCATACATACCTAAATAGGCCAACTTACTAAAATAGCAGGTTACTATTTTTATCCTTTTTGAACTTCTAACAATCTTGAACCATTGAAGTGTCAACATGGACTCCAACACAACTAAAGAAACCTACAAAAACAAAGAAATTCAAAAAACTTCAAATATTTTTAGGTGATGCAAGATTGCCCTTACACCACTAGATGCTCTTGCATTAGATACCCAGGGTAATTTGAGAAGTGACCTCATCACATCTCAAGTGTTTGAGGAAAACCAAGGTCAATCTCTACCTTAGACAACCATGATGAATCTTCAATAGGCCTTCCTTTCCACTTAACCAAGTATGCTTCACACTGCTTGTTTCTAGGACTTCTTCCCACATAGCTATCTAGGATTTCTTCTATCGCCTCCTCTAAATTAGGTGATGGGATACTCCATTATTTTTCTATTGGTCCACCCTTTGTACCACCTTCATGATGCTCTATCAAATCAGAAGTGTTGAACATAGAGGAAATGTTAATTCCACTCGGTAGCTCTACTTCATATGCATTTCTTGAATCATGCTTATTTAGGATCCTACATGGTCCAAATTTCATCTTCAAGTTATTATATGTTCCCACAGGATACCTTTCCTTCCTCACGTGATCCATAACTTAATCTCCAATGTTGAACTCCTTAAATTTTCTCTTTTGATTTGTATTAGCCTTGTACTATGAATTCATCTTATTGATATGCTTTCTTACCTCCTCATGCAAGTTCTTTAGGTGCTCTACAAATTCTTCAACCTCGGCACTACTTTTATCTCCTCTATCCATCTTCCTCAATGGGTGGTCCCAAAATAGTGGGTTACACTTTTTATCAAAAGTTGACATTGAAATGAACATTTTGAAAAAAAAAAATCACTTTTGGACACCTACAGTGTTGGCAAGAGACACTGCTAGGCATGTCAAGTGTTGTCATTGATGGTAACTAAATCTATCTTACACATCCACATTATATCAGTGGATCATACTAGAAGTCAGATTGTAGACTGTCTAAGTTCAGATAGACAAGAACAGAGCATATGACAGGGTTCAACATTCTGGTCTGCATTTCTCCATAGGAAATCATATTGTGCTATAGATTTGAGTGAGTGTTAAGGGATGTCAGGGCTACCTAAATCTAAGATTTTAGCCTCTGGTGATGAAGGGATTGTAAGTTACAAGCATCTAAGTATTAGGTTTTGGTTCAACAGTTCAGGCTAACTAGGTGTTTGATCCTTGTGCGGATGAAGATAAGTGGTTGGTTGAATAATTTATGAGATCCAGTGGTATTGGCCGAAATATGTGATGACTTGAATGCATAGGTTTTGGTCTGCATTGGTATTTGGGCATGGATTTAGCCGACACAACAGTTTTCTTTAAAAGGGCCTTAAGTTTTCCTAAGGCTGACTGCAGTTGATGCAATTTCATGTAGTGGATATATATAATCGATGAGTTTGAGCATTTTAAAGTGTGTAGTTGCAAATATGAATGAATAAGTGTGAAGTATAGCAGAATCAAGTGTGAAGTGAAGAGATCTAAGGTCCGGATCATGGCAGAGCAGTGAAATAGGGAAGAGAAGGATGAAGTGTGTAAAGTCAGTGTATTGATCTCAACCAGAACTATAGACTTGCATTGTTAGATGCTATTCCTCAGTTCAAATATTCTAGTGAACTTTTGTAATTGATTTGTAGGCAGTGAGCCTCTTTGAGAAGTGAGATCTGGGCAGTGTGCCCTAAAGGCAAGTGCCTTCCCCATTTGTAATACTTTTAACAGATTATAAATTCTTGTGGGTTAACCTCCACCGTGGTTTTTCCCTTAACTGGGTTTCCACGTAAAAATCTTGGTGTTCATGTGTCATGATCTTGTTGTTTCTGTTTATGCTTCTCTCTTTTGAATGTATGTGGTAAATTGTTAAAGGAACATAAAGTTTTGTAGAACACTGATTCACCCCCCCTCTTAGTGTTCCTTAATATCATCAATTGGTATCAAAGCTAAGTTCCTTAGAAGAAGTTTAACATCTTGAGGAAGATCTGGGAAGGTGTTTTCAATGGGTTCATTCAAGCATTCTGATGGCATCAATCAACAACTCCAAGTAGCCTTAAATGATCTTGATCTATCCAGAGCATAAATCAAAGATCTACAAGAGAACCTTAAAGATGCTGAAGATTTCATTGAGACCTTAAAAGGACAACTGAGCAAATCTAATGAAAAAAGAAGGGATCTACTTCATTAGCTAGCAAATTTGAATGAAGACAATGATATGGATGAGGCTCTGAAGGAGAAAACAAAGGAATGTGAGAAGTTGTCAAAAGAAGTTGTTGTTCTAAAACATGAAATGGAATATGGGGTGATGAGACTAACTAAGGAAATTGAGGAAAGGAAGAAGACTGAGGAAAAACTAAATCAATCTCTGAAAGAAAGAACAAAAGAGTGCTGTAGATTAGACAGAATAATTGGTCATCTAGAATCTGATCTACAAGAAACCAGGGATAATGAGGAACAACTTGAAAGGCAAATTGTTATTCTCAAACATGACCTAGAAATTGCAAATGAATACAAAGAGAAGTTCAAGATAAGCTCAACTAAACTTGAAGTGTTGCTTGATAGTCAGAAAATGGTAGATGATAAGCATGGTCTGGGATATGAGAAAGGTGAAAGCTCTAGATCTGGGCAAAGAAATCCTAAATCAAGGAATCAAATAAATAGACCTAGAAGACCTCCGGTAAGACAACCTAATGCTCAAAGGTATCCATCTTTCAATGGAAATTGTTTCAATTGCAATAAATTTGGTCATAGAGCTACTCAATGCAGAAGTAGAGTGAATCAAAATGGTCCATCCTTCTCTGGTCAATGCTTCAATTATAAAAGGTATGGTCATAGATCTAATGAATGCAGAAATATGATGATGAACTACTCTAACAACAAAAGAAATATCAATTCTTTCAATGGCTACTATTTTTCATGCAATAGATTTCGACACATGGCTAATCAGTGCAGATCAAAAGGAAATCAAGTAAATGAGAAAAGAGGTGTTGTGTGCTTCAACTGCAACAGATCCGGTCATATAGCAAGATTCTGCAGAAGCAGGAATGATGACAAAAAGGGTCTGGTAAACAGAAACTAAAAAAAGTAGGGACAAGATAAAGGCAAGGGTAAAGTAAATGTGAGTGAGATCCAGAATGAAATGAACAAAACATGGGTAAAGAAAGGTGAAGTGAATGATGGTAATGGGTCCACACCAGAATCTGGTGTTGTAAATTCCTCCAGGAATTGAAATAAGAGCTTTGGCTCAGGGGGAGCTGCATTGAAAATCTAATTCCCCCTACAAGAAAGTGGGTGCCTAAATTTGGCATGATGAATGAAGAAAGAGAAACCTATTGTAGATCTGTTGAAGCAAAATCTAGAAGAAAAGAAGCTAATGCGATTGATTGCAGAGCAATTAAAGATTGACTATATGCGGAAATAGTACAACCGGATGTATTAGGGCAGAGCATTTATTACAATGAAGAATTAGGTTTTGAAAAGGATAAAAGGTCATTCATTCAAACACTTGAATCACTTTGCATGCAAAGAGATCAAGGAGAAGAGTGCTTGAGCTAAAATTTTAGTGGTTTGAAGTGCGAAGAACAATTTCAATAGCTAACCCTAATTCCATGAAGAAAAAGGTACTTCTCTACGAAGCTTTGAACTTGTAATCTTTTGAAAATGGCTACACCTCTGGTTGTGAACATCACTGAGAGACCTAGGCCAAAGTTTTAAAAGCACCCCTTCAAATCCACTCAAGTTGATCCGATGGGAGCATTTTCTGGGGTTCCATATGGAGTTCTTCACATAGAAGACATTAGGGCTTACATTCATGCGGCTGTAGAGGAGCATGGCAACTCAAGATTTGTTGATCTTTTCATGAATCACTTAAAAGATGAAGATTTTGAGCTCAAACCAGAGTACAAAGTCCTGGAAGAAAAGAAGTTCATATAATTTATTGAGTTTCTGAGTTTCGCAGAAGGGGAATAGGTCTGATATGTCTTGAACCGTATCCATGATGAATTTTTATGGTTGAATCATCTGTTTAAGATCATAAAAGATGCAATAAGGGTAGTTACAGGATTGAATTCAACCGGTACTCTATCTCAGTTGAAGGCTATGAAGAATTAGGAAGTCACAAAGGAAATTAGATCAAAATTGACAAGAGAGATATGACTATAAATGACATAGAGGATCATGGGGTTAGATTCGCATCAATGGTGATAGGATACATAATATATTACTCTAACAGAGAAAATTTAGTGTCCAAAACAACCATCTATACTGCATATCAAATGGTGAAAGAAAATGCAGACTATGATCTCTACGAACTGTTGCTAAACCAACTCATGGAGAACCTAAGAAAGATAAAGAAGGACAAAAAGTATTCATTCAAATATGGTACATTGATTCTGTGTCTTTTCTTCTATTTCTTGAGTGAGCTTCCAAGAAACAAAAATATAATTTGGTCAAATGACAAACTAGTAGCAGTCCAAATTAGGAATCATTTGAGTTGTTTGGGTAGTTATGATGCACAAAAGATTGCACTATGGGGATTTTTCAAAAACTTCCGAGTATGATGCAGGCTAGGGATAGAATACCTAGGTCTGTGGTTAAAAAATACAAGGACACCATCTGTTTCATGGTTACAATTGATCAATGCAAAATGTAAGCAGTAGATCCCAGATTTGTGTGGATCATGCCCATGGGGTATGAAGTCAATGGGCGTGTGTTGGAACTATATGCACAACATTTGTTAAGTTAGCCTAGGGATCTGGTTGAAGAGAGATTTGGAACTTATGAAGAAATTTCTAAAAAATTACATCTTGAATTCAAGGCTCCTGAAATCAATAGGACTGTGAGGAAAGAAGTTGAGCAATTGGCTAAGAATCTAAGCCTTACCAAGGAAGCTGTGAGACAATTCAGGGAAAGGATTGAGAAAGCTGAGAAGGAGAAGCAGGACAGGGAACAGAAAAGTGTTCTAGCAGAACCTCCTTCCAAGTCAAGAACTACTAGGAGCTCTAGTTCAACCTTTGGTGCATCACCTTCTCCTGTTGCAGAGAAATCCAAAGAAAAACCTACCAGTAAGGAAGGAAAAAGGACAAAAGTTAAGAGAAAAAGAACATATGTCAGTGTGGAAAAAGAGGATAAAGAAGAAACTAACTCAGATGATGAAGTTAAAGAGCTAAAGGCCTCAAGAACTAAAGTTGCTAAAGTATCTAAGGAGAAGCCCTCCGGAAGTACAAAGTCAAGCAAAAGGCATAAGTCAGAGGCTAGTGTTGAGAAGCCAACTCCTTCTCTGGAGGACATTGTTAAATCAATCATTGTAGATGGAAACCTAAAACCAATGACTAAATTTTATGATCATTGCAATGATACTAACAAAAGAATTTTGGGGGATGTTACTATAAAATATTTGAATATATTCAACAGAGCACTAGTGGAGATTTTGTTTGAAATTCCTAAGAGTTTAAAAGACATTCTAGAAATAAGAAAAGAAGCTACCAAAACAAAGGATATGGAGCTGAGGGAACATGTAATATCCGGTCTGTGTCAGCTGATCTCTAGAAAAGAAGCAGATAAGATTCTCAAAGAAGTCAAGGATGAATTCAGAAACAATAAAAGGATGAATAACTTGATGATTGGAGACATTGATGAAGTTGTTAAAGAAATAGAACAAATTTTAAAGAAAGCATTGGACAAGAACAAGTTTTATGTGGTTATAGAAGAACCAGTTGATACTGAGGATGCATCAGTTATGAATGATGAAGAGCTGTAGAAAAATGAGCAACAAACTGGAGAAGATGATGTCTCCATTCCAGAGGAAGAAACATTGAATAAAGAAGATGAAGAAATGATGAAGGAAGATTAAGAAAAAGAAACTAATGATGTAATTGATTTCCCCAGTCCGGATGTTAAGGAACTTGATAATATTGCCACTGAGGATACACCAAATCCTCCAGAAGAGAATATAGAAGATATGTTTGACATAGATAAAAGAAAAAATGTCTCTAATGATGATGCAGACAAGACACAAGAAGAGAAAGAGAATGAAAATGATGAGCAGGACAATGTGGTTGACTCAGAAAAGGGAGAAGTTGGAGGCCTTGAAGAGCATAAGCCTAAAACATCATTTTGGACAAGAGACACTGCAGAAGCAGTGAAAGAAATTTTGGAAAGAGATAAATAAATTGAAGAAGCTTAGGATATAATACAAGGACCAATCAATTTTGATACTTTATCACCGATGCAGAAGATAAAGTTGGCCTCTATTGCACAAGCTAAGGCCAGAGAAGAAATCCTAAAATCTCATATAGAAGATAGCGAGTTGCTTGGCCTTGCATCTGGGATTTTGGAGAAAATCATGCCCACATTTCAGAAGGACTCATTAGCATCTCCCTCTGGTCAGTTGAAAAGCTTGATAAACTCTGTAAGTTCTCATTTTGAAACCTTAGAGAAGTCAGTAGAAGTTAAAGTCAAAAATGAATTTAATGAGAAAAGGTTTGTTGAAATAAAGAAAATAATTAGCTATGATAGATCCAGGTTTGATACCAGTATAAAGAGTATTCAACATGCCCTATCTGAAGGTGCAGAGATCTATAAGTTTTGTTTAAGTAGATCTAAAGTTGTTGAAGATATTGGGAAAAAGATTAAGGACATAGAACTCAAACTGTCTAATATTTCTCAGTCATATAGTCCTTTAAATGAGTCTGTAATTACCAAAGAATGCCAAGGAGTGAGTCTGTAGAATGAATTGAGTGATTTGGAGAAGGAAAAGACCAAAATTATGGGCAGATTAGATGAGCTCCGGGGACTGATCTCCCTAAGTTAGAAACTATGTATGATATATTGGCAGAGTCACAAGAAGCAGCTGCTACTAGTGATCCTACTGACCTTCAAAAGGTAGAATCACTGGCATTTTGTTCAGTGGGCACATATATATCTTGGGTAGTATCAAAAAGAACTGGGACAATGAATTGACAAAGTTGAAAAACATTTTTGCTGATATCTTTTTGTTGATAAACAAGGCTTAAGGATTGTCAGTTTTGACCCATGTACATAAATTTTTTTTGCATGAATTTTGGTATATGGATTCCAGCTTTTGCCATTGATGTCAAAGGGGGAGAGGAAAAGAAGTGAAAAATGAGGAATTCTTCCAAGGGGGAGCATTGGAAATCACAAGTATACATAAGTAAAGGGGAGCTGTTCTAACACTTAGTCATTTTTCACTAAGTGTTGCCATCAATGCCAAAGGGGGAGATTGTTGGCAAGAGACACTGCTAGGCATGTCAAGTGTTGTCATTGATGGCAACTAAATCTATCTTACACATCCACATTATATCAGTGGATCATACCGGAAGTCAGATTGCAGATTTGTCTAAGTTCGGATAGACAAGAACAAAGCATATGTCAGGGTTCACAATTCTAGTCCACATTTCTCCAAAAGAAATCATATTGTGCTGCGGATTTGAGGGAGTGTTAAGGGATGTCAAGGCTACCTAAATCCAAGATTTTAGCCTCTAGTGATGAAGGGATTATAAGTTACAAGCATATGAGTATCGGGTTTTGGTTAGACAGTTCAGTCTAGTGAAGAACATGCCAACTAGGTGTTTGATCCTTGTGCGGATGAAGATAAGTGGTTGGTTGAGTAATTTATGATATCCAATGGTATTGGTTGACATATGTGATGACTTGAATGTATAGTTTTTGGTCTGCATTGGTATTTGGGCATGGATTCAGCTGACAAAATAGTGTTCTTAAAAAGGGCCTTAAGTTTTCCTAAGGCCGACTACAGTTGATGCAATTTCATGTACTGGATATATATAATCGATGAGTTTGAGCATTTCAAAGTGTGTAGTTGCGAATATGAAGGAATAAGTGTGAAGTATAGCAAAATCAAGTCCAAAGTGAAGAGATATAAGCTCCAGATCATGGTAGAGTAGTGAAACAGGGCAGAGAAGGATGAAGTGTGTAAAGTCAGTGTATTGAGCTCAACCGGAACTATAAACTTGCATTGTTAGATGCTATTCCTTAGTTTAAATATTCCAGTGAACTTTTATAATTGATTTGTAGGCAGTGAGCCTCTTTGAGAAGTGAGCTCTGGGCAGTGTGCCCTAAAGGCATGTGCCTTCTCCATTTGTAATGCTTTTAACAGAGTATAAATTCTTGTGGGTTAACCCCCACCATGGTTTTTCCCTTAACCGGGTTTCCACGTAAAAATCCTAGTGTTCATGTGTCATGATCTTGTTATTTCTGTTTATGCTTCTCTCTTTTGAATGTATGTGGTAAATTGTTAAAGGAACATAAAGTTTTGTAGAACACTAATTCACACCCCCCTCTCAGTGTTCCTTAATATCATCATATAGTTTCTAAACCATAAGAAATTTGAAGATGATGTAAACTAGTGATTTGTCACATTTTGTTTGTAGATTCTAAGTATATTTTTTAAATTTTTTTTGGAATCAAATTACATTTCTTTTTCCATCTCCTTCAATAACTAGTTTTTAATAGTAAACACCATTTTTAAAGAGTGATGTGTACTGTGTAAAACATAACTTTTTTTTTATGAAGGATAAAATTCTAATTTTTTTGAATTTAGATTTTTAACTATGATATCTAGAGGATGCATTTGGTTTCATAATGTTGTATTGAATATTTTTCTTTTAATTAACTTTTGAAGTCAAACCAATTACAATTTAGACATAGGTGTACTGTGTAAAGCATAACTTTTTTTGTATGTATCAGAATTCAATTTTTTTTTGTTGGATCAAGGACATGAATACCAAGAGGATAGATATTTTTCATAATTTTTTTGGTAATATACTATTTTCCACATGTGCAAAATAGAGAGCTTGATTTTTGGTGAAAAACCTATGTTTAATTAAACAAAAAAACAATTATAATAAAACCACAATATATTTAATTTATACTTGATAGAAAGCTTGTTTCGATGACTATAATCCTCTAGATGGGTTTGTCAAGTTACTTCCATTTTGATCCTCAACCTGAGCTTCGAAACCCAAAAATATGTATAAAATTGTAGTTGGAGAGGGGCAAGGGCAAAATAAGGGGGCTTAATGAATGGGGGTTTGAATGAACTCCCCATGACCCATTCGAATGAATGGGGGTTCATTTGAACCCCCTATTCATTCAAACTCTATTAAAAAAATGTTAAAAAATTAATTCAGGGGGGTTCGATCAAACCCTGCCACTTAAAAATCAATCCAGAGGGGTTTGATTGAACCCTGTTCGATTGAACCCCCAATGAATTGAGCTAAAATTGGGTTCATTCGAATGGGGGGTTTGAACGAACCCATTTTTGGGTTCGGTCGAACACCCCCCATTCGATCGAACCTTTTCATTTTTTTTGAGGCCAGACAATTTTCCTTCCTCAATGCAATTGTAACCCAATTATTGTTAAAATTAGGGCAGACAACTGAGAGGGGGGATGAATTAGTTGTCACAAAACTTTATCTTTTGCTGCATTTAATATTCTTTACCACTTATTAACAGATTAATGATATAACCATGAAAGCATAAATCAACAACACATGAGCAGAAACACAATCAACACACATAACACCAGCATTTTTACGTGGAAACCCAGTTAAGGGAAAAACCACGGTGGGGATTAACCCACAAGATTTATTCTTTATTAAAAGGATAGAAAAATGGGAAGGCGCCTGCCTTCGGGCACACTACCCAAAGCTCGTTACTCCAAGAGACTCACTGTCTACAAAAGTATTCACATGGTTAACACTGAAAGGTTGAACTGAGAAACAACATCTTCTCCATGCCAAGGTTTAGTTCCATTGAAGCTCACAAAACCTCTACTCTGCCCCTAAACACTTCTTCGCTACCTCTATATCTTCACACCAATTCCACATTTACATGACTTCATTACACTATACATGACATCAACTTTGGAATGAACATCAAAATCGGCCTTACAATCATCTATCTGGAACATTCTCCAAGATAGGCATTACAAACAATTACAATCACAAGACTTGACTTAATACAAAATGCTACATGTGGACCACTACATTGTCGGCCAAACATAGCTAGGACTCAAATCTTCCTTGAACAACATGTCATGCTCCATAGAACTTCTCTTAGATCATCCGCAACATGCACAAAGCATCCAATTGGCCAAGATTGGAAAGAACAACAACACCCAAGGAGAAATCTTCAACCATGAGCTCAATCCTCAATGTTGACCACCAACACAATAGGCACACAATCCAGAGACCTCCACAAGCACAATGAAATCAACAAGAACAACTGCACCACCACAAATCACCAGAATCACTCGCATCTTCATACGGGAACTTAAGAACACTAACTGTCATGACTATCACACTAGAAAGATTGCTTATGGGCCTCCAAACCATGAACCACTTGAGTTGAGGATACACACCAACATCCCAAACATGCCTCTAGAACCGCAGACCATAATATTCCAATATGGAGCAATCTGGACCAAGTTCCTGTCAATCTGTTACCTCTGAACAACTGCAAAACCCAATTCTACTCAAATGGCCATAACTTCACCAATCCTCCATACGAAACTCTCAAATCTTAATTGGAGCAACTTCAAACAATCCTCTACAAAACCCTTTAATCCACAGACTCTGATCTTCATCTCACTGGGAATGCAGAGCAATCTACTTTACTGAACTACATTGTCTTCACTATTTCTGACAAAGAGATATGTTAACATCAATGACAACACATCATAGGCACATATTTTCAACAATCTCCCCCTTTGTCATTGATGGCAACATATGATTTGAAAAACTAATTCAACCATCAAGACAAGGACTTCTCCCCCTTTCTCTTATCACACCTACAACCACTTTCTTCACTGCTCCCCCTTTTACTAGCAACTACTTACTTCTAAGTTTTTCACATGACTTCTCTCTCCCTTTGACATCAATGGAAAAGGGTACATATTTGCAATCATCTCTCCCCCTTTTTGTTTCTTAGATAAAACCAAACTGAACTCTAGAATTAACATACTGATTACTACCCCAGAGTAGCATCCCCTTAACACCAATCTAGATCACAAGATATGACTGTGAGTTCCACTAGACTGATGCACACTAGTGCATCTTAGTTTTGAACAGGAGGGGTAATAACCCCTAGCTTCACTCTAAGATACTCAAAAGTGTCCTTAGGTAGAGGCTTAGTGAAGATATCCGCAATCTGATCCTTTGTAGAAATAAACTCCAATCTGACTTCATTCTCATTTACCTTTTCTCTCAAAAAGTGAAACTTGATGGCTATGTGCTTTATCTTTGAATGCAACACCAAATTCTTTGAGATGTTTATTGCACTTAAATTATCACAAAAGATTGTAATAGGCTCTCCAAACACAATTCTGATATCCTTCAACATTTGCTTCATCCACAAAACTTGAGTACAATTACTTGCTGCTACTATATACTTTGCCTCTGTAGTAGATAGAGATATTGCCTCCTACTTTCTGCTCAACCAAGAAACCAATCTCTTTCCCAAGAAAAATGCACCACCACTAGTACTCTTCATGTCATCCACATCTCCTACCCAATTAGCATCTATGTATGCATGAAGAGTGAAATCATTATCCTTAGGAACCATAAGCCATAATCAGATGTCCCCTTCAGATATCTAAAAATTCTTTAGATTGCTACAACATGAGATTCTCTAGGATTGGCTTGAAATATAGCAACAAGGCCAACTGCATTCATAATATCAGGTCTAGTTTGAGTCAGATAAAGCAGTCCTCCAATCATTTATCTATACCTTTTTTGATCTTCCTTAAGGGAATCATCATCTTTACTCAATTTGCATCCAGTTATCATAGGAGTACTCACTGGTTTTGAATCCTCCATTCCAAACTTTTTCAACAACTCTTTCACATACTTAGACTGAGATATGAAGATGCCCTTATTTGACTAAATGATTTGCAGACCTAAGAAGAAATTCATTTCACCAAACATGGACATCTCAAATTCACTTTGCATCTGATCAGCAAATTTTTTACACATGCTCTCATTTCCACCAAAGATCATATCATCAACGAATACCTGAACAATCAAGATGTGTTCATGATCAGTTTTGGAATGAATATTATTATCAGTTGTGCCTTTGCTAAAACCTAACTTTAGCAGATACTTATCTAATCTTGCATACCAGGCTCTTGGGGCTTGTTTAAGTCCATACAATGCTTTCATCAATCTACAGACCATATCTCCTTGATCAGACAACTGGAATCCTTCTGGTTGGTCAATGTAGACTTCTTCTTCCAACTCTCCATTCAGGAATGTTGACTTGACATCCATCTGTTAAACTTTGAAATCTTTGTAAGCAGCAGAGGCAAGAAATAATTTGACTACTTCAATTTTTACCACAAGAGCAAAAGCTTCTTCAAAATTAATTCCCTCTACCTGAGAATATCCTTTGCACACCAATCTTGCTTTATTTCTCACAACTTCACCATCTTCATTCAATGTATTCTAGAAGACCCATTTAGTTCCAATTACATTTTTGTTTTTAGGTCTAGGAACAATATCCCAAGTATGATTCTTTTCAATTTGCATTAATTCTTCTTCCATTACTTTTACCCAACTTTCATCATTCACTAATTTTGGTTCAATATTTGAAATCAAACAATACTCCAATTGTTCTTTAGAAAATTTTCTTCTAGTTTGAACACCTTTATTTTTATCTCCTATGATCTGATCTTCAGAATGATTCAACCTTACATACCAAGGAGTTTTGGGATTTTCTTGAACTTCTGATTCTTGAACTTGTTCCTCAACATTTGCACTAGCTTCTTGAGTCACTGGATTCTTCAGAGCAATCTAAATTTGAGTTTGAGTTTGAACTTGCTTTCCTTTATTTGGACTTTCATTTTGATCATCTGATTCATATCCACAAGACTTGGAAGGTCTCTCCTTGCTCTCATCAACCTTGACATTAGCACTTTCAACAATCATTTTCAATCTCTTGTTAAAGCACCAATATGCTTTGCTTTGGTTAGAATAGCCCAGAAATATTCCTTCATCACATCTTGCATCAAACTTGCCTACATCTTCATCTCTCTTGATATAGGATTTACTACCAAAAACTCTGAAGTATTTCACAGTAGGAGCATTACCAAACCACAGTTCATAAGGTGTTTTACCAGTATTACCTTTGATCTGCACCCAGTTAAGAGTGTAGTCAGCAGTACTCATAGCCTCTCTCCAATAGACATGTTGAACATTTGCCTCCATCATCATGGTTCTAGTAGCCTCTTGAATAGTCTGGTTCTTCCTTTCCACAACTCCATTCTGCTGAGGAGTCCTAGGAGCAGATAACTGTCTTCTTATTCCATGCTTTTCACAAAATGCATTAAACTCACCAGAGGTAAACTCTCCACCTTTGTCATATCTCAGACACTTTATCTTCACACCAATCTTATTCTCCACCATAGCCTTGAACACCTTGAATCTGCCAAGAGCCTCTAATTTCTCTCTCAATAAAGTGACCCACATCATCTGGGAGTAATCATCAATCATCAACATAAAGTATTTGTCTCCTTGCAAACTCCTAACTTTGGCAAGACCACACAAATTAGTGCACACAAGTTCCAACAATGCACTTGAAAATTGTTCTTTACTTTTGAATGTAGTTTTGTTTTGTTTTCTCAACTGACATTCCTTACACATGCTATTAGCAAGTTTCACAAGCTTTGGAAGATCCCTCACAGCCTGAGTAGTACTTATCTTGAAAATGTTATCAGAGTTTACATGACGCATTCTTCTATGCCATAACCAACTCTAATCAATCTGAGCAATCAAACAACTTTTACCAGTACAACTTAAATGAAAGATATTACCTCTAGTATGTGTACCAGATGCAATCTCAGTTCTGGAGCTTCCCAAAATTCTACATTTTCCATCCTTGAATTGGAGATCATACCCTTTGTCAACCAACTGTCCAACACTGAGAAGATTATGCTTCAACCCTTCTACATACAAAACATCATTAGTGTTTATCTTACCATCAAAAGAGATGGATTCTCTACCACAGATTCTACCACCTGAATTGTCTCCAAACTTCACAATTCCACCTTCATATCTTTCCAAACTTACAAACTTAATTTTATCACTAGTCATATGATGAGAACATCTATTGTCAATCATTCATTCATCCTTTTCTTCAACCTAAGCAGCCAAGGCACTTTCCACATTCACATAGCTAGTAGATTCAGTAGGCACTGAATCTTCTTCTTTGATAGCAATGAACACCCATTCATTTCCAGAGGTACTTCCCATATCAGATTCATCATCTATGACTCCTTCATCAGTAGCTTCTTGGACATAGTAGCATTTCTTATGAACCCTAGGTCTGTTAGGGTTTGGCTTTGAAACCCTCTCTGGACATCTTGAACCAAAATGACTAATCTTAATGTAAGCAAAACATTTGAAAGGTAACTTTCCTTCATACTTGCCAGATCCTCTTGGTAATCTTTTGGCAACAAGGGCTTCAAGTTCTTCAAGCTTAGATTCATCTTCTTCAAGTTCTTTCCTTGCCTTCTCATATCTGGTTAGTCTTCTTCAAGAGCTTTCACTTGGATCAAATCTTGGCTTTCTAAAAACACTGGCCTTAAATGTAGAATCCAATTTAGGAAGAGAATCACCAAACTCACTCATTTCAAATGCTGAAAGCTTGCCAACTAATTGATCCCTTGTAACATTTATCATAGTCATGATCTCCTCAATAGTAGTAACTCTATGCTTGTATGAAATAGGTAAGGATCTAAGCACCTTGGTAACAATCTCTGATTCTTCCAGTTTTCCTCTAGCACACCTGATACTGCACACAAGTTCATTCACCTTATGCATGTAGGAAGTGATGTTTTTATCTTCACTCATCCTCAAACATTCATATCTACCCTTCAGGCTTTGTAACTTAGGACATTTGACATATGCATCACCTTCATACAGAGTTTCCAAATTTTTCCAGATTTCATGAGCAGTTTGCAATTCCAAGACATTTGTCATTTATGTATCAGTCAGGGCACTCAATGTTGGCAAGAGACACATTGGAGCTTCATGATTGTTGTCATTGATGGAAACAAAGTTCATCCCACACATCTGCAAGACATGGTGTGTCTATACCGGAAGTCAGATTGAAGAATGTTATGGTTCGGTAAGCAAGAACAGAGTATGTGGAAAGGTTCAACAGTCAGGTCCGGATCTCTCAGAGAAAGTATTTCAGTGAAGTACGGATTTGGTGAAGCCAAGAGGAGTACCTTGACTAATAGACTTCAGGAATTGAGCCTCTGGTGATGAAAGAGTAAAGAGATATAAGCATTCAAGTATTAGGGTCTAGTTTGATAGAACAAACAGAGGAAGAACTGATAGGCAGAGCATCAGAAGTTATTCCGGATGAGATGTTGATGGTGATAAAGATTCCTAAGGTATCTTTCATGATTGGCTGACTTATTAGATGACTTCTATAAGTTTCTTTTTGATCCGCTTCACTTGGGAAGTAAGGATTCAGCCGACAGACTAAAGTTTGAGATAATATTGACTATTCTGGATGTCGACTAGAAAAGTGTTGAAATCACTTGTGTGGATATATATACAAGATGGATTTAGATGTGAAGGTGTGTGTCATGTAAGAAGTTGAAGTGCGAATAAAAGCAGAATAGTATAAAATGGCAGAAAAAAGGTTCAAAATGTAAGAGGACAGTAGCACTTAAGGAGAGCAAGAATGAAGTGCAGCAGATCAGTTTATTAAGCTTAACCGGAACTAAACTTCAGCATGTGTGGATGCTTCTCATCAGTTCAAGTTTTCTTCATGTATACAATAAGTCTTTTGTAGGCAGTGAGCCTCTTGTGAGCAATGTGCTCGGGCAGTGAGCCCTAATTGGCAAGTGCCATTTTGTATCTTCTATTCTTCTAACAGAGAATAATATCTTGGGTTAATCACCCCATGGTTTTTCCCTTAACAAGGTTTCCACGTCAAAATCATTGTGTCATGTGTATTGGTGTTATTTCCATTTCATGATTATGCTTGCTTATTTGATCTAATGTTACATTAACTGTTAAGAAAGCATAGAAAGTTAAAATTATTAGGATAACTGATTCACCCCCCCCCCCTCTCAGTTATCAACAATTGGTATCAGAGCCAAGTTCCTCCTAACAGAGCCTAACAGCTTGAGGAAGATCTGGGAATTCAAATGGATGTATATGGTATAAGGGAGCAACTCAAGACTGCCCTTGATGATTTTGAGCAGTCAAACTCTGAAGTCAATGAATTAAAGGAAAGACTCAAACAGGCTGATGATTTCATAAAAGAACTAAAAGACAAATTAAGTCTCTCTATGAAAAAGAGAAAGGAGCTACTTCAATAATTGGCAAGTCAAGGTGAAGCCAATGATACAAATGGAGATCTGAAAGAGAAAACCAAGTTATGTGAAAAGTTATCAAAAGAAATCATCATGGTAAGACATGAAATGGAATCAGGAGTTATGAAGTTCACCCAAGAAATTAAAGAAAGAAGAAAATCTGAAGATGATCTAAGACAATCTCTCAAAGAAAAATCAAAAGACTGCCACAAGATGGATAGAATAATCAGACATCTTGAATCTGATCTTGAAGATGCTAAAAATAATGAAGAAAAACTTGAGGATCAAATTGTCTCTCTTAAAAGGGATCTTCAAACAGCAAATGAATACAAAGAGAAATTCAAGATAAGCTCTGCTCAACTTGAAGTTCTTCTTGAAAGCCAAAAAAGGGTAGATGACAAGTGTGGCCTGGGGTATGAAAAAGGTGAAAGCTTTGGATTTGGTCAGAAAAATTTTGGATCAGAAAATCCAAGGAACAGGCCTAGAAGACCTCCGGTAAGGCAGCCTGATGCTCAAAGATATCCATCCTTCAATGGATACTACCACAACTGCAATAACTTTGGTCATAAAGCTAATCAGTGCAGAATGGGAATAAATCTGACTAATACATCCTTCTCTGGACAATGTTTCAACTGCAAAAGGTATGGTCACAAATCTCATGAATGCAGAAATATACAAATGAACAATTCATTCAATGGTAGATGCTTTGCATGCAATAGAATGGGTCATATGGCTAATCAATGCAGATCAAGAGGATATCAATCAAATATGCAAAGAAATGTTGTTTGCCAAATTTGCAATAGACCTGGTCATATTGCAAAATTATGTAGAAATAAGAATCAGGACAAAAGAGGTCTGGTATATCATAATCAGAATCAAGATAAGGAAAAATAAAAAGTGAATGCGGATGAAGTTCAAAGTGAGATGAACAAGATTTGGGTGAAGAAAAGCACAGAGAATGTAGGGGATGGATCCGCACCAAACTCTGGTGTTGATATTCCTTCTGGAAATTAAAAAGTGAGCTCTGGCTCAGGGGGAGACATAAAGAAAACCTTGTTCCCCAGCCAGTCAATTGGTGCCAGAACTGGCACAAGAAGAGTTGCGGATTAAAGGGTTCATAAGAGAAACATCCAAATAAACTATGGTTAAGATTTGGAAGATCTGCAAGATGTTTAAGATCAAGATTGATCTGGTTCTTCAAGTCATCCGAATAAGGCAAACTAGAATGACTTAGGTCGAGCATTTATTGCAACTTGACATTAGGGTTTGCGGAGCAATATAAGGGTTTTCTCATTAAGCATTTGTTCATTCTGCATTCAAGAAGAAACAAAAAGAAGCTCTGCAACAAAAATTCCTCAAGCCCATCAAAGATCATCTGCAGAATCTGATTCATCCAGCGAATCAATCTGGATTTCCTCACGAACCCTAGACGCGCAAAAGGTACTTTCCATTATTGAATACTTCTTTGTAAAAATCTTTTTGAAGATGGATACATCGAATGTTGTAAAGATCACTGAGAGGCCACGCCCTAAATTCAAGAAACATCCATATAAATCCCTAGAAGTTGATCCCCTAGGCGCCTTTTCAAGTATTCCGCATGGAGTTCTTGTTGGTCTCTCTGCTGTTTTGTAGTCCCTGATACTCAAACACACATGTTGGATATTGTTTGGTGGATATTGTTTTGTGGCTCTCTGTCTGATCATATGCATCTCTGATAATGCTATGCAAAGTTGATCATATGCACGTTGGCAATACAGGTTATATACCTTTTCTCAGTAATAACAGGTTTATCATTCTCTGGTTTTTGGTGGCATTATTGGCATTTGCCACTTTCTTCACTGTCACCTGGGGTGGCATTACATAATGTTGAGAACAACTATTTCATTTGGTATGGTATCACAAAGGTGGTCATTGCTCTTTCTTTTAACACTTCCTTGGTTCAAGCTTTGGTCAACATGATTGTCTTTGAACACCGCATTATCATGTATATTAATGTTTTCTTCTTTAGTGGTATGCTTGGGCTCTTTTCCGACATTGGACATTGCTAGCTAATGTTATTTATTTTTGTTTGACACATGACATGGCAGCGTTTCTTTTGAAAGCGTATCTTTTGAAGTGGCCCACCATGTAACATCTTCTATTCTTTGGCACTTGTAGTTTGTTTACTTCTCAAATAAATTTGCTAAGGCAAAAGGCATCAGTGTGTTTTTTAGTACATGTCACCAGTTTCTCTTAAAAGTGACTTGGAGCACCGGTCACTTGAGTGATGAAAGAAAATGAGGGCACAAGACATCAGTTTGTTTTATTTCAAGAAAAGTTTTTGTTGTTTAGGGTTTCATACCCTGCACCGTCATGATGTAAAGAAAAGGTTTTGATCTCAGCTGTGGTTCTGTTTTGGATCTCCTATCTTACTCAGTAATGATGGAAACGAAAAAGGAAGTTTCAGTCCGTCAAAGGCTCCAGTTGACTTCAGCACAACAGGTGATATTGTTTGATTTTGTTTCTGTCAGTTATGATATCTTTTGGCAGTTTCACGAGGAAATGTTTTTTCTTCCTCATCCGGTTTTTGAATATTATCATTGCTTTGTATAAAGGTATTCTGGGTTTTATGCATGGTATATATGGAAACACCGACATCTTCTATTAGGGTTTATTAAACGGCATTCATTTTGCTGTGAAATGGATTATTTTTTGGATACAGTTTCAATAGTTTTTAAAAGTGGTTTCTTCTTGTTCAAACTCCGGTTAGGGTTTGGTCAAATGTTTACCAAATCTACTCTATTTCGGTTTAACAATGATCTATCCTTGTTCTCAGTGACTGTTGATTTATGACAGTTAAATGGTTTTACTACAATGCAACTTTGTATTAAATGATTCGGTTATGGGTTCTACAGAAAACCATTTTTACCCTGTTACAAAGAAAAAAAGGGGAGCAAAATGCAGTTATTTTCTGGTACTCGCATTATGTAAGTGATCTTGTATATATAGTGTAAATAATGCAGAATATAATATGGGTTTTGTATATGTGCATTGTAGACACTATATATTTGGTGTGGAATTGTAATGACACAGAGTATCCCTCTGTATTAGAATATTTTTTGATGTGGATAACAGATGCCAGTGAGGCAATGCTGTAAATGCTAGTGAGGCAACATGTTTTAGCCAGTGAGGCAATATTATTTAGCCAGTGAGGCCTGTAAATCAGTGAGATTGTTTTCTAAGCCAGTGAGGCAATTTTTTTGAGTGGTTTTGTGCCAGGGGCTTTCCACTCAGGACAAATTATTGTGTCATTTTGTTTCTGTGAGATGCTCTTGATCTACCATTGCATATTTCAGTTTTTTTTTATTCCAGTATAGTTTGCTTTGGCTTATGAACATACAGTTGATTCAAATAAAGATATTCTGTCTTACAGTTGATTCAAGTAAAGATATTCTGTGCAATTAAGAAATTGAGATTGTTTTGAAACATAAAGTTTTTCAGATACTGATTCACCCCCCCCTCTCAATATCTACACCACTCTAACAAGTGGTATCAGAGCAAGGTTCTCTATTGTATAGGCCTAATCAGCCTAAGAGATTCTTGGTTGAGTGGGAACCATGTCTTTTCAAGATGGTCTTTCCTCATCCAAGGCACCATTATTTGATGGTACAGATTATACATTCTAGAAATACAGAATGACTCGTCATATCAAAGCTCTAGGATATGATGTCTAGGAAGCTATTGAAACCAATTGTACTGTAACTGGTAAACCATCTAATGCTGATGAAAAAAAGATTCTTGACTGTGACTCTAAAGCTGCTAGTGCTATTTGTTGTGGTTTAACAAATGAAGTTATAAATAAGGTTATGGAATGTCAAACAGCTAAAAGCATTTGGGATAAACTTTCAAACATTTATGAAGGAGATGAAAGTATTAAAGAAGCTAAATTACAATCTCTTAGGGAAAGGTTTGAAAGAATGAGAATGAAAGATGATGAAAATATAGCTGAATATCTTCAAAGGGTTCAAGAAACTGTCAATAGTATTAGAGGACTAGGGGAAAAGTTAGAGGAGATAACTGTTGTTAAAAAGGTCCTACAGACTTTAACCCCCAAATATGACTCCAAAACTTCTGTGGTTGAAGATAAAGATCCGAAAACCATAACCATTGATACTATATTAGGTGTCTTTACTGCATATGAAATGAGGATGGAAAATGAAAATCCTAATAAAGAGACAATGAAAGAGGCTGCTTTTAAGACTGTAAAAAAGGAAACTGAAACTAGTCATGAAACTGAAAATGAAGAGGAATCTGTCTTTGTTAGTAAGCTCAAAAGAGGGTCTGGTAGATATAAAGGTAAATTACCTTTTAAATGTTTCAATTGTGGAAAGATAGGTCACTATGCAGCAAAATGTCCTAATCTAGAGCTTGACAGTGAACAAGAAGATAACAAAAAACAATATAAGAAGAAGCCTTTCAATTTTAGCAAAAGAAATTCTTTCAAGAAAAGAAGCTTAATTGCTGGCATAACTGATAGCACATCAGAAGAATCTTCTGCTGAAATAGATGAAACTCTTTTTATGGCAGCTATTGTTGGTACTTCAGAAGAAGAACAAGTAGACATATCAGAAAATGAAGTTGATTTAGAAGGAGAATTAAAATGTGCTTTTAGTGAAATCAGAAGATTTAAAAAGGAGAATGTATTACAAAGTAAATTAATATCTGATCAAGAAAATCAAATTTCTGATTTAAGAATTAGTCTTGAAGAAAGCAGAAAAAGACTTTCAGAATCTCAAGAACAATTAAACTCTAAGGAGGCTGAAATAGTTAAATTAAAAAGAGAACTTGAAATGTGCAATAGCAGTGATAAGCTTGCTGATATGCTAGGGAAACAAAAAGAATATAATGATATGACTGGACTTGGTTTCTTAAAAGGTCAATGTTCTAAAAATAATCAGTTCACAAATAAAATGCCCTTTAAATTTTCATGATATTGTTTTCATTGCTATTAGTATGGACATAGAGCAACTGACTGCAAATTTGCTCACAAGAGAGTCAAATTTTCTGCAACATAGAACTTTCAGTTTTCTAAACAGAATAAGATGTTTCAATTGCAAAAAACTTGGACATATTGCCAAGTTTTGTGACTTAGAGATTGGCTCTCTTACCAAGCAACTCAAGATGAAATGGGTGCCCAAAAATAATAAGGCTATGATAGTGGAAGTTGCATTCCATGCCAAGAAAAATGAGATCTGGGTTATAGACAGTGGGTGTTCACATCATATGACAGGAGATAGAGGTAAATTTATTTCATTTGAAAGTTGCACAAGTGGATCAGTTAAATTTGGTGATGATTATTGTTTGCAGATTACTGGAAAAGGTACAGTTCTCTTAGAAAATAATACTCCTCTAGAAGATGTTTATTTTGTGGAAGGATTAACTCATAATCTGTTGAGTGTTAGCCAAATTTGTGACAATGGTTTTGATGTAGTCTTCACATCACAAGGCTACAAAATTCTCAAAGGTGCCAAACAAGTCATTGCCTCAGGTTTGAGAACTAAAGGTAATATTTATAATCTGCATGGGTCTACTAATGAGTACAAAAACAACTTATGTTTTATGAGTCAAATTGAGGAAAGTAAACTCTAGCATAGGAGGTTGGGACATATAAACTATGATAACTTGGTCAAAATTAGTCATAATAAAAATGTTAGACATATGCCTGTTCTTTCCAAGCCTGAAAATCTGGTTTGTAAAGAATGCCAACAAGGCAAACAAACAAGAAATGTTTATAAGTCCAAAGAACAATTTGCTACAGAACCCCTTCAGTTAGTACACACTAATTTGTGTGGTCCAACCAGGACAAAATCCTTGAATGGTGAAAGGTATTTTATGTTATTTATAGATGATTATACAAGAATGACTTGGGTTGCTTTTTTAAAGCATAAATCTGAAGCTTTAGAAAAATTTAAGATTTTTAAAAGCATGGTAGAACGTGAATCAGATCTAAAGCTGAAATGTCTAAGATCAGATAATGGTGGAGAATATACTACCACTGCTTTTCTTGAATACTGTGAAAAACATGGAATAAAGAGGCAGTTTTCAGCTCCTAGAACACCTCAACAAAATGGGGTGGCTGAAAGAAAGAATAGAACAGTAAAAGAAATGGCAAGAACTATGCTTCAGGATGCTGGTCTATCAAATGCTTTTTGGAAAGAAGTTGTTCATACAGCAGTTTATATTTTAAACAGAGTTTAAATAAGGGTCAAAACCAGGTACACCTCCTATGAACTTTGGTATGGTAATACTGCTAATGTATCTTATTTTAAAATATTTGGCAGTAAATGTTATATAAGGAAAGAAGATCATCTAGGCAGTTTTGAGTCAAGATGTGATGAAGGGATTTTCTTAGGATATTCAACTCACAGCAAGGCTTATAAATGTTATAATAAGAGGTTAAAGAGAATAGTTGAAAGCTCTAATGTGAAAGTGGTTGAGAATTTGTAGCAAGAACAGCAACCACACTTTCAACATGTTGAAGGAATCATCCAAGAAGAGTCAAATACAAAAGAAGAGTCAGAAAGATCTGAAGAAGAATTAGATCCAGAAACTTCACAAGGAAAGTCTGTAAGTCCTCAAGTTGAGACTCCTTCTAAAACCTCTATTTATACTCCTTCTAAAAGATTGTTACAAAAGAATCACCCTAGTGAACATGTCATTGGTGATTTAGACTCTGGCATACAAACTAGAAGAAAAACTGCTCAAGCAAATCAGCAGGTTCATATATGTTTAGTATCTCAACTAGAACCTAAAACCTATACTGAAGCTAGTCAAGATGACTTGTGGGTTCAGGCTATGTTAGATGAGCTAGCTCAAATAGAGAAAAATAACACTTGGGAACTTGTCCCAAGGCCTAAAGATAAAAATATTATTGGGGCTAAATGGGTTTTCAGAAATAAACTTGATGAAAATGGTATTGTTGTTCGAAATAAAGCTAGATTGGTTTGTAAAGGCTACTCTCAGATAGAAGGTATTGATTTTGATGAAACATTTGCTCCTGTAGCAAGACTAGAAGCAATCAGAATGTTTCTTGCATATTCTGTTTACAAAAACTTTAAAGTCTATCAAATGGATGTTAAGATAGCCTTTTTAAATGGAGACCTAAAAGAGGAAGTTTATATGGATCAACCAGAAGGTTTTGTTAACAAGGATAAGCCACATCACGTTTACCGATTAAGAAAGGCTCTTTATGGCCTTAAACAAGCTCCTCGAGCTTGGTATGCCAAATTAGATCAACACTTGCAATCTCAAGGCTTCACAAGAGAGGGAGCTGACAGTAATTTGTATTTTATGACTAAAAATGATCACATCTTGATAGTAGTTGTATATGTTGATGACATAATATTTGGCAGTGATGATGATGAACTCAGTTTATATTTTCCACAGGTCATGACTACAAAATTTGAGATGTCCATGCTGGGGGAACTCTCATTTTTCCTTGGTCTTCAAGTTTCTCAGCTCAAAGCAGGTATCTTTCTTTCTCAAACCAAATATGCAAAAGACATGTTGAAAAGATTTCAGATGGATGCATGTAATCCTGTCAGTACTCCTATGGAAACTGGTTGCAAATTAAGTGCTGAAGGTGATAAACCTGATATTGATCATACTTTTTATCGATCTATGATAGGCAGCTTGTTATACTTAACTACCACTAGACCTGACATAATGCATGCTGTCTGTTTAGTTGCTCGTTTTCAATCTGCTCCTAAGCAAGCTCATCTCAATGCAGTCAAGAGAATCTTTAGATATATACAAGGCACCCTTGATTTTGGTCTTTGGTATCCTCGACATTTAGATTTCACACTGATAGCATATACAGATGCTGATTGGGTAGGTAGTCTAGATGATAGAAAAAGTACTTCTGGTGGTGCTTTCTTTCTTGGTGGATGATTAGTTGCTTGGCATAGTAAAAAGCAAGACTCTATTTCTCTTTCCACAGCTGAGGCTGAATATATTGCTGCTATAGCATGTTGCACTCAGATTCTCTGGATGGTTCAGACCTTGACTGATTACCAGGTTCATGTTTGTAAGCCTATTAGAATTTTATGTGACAATGTTAGTGCTATTAACATCTCCAAAAATCTTGTGATGCATTCTCGTACCAAGCACATTGATATACGATATCATTTTCTTCGAGATAAGGTGCTCCTCAATGAGGTCATCCTGGACTATGTTTCTTCTGCTACTCAAGTGGTTGATATCTTTACTAAGCCACTTCTTCGCTCTGTCTTTGAAGGTCTCCAGGATCAACTTGGGGTGCTTTCATTTGCCTCTCTGTCTTAATTCTTCTTTGCTCAAGGTTTCAGGGGGAGTTTCCGTCTTTGTCCCCTGATTACCCTTTGTCCCTGATGATAAAAAGGGGGAGATAGTACTGTTTTGTTCAGATCTGTTCTTGAGCTATTGTGGCTGTTGTTTTGCTATATACTGTGGCTGTTTTGTTGTTCCTTCCTTCTCTACTATGGTTGTTTTTAGTGATCTGGGCTGGTTGGAGCTGTGTGGTTCGTATTTCTTTCTGAGCTGTGAACATTGTGTGTTTTTCTCATCATGGTCAAAGGGGGAGTGTTGTTGGTCTCTCTGCTGTTTTGTTGTCCCTAATGCTCAAACACACATGTTGGATATTGTTTGGTGGATATTGTTTTGTGGCTCTCTGTCTGATCATATGCATCTCTGATAATGCTATGCAAAGTTGATCATATGCACGTTGGCAATATAGGTTATATACCTTTTCTCAGTAATAACAGGTTTATCATTCTCCAATTTTTGGTGGCATTATTGGCATTTGCCACTTTCTTCACTATCACCTGGGGTGGCATTACATAATGTTGAGAACAGCTATTTCATTTGGTATGTTATCACAAAGGTGGTCATTGCTCTTTCTTTTAACACTTCCTTGGTTCAAGCTTCGGTCAACATGATTGTCTTTGAACACCGCATTATCATGTATATTAATGTTTTCTTCTTTAGTGGTATGCTTGGGCTCTTTTCTGACATTGGACATTGCTAGCTAATGTTATTTGTTTTTGTTTGACACATGACATGGCAGCGTTTCTTTTGAAAGCGTATCTTTTGAAGTGGCCCACCATGTAACATCTTCTATTCTTTGGCACTTGTAGTTTGTTTACTTCTCAAATAAATTTGCTAAGGCAAAAGGCATTAGTGTGTTTTTGAGTACATGTCACCGGTTTCTCTTAAAAGTGACTTGGAGCACCGGTCACTTGAGTGATGAAAGAAAATGAAGGCACAAGACATTAGTTTGTTTTATTTCGAGCAAAGTTTTTGTTGTTTAGGGTTTCATACCCTACGCCGTCATGATGTAAAGAAAAGGTTTTGATCTCAGCTGTGGTTCTGTTTTGGATCTCCTATCTTACTCAATAATGATGGAAAAGAAAAAGGAAGTTTCGGTCCGTCAAAGGCTCCAGTTGACTTCGGCACAACAGGTGATATTGTTTGATTTTGTTTCTGTCAGTTATGATATCTTTTGGCAGTTTCACGAGGAAATGTTTTTTCTTCCTCATCCAGTTTTTGAATATTATCATTGCTTTGTATAAAGGTATTCTGGGTTTTATGCATGGTATATATGGAAACACCGACATCTTCTATTAGGGTTTATTAAACGGCATTCATTTTGCTGTGAAATGGATTATTTTTTGGATACAGTTTCAACAGTTTTTAAAAGTGCTTTCTTCTTGTTCAAACTCCGGTTAGGGTTTGGTCAAATGTTTACCAAATCTACTCTATTTTGGTTTAACAATGATCTATCCTTGTTCTCAGTGACTGTCAATTTATGACAGTTAAATGGTTTTACTACAATGCAACTTTGTATTAAATGATTCGGTTATGGGTTCTACAGAAAACTATTTTTACCCTGTTACAAAGAAAAAAAGGGGAGCAAAATGCAGTTATTTTCTGGTACTCGCATTATGTAAGTGATCTTGTATATATAGTGTAAATAATGCAGAATATAATATGGGTTTTGTATATGTGCATTGTAGACACTATATATTCGGTGTGGAATTGTAATGACATAGAGTATCCCTCTGTATTAGAATATTTTTTGATGTGGATAACAGATGCCAGTGAGGCAATGCTATAAATGCCAGTGAGGCAACATGTTTTAGCCAGTGAGGCAATATTATTTAGCCAGTGAGGCCTGTAAATCAGTGAGATTGTTTTCTAAGCCGGTGAGGCAATTTTTTCAAGTGGTTTTATGCCAGGGGCTTTCCACTCAGGACAAATTATTGTGTCATTTTGTTTCTGTGAGATGCTCTCGATCTACCATTGCATATTTCAATTTTTTTTTTAATTCCAGTATAGTTTTCTTTGGCTTATGAACATACAGTTGATTCAAATAAAGATATTCTGTCTTACAGTTGATTCAAGTAAAGATATTCTGTGCAATTAAGAAACTGAGATTGTTTTGAAACATAAAGTTTTTCAGATACTGATTCACCCCCCCCTCTCAGTATCTACACCACTCTAACAGTTCTGCATGTAGAAGATATTAGGGCATATATTCATGTGAATATTGAAGAATTTGGGGAATCTAAGTTGGTTGATATCTATCACAAGCATTTGATAGATAACTCATTTGAACTCAAAACTCAGTTTTAAGCTGTCCAGAAAAAACATTTTGCTTAGTGCATTCATTTCCCCTATTTTTCAGAAGATGAATGGGTCTGGTATATCCTGAGCAGAATGCATGACAACTTCATGTGGTTGAACAGACTGTTTAAGATCACTAAGGATGCCATTAGGGCTGTAACTGGATTACACTCAATCGGTGAAATGCCTATGCTCAAATCTGTCAAGAACCAAATTGTCAGTGAGGCTACTGGATCAAAGTTTGATAAAAGAGCTATGACTATTAAGGATATCACAGATTCGGATATCAAGTTTGCATCAATGATAATTGGATATAAGATATATCACTCCAGCAGGGAGAATTCTGTTTCTGAAACTGCTATATATTCTACTTATGAAATGTTGAGGAAGAATGTAGACTATGATCTTTGTGAGCTCCTTCTGAACCAACTATTGGGGAATCTATAAAAGATAAAGAAGGATAAGAAGAACTCCTTCAAATACAGTGGTTTGATACTCTGTCTTTTCTTTTATTACATGAATGAGCTTCCTAGATCCAGTGGCTGGGTATGGCAGAATGATAGGCCAGTAGCCATTCAGATCAGAGATTATATACATGGGCTTGGTGATGCCAAGGCACATAATACAGCTCTCTGGGGATATTTCAAGAATTTTCAAAACATGATGCAAGCAAGAGAGAGAATTCCCCAATCTCTTGTTCAGAAATACAAAGACACAGTATGCTTTATGGTAGAGACTGATCAGTGCCTAATGGAGGCAGTAGAACCAAGAACAATATGGATCATGCCAATGGGGTATGAGGTGGATGAGAAAATCGTAGAGCTGCATGTTTAGCACATGTTGAGTCAACCAAAGGATCCTAAAGCAAAAAGGTTTGGAACCTTTGAAGAATTAAGTATAAAAATCCATGTAGAACTCAGACAACCAGAGATGAAGAGAAAAGTGAGAAAAGAGGTAGAAGATTTTGCCAAGAGGCATGGAATCTCAAAAGAGGCACTTGATGCACATAGAGAAAAGATGGAAAGGGCAGAGAAAGAAGCAGAAAAGGAAAGTGATCCGGTAGAAGCCCCCTCCCAGACCAGATCCTCTAAGAGGTCTACACCTACAACTGCTAAGACCTCAAAGGCATCAAAATCGGAAGCAAAATCATCTGGTAAAGGAGTAAAGAGAACCAAGTTAAAGGCAACAAGGTCTTACACAAGCCAAAAGGATGAAGAAGAGATAGAATCAGATGAGGAAGTAAAGAAGATGAAGAAGAAGAAGAAAATATCCAGTGAAACCAAGGAGGCAGAAGCAGAAGAGTTTGTTGAAAGGGCCACCCTGTCCTTAGATGATATAGTTAAGGCAATCACTGTGGATGAAAATCTGAAGCCATTAATAGAATTTTATGATGAATACAGTGAAGTTGATCAAAAGATTCTGCAGGATGCCACAGTTAAGTATCTAAACATTTACAACAAGGCCTTCATTGAGATGTATCTTTGATTCCTAAAAGCCTTGAGAAGGAACTTGAAATGAGGAAGAATAATGCCAAAGAGAAGGATATGGAGATCCAGGAATAGATAGCTATTCAGCTTTATCCCTCCATCACTCCTAAGTAGAAGAGTATGATCTTCAAAGATTGTAAGGATGAATTCCAGAGCAAAGCTAGAATGAATCAGCTTATGCTCAGAAAAACTAATGAAGTAGCAAAAGAGACAGAAGAGATCCTTTGGAATGCATACAAAAGATTTAACATTCCTATTATAGAGGACTTAGGCGATGATCCCTCAGCTACAGATATTGAAGAAGAAGCTACTGAGATAGTAGCAGAAGAGGTTAAGGAGACAAGGGAAGATAAAGGTAAGGACTTGGAATCCTCTGCTCTAGAAGAGGTGGCCCATGAACAAACAAATATCTCTCCTCTGGTTTCCCCTATAGTCTCTGGATCTAAAGGAGAAGAAAGAATAGAGGAGAAAGAAGAAGAAGCGAAAGGAAGAGAAGAAAGTCAAGCTGAGAAGAACATAAGTGATAGTGCAGAAGAGAAGAAATCTCTGTCTCCGGCAAGAGACACTGTAGAAACTGTTAAAGATTTCTTGACAAAAGAAATGTTGGAGATTGATGAACCGAAGTTACTTCAAGGTCCATTTAACTTTGACTCTCTCTCCCCAGTTCAAACAATGAAGATAGCTTCATTTGCCAATGCAAAGGCAAAAGAAAAACTCCTGAAGTCTCACATGGAAGACTATGAGCTAATAGAAGTTGCATCCGGCATTTTAGAAAAGATCATGCCATCTTTTCAGAAGGATCCCTCAGCCTCCTCATCCGGTAATCTCAAATCTCTAGTCAATAGTGTTAGAACACATTTTGATTCCCTAGAGAAGTCAGCAGAAGATAAGGTCTGGAAGGAATTCTTGGCAAAAAGATTATCAGAGGTACAAGGGTTAATAGCTAATGATAGGAGAAATATGAATATTGGGATAAAGAGCTTGGAAAATGCTCTTAAAGATGGAGGAGATGTATACAAATTTTGTATATCCTGGACCATAGTAACAACGGATATTGAGAAGAAAGTAAAAGAACAGGAGGACAAACTGACAAATCTATCAAAGAATTTTGATCCTCTCTCATCTTCCATAATAAATCAAGAATGTCAGACTATTGCAGTCTTGAATGAAATCAAAAAGCTGGAGAAGGAAAAGAAAAATAGAATAAGTAGGTTGGGTGCACTCAGAGGGATAATTATCCCTAAGTTAGAGGCCATGCATGAGGCCATAAAAGAAGCCCAGATCACAGCCCGGACCAATGATCCGATAGATCTAAAAAGGGCAGATGTGTTTGCATTCCTGTTAAGTGGTCATATATCAATTTTGGACAGAATGAAGCAAAGTTGGGCAACAAAATTTGTCCAATTGAAGACAACTTTTGCAGACTTTCTTCAGTATATGTAAGTATGCCATATGTATATACTTATGTGGCCAAGTATAGTTGAAATTTTGAAAATTTTAGTATGTGAATCCTACCCTTTGCCATTGATGTCAAAGGGGGAGTGAAGAGTAGTGAAAAATGAGGAATTCAGCTAAGGGGGAGCTCCAAAAAATGTGCATAGAGATAGAGCATCAGCTAAGGGGGAGTATAGTGTGACACTTAGTCATTTTTCACTAAGTTTTGCCATCAATGCCAAAGGGGGAGATTGTTGGCAAGAGACACATTGGAGCTTCATGATTGTTGTCATTGATGGCAACAAAGTTCATCCCACACATCCGCAGGACATGGTGTGTCTATACCGGAAGTCAGATTGAAGAATGTTGTGGTCCAGTAAGCAAGAATAGAATATGTGGAAAGGTTTGACAGTCAGGTCCGGATCTCTTAGAGGAAGTATTTCAGTGAAGTACGGATTTGGTGAAGCCAAGAGGAGTACCTTGACTAATAGACTCTAGGAATTGAGCCTCCGGTGATGAAAGAGTAAAGAGATATAAGCATTCAAGTATTAGGGTCCGGTTTGATAGAACAGACAGAGGAAGAACTGATAGGCAGAGCATCAGAAGTTATTCCAGATGAGATGTTGATGGTGATAAAGATTCCTAAGGTATCTTTCATGATTGGCCGAGTTATTAGATGACTTCTATAAGTTTCTTTTTGATCCGCTTCACTTGGGAAGCAAGGATTCAACTGACAGACTAAAGTTTGAGATAATATTGACTATTTCGGATGCCGACTAGAAAAGTGTTGAAATCACTTGTGCGGATATATATACAAGATGGATTTAAATGTGAAGGTGTGTGTCATGTAAGAAGTTGAAGTGCGAATAAAAGTAGAATAGTATAAAAGGCAGAAAAAAAGGTTCAAAATGTAAGAGGACAGCAACACTTAAGGAGAGAAGAATGAAGTGCAGCAGATTAGTCTATTGAGCTTAACCAGAATTAAACTTCAGCATGTGTGGATGCTTCTCATCAGTTCAAGTTTTCTTCATGTATACAGTAAGTCTTTTGTAGGCAGTGAGCCTCTTGTGAGCAGTGTGCTCAGGCAGTAAGCCCTAAGTGGCAAGTGCCATTTTGTATATTCTATTCTTCTAATAGACAATAATATCTTGGGTTAATCACCCCATGGTTTTTCCCTTAACAGGGTTTCCACGTCAAAATCATTGTGTCATGTGTATTGGTGTTATTTCCATTTCATGATTATGCTTGCTTATTTAATCTAATGTTACATTAACTGTTAAGAAAGCATAGAAAGTTAAAATTATTAGGATAATTGATTCACCCCCCCTCTCAGTTATCAACACTCAATAATGCTTCTTTAGCTCGAATGTTGTATTCATCTTCTCTAATTTCATCTGGATTTGTAGGACCATTCTACGGAGGAGTATACTTATTCTTAGTTACCAACCAATAAGGATCACCCATTCATTACAAATGACACTCCATGTGATTCTTCCAAATAGAGTAATTTGTTCCATCAAATCTCAAACTGTCCTAGATCTCCTCAAGCAGTCAAGCTTCTTTTAGAGGAACTGGCTCTGATACCAATTGTTGAAATTAGGGCAAACAACTGAGAGGGGGGGTGAATCAGTTGTCACAAAATTTTATCTTTTGTTGCATTTAATCTTCTTTACCAATTATTAATAGATTAATGATATAACCATGAAAGCATAAATCAACAACACATGAGAAGAAACATAATCAACACACATAACACTAGGATTTTTACATGGAAACCTGGTTAAGGGAAAAACCATGGTGGGGGTTAACCCACAAGATTTATTCTCTGTTAAAAGAATAGAAAAATGGGAAGGCACCTGCCTTCGGGCACACTGCCCAGAGCTCATTGCTCCAAGAGACTCACTATCTACAAAAGTATTCACATGGTTAACACTGAAAGGTTGAACTGAGAAACAACATCTTCTCCATGCCAAGGTTCAGTTCCATTGAAGCTCACAACACCTTTGCTCTACCCCCAAACACTTCTTTGCTACCTTTGCATCTTCACACCAATTCACACATTTACATGAATTCATTACACTTATTTATACATGACATCAACTTTGGAATGAACATCAAAGTTGGCCTTACAATCATCTATCTGGAACATTCTCCAAGATAGGCATTACAAGCAATTACAATCAAAAGAATTGACTTAATACAAAATGCTACATGCGGACCACTACATTGTTGGCCAAACATTGCTGGGACTCAAATCTTCCTCGAACAACATGCCACGCTCCATAGAATTTCTTTTAGATCATCTGCAACATGCACAAAGCATCCGGTTGGCCAAGATTAGAAAGAACAAAACACCCAAGGAGAAATCTTCAACCATGAGCTCAATCCTCAATGCGAACCACCAACACAATAGGCACACAATCTAGAGACCTCCATAAGCACAATGAAATCAACAAGAACAACCACACCACCTCAAATCACCAGAATCACTTGCATCTTCATTCAAGAACTTAATAACACTAATTGTCATGACTATCACACTAGAAAGATTTCTTGCGGACCTCCAAACCACGAACCACTTGAGTTGAGGATACACACCAACATCCCAAACATACCTCTAGAACCACAGACCATAATATTCCAATGCAGAGCAATCTGGACCAAATTCCTGTCACTTTGTTACCTCTAAACAACTGTAAAACTTGATTCTACTCAGATAGCCATAACTTCACCGATCCTCCATGCGGACCTCTCAAATCTTAACTAGAGCAACTTCAGACAATCCTCTACAAAACCCTTTAATCTACAAACTTTGATGTTCATTTCACTAGGAATGTGGAGCAATCTACTTTACTAAATTGCATTGTCTTCACTGTTTCTAACAAAGAGATATGTTGACATCAATGACAACACATCATAGGCACATATTTATAAAAATTATGTGGGTTCACCCCAACTCAAAAGAATTTCTTGGACTACTACCATATATACTTTGGAATGGAGATTAACTAGTACTTCTATTAATGAAATTGTTGTATACGAACTCCACGTGTGGTGACATCAAATCCCATCCCTCGGCATTATCACCTACCAAGCATATTAGTAGGTTGCATAAAATCCTATTCACCACCTCTATTTATCCATCAGTTTATGGATGATGTGTAGAACTAAATTTCAAATCAGTCTTCAACTTCTTCCATAAAGTCCTCCAAAAATACCCAACAAACTTGGTATCTTGATCTGAAACTATTATTTTTGGTAGACCATGTAGTCTTACCACCTCTCTAAAAAATAATTTTGCAACATGAACAACATCACTAGTCTTATGTCATGGAATGAAGTGTGCCATCTTTGAAAACCTGCCAACCACCACAAATATGGAGTCATGTCCTCTCTACATTCTCAGAAAACCAAGAACAAAATCCATGTTGATGCCTTCCCACAGTCTCTCTGGTATAGGTAACAGTTGATACAACCTTGTATTCTGACATACCCCTTTGGCCATCTGACATATTCTGTAGCTTTACACAAATTTCTTCACATCCTAGTGCAACTGTGGCTAGTAGTAATTCTCACTAACAAGAGAAATGGTCTTATCTTAACCAAAATGTCCTACCAATCCTCCACTATGCTTCTCCTTGATCACATTCTCTCTCATAGAACTCCTTGGAATGCACAATTGGCTTCCTTTGAATAGCCTACCATCTTGGATCATGAAATCCAACCACCTTGTCCTATTTAAAGTAATATGTTCCAAACAAGCTTTCCAAGCCTCTACAAAATCTGGATCTTTAAGATACAAACTTTTGAGTTCATTAAACCCAACAACCTCTATCTTCATATTTGTCAACAATTTTTTCCTTCTGCATAAGGCATCTACAACTCTATATTTGATCTTCCACTCCTGTTCTTAAAAAAAAAGTATAACTCTGCAAAAACTCAACCCATTTTAAGTGCCTCTAATTCAACTTCCCTTGACTATTAAGTTATTGTAAAGCTTGATGATCAGTATATAGAATAGACTCTTTTAACAACAAATAATGTCTCCATTTCTTCAAATTCTGAAATATGGCAAAAAATTCTAATCATAGAAAAAATACTTTTTCTTGGCATCATTAAGCTTCTCACTAAAATAGGCAATGGACTTAGCTTCTTGACTAAAAATAGCTCCTATGGCACTACCACTAGCATCACAATCTACTTGAAATACCTTGTTGTAATCTACAAGTGCCAAAACAGGTTGCTCTGTGACTTTCATCTTCAACATATCAAAACTCTTCACTACTCGTGTGCTCCACTTGAACTCTCTTTTATCTCCTCTCATTTCAGTTAGTGGGGCACAAATGCTACTAAAATTCTTGACAAACTTCCTATAAAAACTTGCCAAACCATAAAAATATCTTACCTCTGTAGCACCTCTTGGTGTGGACGATTCAATAATAGCCCTTACTTTTTCTGGGTCCATCTTAAGACCCTCCGTTGAGACAACAAATCCCAGGTATACCAACTCCTTTACAAAACTAAATTTCTTCAAATTAATCAACAAATTCTCCTCCCTCAACTTCTCTAAAACTCTTTTGATATGCATCAAATGCTCTTCCCAAGTCTTACTAAAAATCAAAATGTCATCTAAGTAAATAATAACAATCTTTCCCAAAAACTCTTTCGATACCTCATTCATGAGCCACATGAATGTGCTTAGTGCATTGGTCAGCCCAAATGGCATGACTAACCACTCATACAAACCTTCCTTTGTTTTGAAAGTTGTTTTTTGTTTGTCTTCTTCTTGGATTTGGATTTGGTGATATCTGCTCTTTAAATCTATCTTTGTGAAGTACTTGGCTCCACTCAGGCAATCCATTATGTCATCCACCATTAGAAATGGAAACTGATACTTGATCACGATCTTATTGATGGCTCTCAAGTGTGTACATATTCTACATTCTCCATCATTCTTTGGTGCTAGTACTCCATGTATCACAAATGGACTTAGGATCTCCCTTATCATCCCTTTCTTCAAAAACACCTGAACTTGTCTATTCATCTTCTCATTCTCTACAAAGGTCATTCTATGGGCTGCCTTATTTGGAAAAATAGCTCAGACTGATATCAAATATATAAATTTGGTGACTTCTCTTCCTCACTGGAAGAAAACCTTCTAGTATATTATTAGATACAATATCTTGAAATTCTTCCAACATATCTAAGACTTCTACTGGTACATCTCCACATTCCTCCTTTTTGATCTTAGGGATCAATGCATAACACATATGCACTCATGCCTTATACCATCCAAAAATTTCCTACGATCAACCAAACAAATCCTAGCACTACTACATACCTTCTCTTATATCTCCTTTAAGGGCTTCAATTTGTGGGAAGCCCCATCTTTAGTTAGGGTATAGGTGTTTGCATGGCCATCATGTACTATATGCCTATCAAACTGCCATCACCTCCCTAATAATATATGACCAGCATCCATAGGCATGATGTCACACAGTACCTCATCATGGTAATTCTCAATCTTGATCTTTACTAAGCATTGCTCATTGACCAAAGATCTAGGATCATTTTGCAACCATAAAATCTGATACGGATGCAGGTGTCTCCTTCTCCCCAACTGTAATTTGTTAACTGTCTCTTTTGAAACAATATTATTAGTACTACCACTATCAATGATAACATCACAATATTTAGCTCCAACTTTACATCTAGTGCAAAACAAACTTTTCCTCTAAACTGGCTCCTTCTCCTCATTCAATAAGGCTCTCCTTATGACAAGAGATTCTCCTCTTTCTGCATCTTCTGAATGCTCTTATTTAGAATCTTCATCTACATGTGCAACTTGTGCATTACCCTTGGGTCTTCTATTTGTCCTTCCTTGATGTTACAGACACTCGTATGCTTGATGTCCTTCTCCACATTGGAAACAAGTTCCTTGTCCATGTCTTCCTCTTCCTCTTTATTCACCATTATTTTGGTCTTGAGGGTGGTAGGCATTATCTCCTCTATGATTATGACTAGTAATTGATTCTTCATTCTTCTTTTGATCTTCATTTCGACTTCCATAGGATCTTCCACCCGTCTTTCCACCATGACCTCTTCCTCTTTGTTTGTTTTCAAATCTTTTATTCAACTTCTCTTCCACCTTCAAAGAAAATTGGTATGCATCTTCTACGGTGGTCATTCTGACTAGGATCAACTCCTCTTGAATACTTGGCATCAACCCATTAATGTAACTGTTGATGCTTAGAATTGCGCTCTTTCCAACACCAACATGGGAAGTTTTAGGTATGTGGGATTTGTGACCTGAAACGACCTCCAGAGTTTAAAGAAGCTGGCTCTTCTTTATCTCAAAGTGTTTTGGGAAAAGGGATAGAATTAAACAGAATCACAACTGCAACTGAAAAGAAAACTAAACTATGGTGATGCTCCTGAATGTGATTTTGTTTCTCAACACTAAGCACAATGAAGCTATCTTCAGGATTCAGTTACATTAAAGAGCAAATAATGCATGATCAATGTAAAAGATGAAAAACAAATAGAATCAAAGGCTCACAACTTAGAAGATTTTGCAATAACACAGAAAATATCAGCAAAGGCACAGAACTCAGTCTTCTTATTAATTTTCCAATCACATAAAAGGCACTAATGTATGCACAGTTATACAAACTTTCTAAAACAAGAAAACAGAACAAAGGCAAATGATATCACTAGTCACTACAAAAGATCTTCAAACTTCTCTTAAATCTCTGATAACAATCTGTGATGCAGAAAAACCTCTATATCTCCTATGTTATATATCTTTAAACTGCGATCTGAACCCATATTTATAGCGTAGAACTAGCTCAAAAATTGCCCGCACGATCAAATCTCAATGCCCTAACTGAACTGGGACTTAACTAGAAGTGTCTGATAGAAAATATATTTCAGATATGAAACGGTTAGCCCCTTCTTCAAGTTTATTGGCTGAAAAAAGATACATGTAACTCCCTGCACTCAGAATCAGGTAGGGACACCTAGCAGTTTCTGATAGTCTTTGCGACTATAAACCCTTGGGACTGCTGGCGCGCGTACGCACCCCTTTCTTGAAACTCCTTCATCTTTCCGGAACAATAGGAAACTAGCACGTGGCATTCTCCGCTGCAATGAGAAATAAAACCCTTAAGACAGATAGCATCTTCCGCATGCCTTAATTGAAAAAACTGCTTCATTATTCAAGGAGCACTAGAAAATGACACTTGGCAATGTCCGCGGCACTTTCTTGAGATATGTGGTGATTTCTGGTTTACTTAGAGTCTTTATTGTGTCTCTATATCAGGAGTGCTCTGGCCTTGACATCTGTCATGGTCCGCTGCGCTGAAACTCAATTGATTACCAAAAATGGGACCCACAACACTCCATGCCCGAGCAACTTCAAAAAAAGGAACAGGGACAGGTGGTGCTTTCCGCTGCACTTAGCAAGTGATACGTGGCGGCTTCCGCTGCACTTGAGAGACTGTAGATACCTTTAGTGAGTTCTGCGGAAGATGACACGTGGTGGCTTCTACTGAACTTTGACAAACTATAGAAACATTTAAGACTCATAAGGTTCACATGGATGGTGACACACGTCGTGCTCCGCTGAAACTTTAGAAACATTATCGGGGCCCACCAACAGTCTTTACTTAGCAATGAAACAGAAGAAGGAACTTACGGATGTCGACACTTGGCGCACTCCGTGGAAATTATATGGGACACGTGGCACCTCCCATGTAACTTTAAGAAACTTTTAAGAAACTCTCCGCATCTACCACTTGGCACCTTCCACTGAAACTTTAAGAAACATTAAAAATGGGGCCCACCAGACTCACTTTTGTAACATAAAAGGGGCTTTCAAAACTTAGAGAAACAGAAATGGATGCTGACACTTGGCACACTCTGCCTCAATGCAAAAGATACATGGCACTCTCCGCACCACTTAGAGAAACTTTATAATGTGTCCCGGCTGCTGACACTTGGCGGCTTCCACTGCACTTTGGGACTTAGGCAAAATTTACAAAATAAACCCCGCGCGCCCGCACTCTGTATCAAAAACCTCACTATCAAAACTAAAACGCGCAGAGACCTTGCACAACTGAAACTCAAAAACAAAATGTAGAGTATTTTACTCTACAGTAATCGGCTACCTTCTCCTTGTTTGCCTCTACATGGCCTGTTCTGATAATAATCTTATAAAATTCTTCTATGTACTCCTTAACAGACTTGTTACCTTGTTTCAATCCTTACAACTTATTCAACAACTCCAACTCGTGGTCCATAGGAATGAATTACTTCTTTAGTTTATCCACCATATGATCCCATCGGGTGATCTTTCCTTTTCCTCTTCTATTTCTCTCTAACTAGACCTCTTTCCACCAAATATTTGCATGTCCCTTCAACATTGTTTTTGCAAACTTGACCCATTCTAGATCCTCCACCTCTTCATACTTGAAATATTCCTCCATATCATTTATCCAATCAATGAGCTCTTTTGAATTCAAATCTCTAGAATAGGTGGAAACTTCAACCCTAGGCCTCTTTCCAATCTTTGAAATAACCCTCAACAACCTATATTGCTCAGGATCTCCTGCAACACCTTGTTCTTCCTCAAATGACTCTTCTTCAGTTTCATCTTCACTTTCTTCTCTTCTCCTTGGATCAAACTCTCTTTCTAGATCCACTTGTAATGCATCGATTTGCCTTTGCAAGGCTCTAAAACCCTCTTTTGTCAAAGCATTTCTCCCACTGCCACAATTTCTTCGTGGAGGCATTTTGATCACTACAGCAAACCCACAACCTCAGGTTTTGGTGCAAACTACCTCACAGTTGGTGATTTGTCTACACACTCAAGAACCCTTGCTCTGATACCACTTGATGAAGGGCTACTCCACCCAACATGCACGCATGAAACAACATCATAGATTCCCACCAAAAATGTGGGGAATGAAATCAAGCAACTTTTATTTCTTTAGTAAAATAGAATACAAAATCCAGTATTACATGCTATAGCAACATGGGTTGTTTCACAATAGAGAAAATCTTACTCTATCAAAGATTTCTACAATCTGGAGCCACAACTGTACATATGGAACCATCCTTTGTAACCTTTTTGTTTCCCCTTTTTATTTGACACCAATAACTTCCACACCACTTCTCCACTACCTTCTTGAATGTTCTAGAAAGTGTAACTCCCCTTTTTGGGTGCCAAGTCCAGCTGTCTATTTTCCCGCCCAAGCAATTGTCAATTTGAAATTTTGTAACACAACTTCTGAGGGCCATACTTTTGAACCGGGCATCCGATTGAAACACACAAGGCATTGGAAAGCTCGTGAAGAGGTCTACAACACACAAAATAATCTAAAGATGATTTTGTCCACTTTTTGAACCACAACAAGGCTTCTAAAGGCCTCAAATTTGAATATGAAGTTCATCAGAAGCAATTTTCCAAGATAGAAACTTTAATATCTCTCAAAATATAAATGATATTCAGATGATTTCTTCACCATTTTTTAATTTTTACAATTCTGCTTCTTGGGGTAAATTTTTTAGGTCCATACGTACCCAAATAGGCCAACTTACTAAAAAATAGTAGGTTACTATTTTTAGCTTTTCTGAACTTCTGACAGACTTGAACCATTGAAGTGTCAACATGGACTCCAACACAACTAAAGAAACCTACAAAAACAAAGAAATTCAAAATAACTTCAAATATATTTGGGTGATGCAAGATTGCCCTTACACCACTGGATGCTCCTGTATCAGGTTTACACCTTCATAGATGTCAACATCATGGAATATACCATCATCCTCACCAAGTGTTGTCTACTAGGGTATACTTTAAGAAATACCCATTTGAAAATTTGATAAAAACCCTAGTGAATCCACTACAAAGAAGTATAATATCCTAGGAAATCTTTCATTTTGGAAATCAAATTTTAGAGTGGATGGCAATATTTAATCCTTGTAGCAATTTTTTTGGTGATTTAGTGATTAATTTTTCTATTAATATTTAACTTTTATGATGATTCAATGTCTGAATTTCCTATAAATACATAATTGTTAAACAAAGATGTTAAAATGGGGCAAGTACAAAAAATAAAAATTAGCTCTTGATATACTAGGGAAATTAGGGCCCAAATTTTTATATACAATAGTGTGATATATGTCTATTTTAAATAATTAAAGTTTCTAGCTTGAGGCGATTTTGTTTCAAGATTAGGGAAAATCTATCAAATATGACAAAAATTGCACACTTCTAAAGAGCCTAAAAATAGTTAAATTTGGGGGGTAGAAATGAAAAAATAGCCAAATTCCTTAGTGTGCTTAACTAATTGAGCTACAATCCTTTGGTTGGGCATACTAGGTTTAAAAATGTACTGAAAATTGTTCCTACAATGGGTCTAGTAGTAGGACAAAGACCTTTAGTTGTTAGAATAAATAGTGGAATGACCAAACCTAATCCCATTGTAGGCACAATTAAAAATTAGTTTGTTTAATATTTTATAAAGCTAGTTGCTACAATAACTACTATAAGTTACACAAACTTTGAGTGCTTCAATACAAAACATATTAACACAAAATATGCCAAACTAGAATTACATATGTTCCACAAGTGGTTCCACCATAATCACCAGTATGTGTTTATCATAAGATATCCACAAAATTACCTAAATATAAAGAAACTAAGATATATTCGCAAGTGTGAGATCCTATTATATAAAAAGTGTAATAGCAACAAAATTGAAGGTGAGTTTATGCATAGCCATGTTGTTAGATTGTACGCACACTTGTTATGGTAAATATGATCACACTCAATCTATTGTTGACTATATTACAAGTTGAAGAATGCCTTACTCAAGCAGTTTTATATTCTAAAGTTTGAGCACAAAAATATCGATGCATTAAAGGATATTAAGGAGTTACTTGAGATGTACAAGTATATGATTCTTAGTTCAATACATTAGAGTCTATGATGTCTTATGAGTTAAATATAATGCATAATTCATAATGTTTTATTGGAGAGTCAATACCCTATAAGATCCTTATCTTATATTGCCTTTAAGCCCCTGAATTTTTTGATTTCTAGTGTCTTGACATTTCATCAAACACTTTGCATGCATTCCATTATGAAGTAATTTTGATTGTAAGCACTTTGAACATCCAAGTCTAAATTTCTAAATCATAAATCCATTATAAAATCATGGCAGTACTTGTAGATTTCACATAGGCATTTTGTCAAACAATTTGCATGAAAGCTATTTGGTTTTGTTTCTAAGTTTGTTTTATTTGGAACAATAGATAAATATGCTCAAATTAATACCAAAAACACATATATTCATGAAAGAAATGATAAGGAATTTCATCAAACATTTGTCAAACAATATATCAACTCAAATCTATCCTTTATTTTGATCCATCCAATGAAATACCAAAATGTTTAGGAGCTATAATACAACTCAAAATTTTAGACTTTTCATATCAGCAATATATAAACTTTATACATACCAAAATGGATGGAAAATGACAACACAAATTGCTGCAAATGGTGATTAGCATCTTATTTTATCAAGATTCCAACTATATCACCCTCCTAATGGCTATGATGTCTTCACAAAACCACAGTGACTCATACCATTCCCATATTGTCCCAAGTGATGCCAATGTAGAGGTTTGATTTCCAATTGATGGCATGTTATTTCTTGTAGATTCTCCACGTCCTTGATTATGTGTTCAATATGTTGCGATAATTGTTAGAAAGCTGCGACAATACCCTAGAAGGTTGCGTCTAGGGTTTACAATGATCAATACCGACAATATCCTCCAAAATGTAGCACTAGGGTTTAGCATAAACCCTCTAAAACTCCTCCATTAAACTCCATAAAATATTCTATGAATTTCTCCTTCAAAAAAACTTGTAAATACCAAATTTCCATTTTCCCTACAAATCACATAAATTTGGTAATAAAACTCTCCTCTAATGTCAACCTCCATAAATATATCTTTCAAGCACCATGATCTCCAAAGAACTGAATAATAAAGTGAAAGTGTGAATCCATGAATTTGGTAGACTTGGGTTTTCATCCAATCCATCTAAAATCCCAAGGGGTTTCATCCTAGGGTTTTCTAAACCTATAGTTGCAGCCCACAAGGAAAAAATCCAATAGAAAATATCAAATCAAGCATGTGACAATGATTTTCCTTCATCTCTTTTTAAAGCCATAAGTGAACTTTCTAGAAGTGACTTCTAGAATCTGACTCACTTTTATTATTTTATTTTATTTTATATTTTTCCTTTTTTAAAAGTGACTTGGTTTTATAATTCCTCAATATAGTATTATAAAGTCACTTTTATAATATTTAAAATAGGTCCATGAATAAAATATAAATAACCTAAAATGACTTAGGATTATTTATTATTTAATTAATCAAAGTATTCCCTTATAACTCCCAACTTAGCCTATGGGAATAAAAATAGGCTAGTTGACCCTGCTGGATGATCATTCGAAAAATGGGGACATTACATAGCCACATACTAGTGATATTTGTCATACAAGACTTACACTAACTAGCATGGGGCATTAGAAGCCACACTATGCATGGAAGTAGTTATAGTCTTGGACATAGGGTTAAGTTCATTTTTGGAAGTGAAAATAATAAGCATGGCTATGCAAATAAATAAATTATCCACTAATACCACACAAAATCAACCAAGGATTTGGTGTGTTAAGTTTTAGGAAGGACACAAGTTAATATTACTTTCCTATCCAGAAGAATGTGAAAGCTTTAATAATTGCTTGTGAAATTCACCGAGGTAGTCATGAGACCAAATAATGTTTTTTGGTTCAAAATCAAAACATATTAAGGTATCTTTATGGCATAGGAACCAAGATTAAATACACAAAAATAATAGCATTAATTTACATTTACAAATAATATAAAAGGAACACAAAAATATATTATGTGGTAATTGATTAATTACATTATTCATTGGCTTTTATGAAAGGCCTTCACCTTTTAAATTCCATAGCCATCTTTCCCATGTGAACATAACTATTAACTTCCCAAAATAATATTGACAAAATATTAATACATAACCACAAACTAACTATATGATGTAATATTACTAACATTTGTTAGAAAATAGAGTAAACTACTACAAATGAAATCTTGTTAATACAGTATGCAAATATCAAATTTTGATTATGCCATCATTTGGTTAACTATAAAATAAATGTGCGAAAGTATAAATCAGGAAATAATAAATTAGAAAACCATAAGATTTAAACACGAGACACTAAATATGTAATGCCCCAAAATTTCACTCAAGGTCCATTAACGGATAAAAGATGACAAAACAATTGAATGGTAATTAGTAACCACACAACACACTAACATGCCCAAGGTATCATATGCTACCCATAGCGACACACTTGGCATGCACACCAATGCATAAGCACAATGAAACAAGTAGAAGATTTAACATTACCAAGGAATGAGACACTAAGGTTGACATGAAAAATGAGGCATGGAAGGGAGATATGACTTGCCAAATCATTGGACTACCTTCATATTATCTCCATAAGCTACCCTCCAAGTTTCACTATGCTACAACAAAAAAGAAAAGATAAAACTAACATTGTTGGGTTTCTCAAAGAACTTGTAGGAGGATCAGAGTTCAGATCCAAATTGCAACTTGCAACTCTACATAAATCAAACTTAGAATTTGGACTACAAGTGCAACTCACAATTCCATGAACCTTGGGCTTCAATCGATAGCATGCAACATAAAAGGGAACCCTGAACTCTAGACAAGAAGGATGTTCAAACTCTGGAGACTTCTTTCAAGTTGCACATTGCAAGATACAATTAGATTCTAGACACCAAACCAGCATCACGTCAAACTTTAGAATATGTTTGTAAATTGCATGTCTATAAAAATGCAAGTGAATGTCAAAACCCTGACTATGTGACACTTCAAACCTCAAAAGAAAATTGATAGTTGACACTTTTGCAATTGCAATCAACATCCCAACTCTCAAACACTCGACATCTCAGACTCTAAAACTCCTATGCAGTATACATTACACGTTGTGCATTAGGTTTCCAAACTTTGGTCCTTCTACACTTTAGGGTTTGGACTCCAACTACAAATTCCAAATTTAAATTGGAAACCCTAACCTGCATTATTTTTTGGACTATAACTCTAACCTGGAAAATAGAATGTTAAAATTTTCTAAGGTAGGGAAACAACAAAATAGTTTCTTTTCACTCTTTGAGGTGTAACTTCCTTGATTTAAGAGATGTTTACAAATGGTCTCGGGGGCACATTAATGAGGATGTGGGCTCTAGCTTGGACACATGAAAACTTCTCAAAGTACATGAATTCCAAGATAAAGGAAGTGTTGGCAAGAGACACTATATGGATTCATGAATGTTGTCATTGATGGCAACAAAGATCATCCCACACATCCGCAGGACATGGTATGTCTATACCGGAAGTCAGAGTGAAGAATGTTGTGGTCCGATAAACAAGAACAGAGCAGTCAGTAAGGTCCAACAGACAGGTCCAGATCTCTCAGCAGAAGTATCTTAGTGAAGTGTAGATTTGGGGAAGTCAAGAGGAGTATCTTGACTGATAGATTCCAAGGTTTGAGCCTCCGGTGTGGAAAGGATAAAGAGATATGAATGCTTGAGTGTCGGGTTCCGAAGTGACAGTGTGAACAGAGGAAGAACTGACTGGCAGAACATCAGACATTATTACGGATGTGTTACTGATGTTGATAAAGGTTATGAAGGCATGAATTATGTTTGGCCAACATGATTAATGATTTCCACAAGTATATCCTTGATCCGCATTACTTGGTGTGCAAGGATTCAGCCGACAGATCAGAGTTTGTGAAAATATTGACTATTTCGGGTGCCGACTAGAAAGGTGATGAAATCACTTGTGCAGATATATATACAAGATGGATTTAGTTATGAAAGACATTGTGGTTGGAAGCAATGTGCGAAGAAAAGTAGTAGAGTCGAATAAATGAAGAAAGGAAGATATAGTATGTGAAAGAAGAGAAACATAAAAGTAGAGGAAAGATGAAGTGCAGCAGATCAGTATACAGAGCCTAACTGGAACTGAACTCCAGCATATGTTGATGCTCCTTATCAATTCAAGTATTGTATTACACTCTTTTGTAGACAGTGTGTCTCTTGTAGGCAGTGTGCCTCCTTGTGAGCAGTGTGCTCGGGCAGTGAGCCCTAATTGGTAAGTGCCAATTTGTACTTCTATTCTTCTAACAGAGAATACAATCTTGGGTTAATCACCCCGTGGTTTTCTCCCTTAACAAGGTTTCCACGTCAAAAATATTGTGTCATGTGTATTTCTATTTCATGGTTATGTTTGCTTGTTTGAATTGATGCTACACTAATTTTTAAGAAAGTTTAGAAAGCTAAAATAATTAAGATAACTGATTCACCCCCCCTCTTAGTTATCAACAATTGGTATCAAAGCTAAGTTCCTCCTAAACAGAGTCTAACAGCTTGAGGAAGATATGGGAATCCAAATGGATGCATATGGTTTAAGGGAGCAACTCAAGACTGCCCTTGATGATCTTGAGCAGTCAAACTCTGAAGTCAATGAATTAAAGGAAAGACTCAAACAGGCTAATGATTTTATGAGAGAACTAAAAGACAAATTAAGTCTCTTTATGAAAAAGAGAAAGGAGCTACTTCGGCAATTGGCAAGTCAAGGTGAAGCAAATGATGCAAATGAAGATCTGAAGGAGAAAACCAAGTTATGTGAAAAGCAATCAAAAGAAATCATTATGGTAAGACATGAAATGGAATCAGGAGTTATAAAGTTTACCCAAGAGATTGAAGAGAAAAGAAAAACTGAAGATAATCTAAGACAATCTCTCAAGGAGAAATCAGAAGATTGCCACAAGATGGATAGAATTATCAGACATCTTGAATCTGATCTTGAAGATGCTAAAGATAATGAAGAAAAACTTGAGGATCAAATTGTCTCTCAAAAGGGATCTTCAAACAGCAAATAAATATAAAGAGAAATTCAAGATAAGTTCTACCCAACTTGAAGTTCTTCAAAGCCAAAAGAGGGTAGATGACAAGTGTGGTTTAGGATATAAGAAAGGAGAAAGCTCCGGATCCGATCAGAAGAATTTTAGATCAAAAAATCCAAGGAACAGGCCTAGAAGTCCTCTGGTAAGGCAGCCTAATGCTCAAAGATACCCATCCTTCAATGGTTACTGCCACAACTGCAATAACTTTGGTCATAAAGCTAATCAGTACACAAGAAGAATGAATCAGACTTATACATCCTTCTCCGGACAGTGCTTCAACTACAAAAGCTATGGTCACAAATCTCATGAATGCAGAAATATGCAAATGAACAATTCATTCAATGGTAGATGCTTTGCATGCAATAGAATGGGTCATATGGTTAATCAATGCAAATCAAGAGGATATCAATCAAATATGCAAAGAAATGTTGTTTGCCAAATTTGCAATAGATCCGGTCATATAGCAAAATTCTGTAGAAGCAAGAATCAGGATAAAAGAGGTCTGGTATATTATCAGAATCAAGATAAAGGGGAACAAAAAGTAAATGCGGATGAAGTTCAAAGTGAGATGAACAAGATTTGGGTGAAGAAAAGTACAGAGAATGTAGGGGATGGATCCGCACCAGACTCTGGTGCTGATATTCCTTCCGAAAATTAAAGAGTGAGCTCTGGCTCAGGGGGAGACACAAAGGAAACCTTGTTCCCCCAGCCAGTCAATTGGTGACGGAATTGGCACAAGGAGAGCTGCGGATTAAAAGGGGTCATACAAGAAACATCTAAAAGGGGTATGGTAAAGATTTGAGAGATCCACAAGAAGATTTGAAGAATCTAATCCTACCAGAATTGATCCGGTAAAACAGTCTTCCGATAAAAATAGATTCCTTACAAGTTTGGTCTGATATGATTCAAACTATGGTGTCTTGATCTGCAAATAGATCGAATGACTAATGAAATGAAGATAGATTATCACTACTCTCCTAGAATAACTTTGAAATCTGTCTCAGTGATCCAGAAAGGTTTTGTCTCTAGATAAGACAAACAAGGCAAACCAGAACGAATTAGGTTGCACATTATAGAATGAAAATTAGGGCTTCTTAGAAATAAAAGAGTTCATTCGCTCATCATTTGTACATTCACATTCGAAGAAAAGAGAAAAGGAGCTCTGCAACTACTTCTCCCAAAGATCAAGACGATTCTTCATACAGCTTAATCCAGATTTCATCGTGTGTGCCCTAAACAGTGTAAAAGGTATTCTTCATTCTTAATATCTCTCAATAAGATTCCTTGATGAGGCTACTCTAAATATAGTAAAGATTTCTGATAGACCTCGCCCCATATTTAAGAAGCATCCATACAAATCCTTGGAGGTAGATCCCCTAGGAGCCTTCTCTAGTGTTCTGCATGGTGTTTTGCACACCGAAGATATTAGGGTTTACATACACGCAAATGTTGAAGAGTTTGGGGAATTCAAACTAAGAGATATCTATCACAAACAACTGTTAGATGATTCATTTGAGCTCAAACCCCAATACAAGGGCCTCCAGAATAAGCACTTTGCACAATACATATATTTCCCCTGTTTTACTGAGAATGAATGGGTCAGGTATATTTTGAGCAGAATACATGACAACTTCATGTGGTTAAATGGACCATTCAAAATCACAAAAGACGCCATCAGGGCAGTTATCGGATTACACTCATCTGGTGGGATTCCTGTTCTTAAATCTGTGAAGAATCAAATTGTGAGTGAGGCTACCGGATCCAAGTTTGACAAAAGAGCAATGACAGTAGATGAAATATCTGATCCAGATGTCAAGTTTGCCTCCATGATCATTAGATATAAAATATATCATTCTAGCAGGGAAAATTCAGTACCTGGAACAGCCATCTACATCACTTATGAAATGCTAAGAAAGGATGCAGACTACGATCTTTGTCAGCTTCTCTTGAACCAACTCTTGGAGAATCTGCAGAAAATAAAGAAAGATAAAAAGAATTCATTCTAGTATGGTGGATTAATATTGTGCTTATTCTTCTACTTTATGAATGAGCTTCCCGGATCTAGTGGCTGGGTGTGGGAGAATGATAGACTAGTAACTATCCAAATCAGAGATTATTTGCATGGACTTGGTGATGTCAAAGCACAAAATACAGCCCTGTAGGGATACTTCAAGAATTTCCAGAACATGATGCAAGCAAGAGAAAGGATTCCCCAGTCTCTTATTGAGAAATACAAAGACACAGTATGTTTTATGGTTTAGACTGATCAGTGCCTAATGGAGGTAGTAGAACCAAGAACTGTATGGATCATGCCCATGGGGTATGAAGTTGATGAAAAAATTGTGGAGCTGCATGTTCAACACATGCTAAGTCAGCCAAACGATCAAAAGGCAGAAAGGTTTGGAACCTTTGAGGAGCTGAGTATAAAGATTCATGTGGAACTCAGAGAACCAGAGATCAAGAGGTAGGTGAGAAAAGAGGTAGAAAATGTTGCCCAAGGCCTTGGCATCTCAAAGGAGGCACTTGATGCCCACAGGAAAAAGATGGAAAGGGCTGAGGAAGAGAAGAAGAAGGCAGAAAAGAAAAATGAGGAAAGTGCTCCGGCAAAACCTTCCATCCGAACCAGATCATCAAAGAGATCTGCACCTACCACTGCCAAAGGCTCAAGGGCATCAGAACCGAAAGCAAAATAATTTAGGAAAGGAGAGAAAAGAACAAAGACAAAAGCTACAAGAGCTTATGCCAGTCAAAGGGATGAAGAGGAGACTGAATCTGACGAAGAAATCAAGAAAATGAAGAAAAAGAAGAAAACATCTGGTCAACCCTCTACCGGACAGCAGGAAGAAGAAAAGACAGAGGAATATGTTGAAAAACCCACTCTCCACATTGATGACATAATCAAATCAGTCACAGTGGATGGAAATCTTCAGCCAATGGTTGAGTTCTATGATGATTATGGTGAAGCAGATCAGAAAATATTACAAGATGCCATAGTCAGGTACCTAAATATCTACAACAAAGCATTTATTGAAATTATATCTCTGATTCCTAAAAGCTTGGAAAAAGAACTAGAAACAAGAAAGAACAATACCCAAGCTAAAGACCTAGAAATCTGGGAACAGATAGCAATTCAACTATATCCTTCAATTGACCCCAAGATAATGAACATGGTATTCAAAGATTGTAAGGATGAGTTGAGAAGCAAAGAAAGGATGAATCAACTTATGCCTGGTGAGACTGACAAGGTAGCTAAGGACACAGAAGAGATCCTCCGAAAGGCCTTCAAAAGATTTAATCTGCCTATTATAGAGGACTTGGGTACTGATCCCTCGACTACAAGTGTTGTAGAAGAATCTACTGAGAAAATGATAGAAGAGGTGGGCCTTGAATAGACTAATATCTCTCCTCTGGTTTCCCCTACAGTCTCCAGATCTAAAGGAGAAGAAAGAATACAGGAGAAAGAAGCAGAGGTGAAGGAAAAAGAAGATGACAGTACCAAGGTTGTAGAAGGAGAGAAGACTTCAACAGAGAAAACCACAACTGCTAGTGGTAAGAATGCAAAAGAGAAGAAACATCTGTCTCTGACAAGAGACACTGCAAAAACTGTCCAAGAATTCTTGAACAAAGAAACAATGGAGATTGATGAACCGGAGCTTCTACAAGGGCCATTTAATCTTGATTCTCTTTCTCCAGTACAGACAATGAAGATAGCTTCATTTGCTAATGCAAAGGCTAAAGAAAAACTCCTAAAGTCTCACATGGAAGACTGTGAGCTTATAGAGGCAGCATCCGGAATGTTGGAAAAGATCATGCCATCTTTTCAGAAAGATCCCACAGCCTCCACATCTGGTAATCTCAAAACTCTAGTCAACAGTGTTAGCACACATTTTGATTCTCTAGAGAAGTCAGCTGAAGAAAAGGTCTGGAAGGAGTTTTTGGATAAGAGATTCTCCAAAGTATAGGGTCTGATAACAAATGATAGGAAAGTTATGGATATTGGGATAAAGAGCTTGGAAAATGCTCTTAAAGATGGTGGAAATATGTACAAATTTTGCTTATCTTGGCCCACAGTGACCAAAGATATTGAGAGAAAAGTAAAAGAACAAGAGGATAAACTATTAAGTCTGTCTCAAAGTTTTGATCCTCTCTCATCCTCCATAGTAAATTAGGAGTGTCAGACTATTGCAATCACAAATGCAATAAAGAATTTTGAGAAGGAAAGGAAGAACATAATCAGCCGGATGGGTGAACTTAGAAGGATCATCATCCCTAAGTTAGAGGTCATGCATGAGGCCATAAGTGAAGCTCAAATCACAGCCCATACCAATGATCCAACAGATCTAAAAAGGGCAGATGCTTTTGCGTTCCTGTTGAGTGGTCATATTTCAATTTTGGACAGAATGAAGCAAAGTTGGGCTACAGAAGTTATTCAATTGAAGACAACTTTTGTAGACATACTTCAGTATATGTAAGTATGCCATATGTATATACTTATGCGGCTAAGTATAGTTGAATTTTTGAAAGTTTTGATATGCGGACCCTACCCTTTTCCATTGATGTCAAAGGGGGAGTGAAGAGCAATGAAAAATGAGGAATCCAATGAAGGGGGAGCTCCAAAAAATGTATATAAAAATAGAGCATCAACCAAGGGGGAGCATAGTGTAAACACTTAGTCATTTTTCACTAAGTGTTGCCATCAATGCCAAAGGGGGAGATTGTTGGCAAGAGACACTATATGGATTCATGAATGTTGTCATTGATGGCAACAAAGATCATCCCACACATCCGCAGGACATGGTATGTCTATACTGGAAGTCAGAGTGAAGAATGTTGTGGTCTGGTAAACAAGAACAGAGCAGTCAGTAAGGTCCGACAGATAGGTCTGGATCTCTCAGTAGAAGTATCTCAGTGAAGTGCAGATTTGGGGAAGTCAAGAGGAGTATCTTGACTGATAGATTCCAAGGTTTGAGCCTCCGGCGTGGAAAGGATAAAGAGATATGAATGCTTGAGTGTTGGATTCCCAAGTGACAGTGTGAACAGAGGAAGAACTGACTGGCAGAACATCAGACATTATTCCAGATGTGTTACTGATGTTGGTAAAGGTTATGAAGGCATGAATTATGTTTGGCCAACATGATTAATGATTTCCACAAGTATATCCTTGATCCGCATTACTTGGTGTGCAAGGATTCAGCCGACAGATCAGAGTTTGTGAAAAGATTGACTATTCCGGGTGCCGACTAGAAAGGTGATGAAATCACTTGTGCGGATATATATACAAGATGGATTTAGTTATGAAAGATGTTGTGGTTGGAAGCAATGTGCGAAGAAAAGCAGTAGAGTTGAATAAAAGCAGAAAGGAAGATCTGGTATGTGAAAGAAGAGCAACATAAAAGTAGAGGAAAGATGAAGTGTAGCAGATCAGTATACAGAGCCTAACCGGAACTGAACTCCAGCATATGTTGATGCTCCTTATCAGTTCAAGTATTGTATTACACTCTTTTGTAGACAGTGTGTCTCTTGTAGGCAGTGTGCCTCCTTGTGAGCAGTGTGCTCGGGCAGTGAGCCCTAATTGGCAAGTGTCATTTTGTACTTCCATTCTTCTAACAGAGAATACAATCTTGGGTTAATCACCCCGTGGTTTTCTCTCTTAACAGGGTTTCCACATCAAAAATATTGTGTCATGTGTATTTCTATTTCATGGTTATGTTTGCTTGTTTGAATTGATGCTGCACTAATTATTAAGAAAGTTCAGAAAGCTGAAATAATTAAGATAACTGATTCACCCTCCCCCTCTAGTTATCAATAGGAAGATTAGTAAATTTCACTTTAAAGTCATGGCTTACAAATGAAAACTAAAATTAAACTAATTACAATAATGCTATAAACTTACCATGCCCTTGAGATGTCCAAGCTCTCAACATGCAAACCAAGCATCCCTATGATCTTTGAATCCCCAATGATGGTACAATGCCACCCAACACTATGGTACCTTTAGGGCCACCCCACTATACTGAGAGACAAATGCAAGGATACAAACACACTCATGCAAGCAAGTGGATATGGTAACACATGCACCAATCAATAATACATAACAAACTCAATGAATAATTAATATGAACATGACAAGGATGAGCATACTAGGGAATGGACAAGGAGTGTCATCATACATACTACAATGGCTATGGGGTAATAATAATGGTTTCCAACTCCTAGACATCATTAAACACCATTAGGATGTTTCTAGATCTAATCTTTCATTTTGTGAACACAATACCTTGCATACCTATATTTTTTATTTTCTATGTGTAGATCAACTTAAACCCCTCATTTATTTTTCTTTTTTCCTTATTCATTATTTAAGCTTCTTTCATATTTCATCACTAAGTTTCCACATCCACAAACCTTAGGTTTCACTTTTCATATTTTTTTTTGTTTTTATCTCTAGTTTCTACAGTCATACACCTCACATTCATCTTGACAATGCCTTTTCATCCTTTTCCAAGACTTAGTTTTCAACCATCCCTACCCTAAGTTTACCTTTTCCTATTAGATTTCCCTTCTCTTTAGACTTTACCTACACCTTCCTTTTACATCCCAACACCATCTTAGATACCTCTTAGAAATAGATTTCCTTACTTAGTTTCACCCTTTAGCTTCTTCATTACCTTGGATTTTCCCAACATAGCCCTATATATTATCCCACCATCCTCATTTTGTCCTCTAGACCTCATTTACCTATTCTCTATATATCACTTTGTCCTAAGATCCCATAACAACCTCTTTCTCTACCCTTTCCAATTTACCATCTACCCTTAGTTTCAATTCCCTAACACCTTCTGATGAACTCTTCTTACTTACCTTATACCCTAGGTCACTCCATGCACTAAATATTTCTACAACTCCCCTCTACCTATTACTTCCCCATCCACCCTAGATCTTCAAAATCCAACCTTAGAATACCCTTACTCAATCTTTCCTTCCCCCATCCATCCTTAGTTCATCTTTCATCTACCCATTTCCACACTTATCCTTCACCTTCCCTTGACCTAATCCTTTAGTTTCCTACCATGAGTCTAGTTTTTCTAACCTTTTTTTATTCATGGCCCCTATTGTAGTTCTCATTCTCTATACCCTTGTGACCATCCTCATCATTGTATCCTACAATTCAACGCTTCCATAACTCACATTTTTTCTATCTCCACTACCTTTGATGAGATTATTTAATTTCCTATTGAATGTAACTTTGACCATGACACTAACATCTAGCTCAAGTTAACATGTGTCAATGTACCATAATATTATTTTGAAATTACAAGATATGGGGCATTCTATTGACACTATGGATGGCCCTAATCCTTCTAGGATCATTGATGTGTTTATTAATCTATTTCTCATGAGCTCTTCTAGTTTGGAGTTATTTAAAAGCACTAGAAATATTGTGCACGACATTGTAGCCTTCTCCCATCTCTAGTGCCTCTACATATATTACATATTTGGCCAATCCCTCTACTATTATTGAGCCCATCATTGACCCCATATTCCCCCTTATCCCCCATACTTTTAGATGTAGATGGTTTCCACTACCTATAGGTCCCCTTTCCTATTATCTTATAGTCACATTATCCCACCTCCATTTTCACACCCATAGTTCCACATTCCCACACCATCATAGATATAGTCCCCCACCCTCCCTGCCCTTCCCTTCTCTTGCAATGCACACTTCCTTAGTCCCATCTCTCATTATGGTTCCATCCCTTCCAATACAAATCCATCCATTCATACCTTTTCTATTACCACCACCTTCATATATTAGCCCCTTTCTAACACTTTAACTTTATTTCCTATCTCCCACACTTCTACCTCACACACTCACTTTTCATATGTCTTCTCTTAACACCTCTTCCTTGTCACTTGTGTGAAAATAAATTATGTCAATTTCCTAGCTAATCCTATGGGAAAAATAATGCAAATAATCTAGATCTAAAAGATAGTGAAGAAAATAACACTTGATAGAGATAAAAAAACAAGATTACACTAGGAAAACCCTTACAATAACCTAGCCTCCAAAGAACACACACCCGATGTACTATTTAGAATTAATTTCTATAATACAATATTAGAGTCTCGATGCTCCATAGTAGTTCATCACTATACAAATTGAGAGAAAATTTGACATCATAATGTCATTCAAAAACTAAATCACAAAATCTCTATCTCAATCCCTCAATATATAAGCTAAGCGCGCCCAAAAAATCATTTGTGGTTTACCAATACCATGAACCCAAAATGGGAACCCAAATCAAGGTCAAAATTCTAATGCCTCTCACATGTGTGAAACATCCCAAAAATAGAATATAAATGATCTTATGCATCTTACATGGCATAGATGCTCTTACACAGAACTATTATTAGTCAATCAAAAGATTCTCTTACAAGTCCACTATGTAACTCCTACTTATAGGTTCTTACATATGTGTCATAGACTCTAGTACATGTCTTACATCCATTATAAATTCTTTTGCACATCTTATACATGATAGCGATGATCTTACAATAAATAACAAGTGGTGGAGAGTGCCACTAAAAGAATCTTGGGATTCCCTCCAAGTGGGATGCCATTTTCCATTTGGGAACATATTTTACAAAAATAATAAATAATAAAAACATTAGAACTTGCAAGGTGTACAACACCATCTAGTCCTAACAATCTCCCACTTATTGTATACACTACAAAATAACATAAGGGAACTTCAATCAAGTGAACTAATGCTAGGGATTGATCCCCATAGCCATCTTGCACCATCTAAACTTCTTTGGGATCATAAAATATTTCAATGGATCACAAAAGTATCAACGTTCTTGATTATAACTCTCTTGCCTTGCACCATGTCATGAGTGATGTTGCACAAGAAAGGTAGGGTTATTTGCCAAGATGGTAGCACTCTAGCTATCACACTAAATTTTTACTATCTTGGATTAACTTAATATCTAAACACAACCTCTAAAAACAAATAACTTCCTTATGGCATTCCAATACTAATACAATTATAAATTGATTCAAGGAATGTAGTAGGAAACATTCTTAGGAACATATTTCTTTTAAGTATATTAAAATTCTTATTGTGAATCAATATATATCTTGTTATGTATGAAGAAAGTAGTTATTTGACTTATATCACACTTAATAAATTCAATTAATAACATTTATTAATGTATATCTTGATTTTTTTATCCCTCTATTTTTTCCCTGCTAAAATATAACTAACACTTAATATGTGAATGAATAAATATATGTTTATCATATCTTATATTCATAAGTTTCTTTGAATTTATTTTACTTAAATATTACACATTTTAATAGTCAAACAATCAATAATAATTTTTCTCTTTCATCTCTATAATAAAATGGTAGATAATTATTCTGCTTTTATTACCTAAAATAATAGTATTTAAAAATAACTTTAAAATTCACATTCCTACTAAATTTTCAAAAGTAACTTTTAATTATACAAAAATGATTCCTTAATACATCTGTTGGAGGACGTCCTTCCCTCATTGGATTTAATTTTCTTAATATAATTCAGAGAACTATATTAACTATTTAAGGCTTACAACCAGTTATAGTTTAAATTGAGCACAGAGAATTCCTTCGCGAGGCTTTATCACGTTTGTTGTCTAGAATATAATACAAAGATCCAGTGGAAGCAACTCAGTTATCTGATAACAAGAATGAATTCTTCTACGTACAGTAATGGTGTCTTACTGCAACCTAAAAAGCTTCCCTGATTCATTTTTTCGCATAAAAGCTTGAGTTGTTAAGGCCAGCCTTAACTAAAAGAGATCAAATAACCGAACAGTGTAAGGTGTAGATTCATTCCCGAGAGCTTGTAGTCCATGTCCATTGTCCCGAACCAGCAGCTATTTGAGCCTCTTTAGGGAATTTCAAATGTTTAAGCAAATCCTAATAAAGCTATTGAAAAGGCCGTGACTGAGCTAAAATATCCTACAGAAAAGTAAAGTTTAATCAGTCGACACGTTGTAAAACAGCCGATTGGTCGAAATTTTCTCAACTGGTCGTTTTGTATTGACTGTATGAACAAACATTATGGTCACACAGGTCGACAGAGGTGCATTTAACAGATCACAATGGAAGGACGCAATGGAATAGAGTTGAAAATTTGGTAAAGAGTCTGGCACGACAACGTGCCGGCTGTTTATGGTGGGCACTACAAAGCAGCCTCACTAGCATTTTATGATGAGGTACTGGCCCTTCTTATCTAGCACAGGGTCTTGGTCCACTGGTCTATGGCACTTCTCATTTAGCACAGGGTTTGAGTTGACCAGTCCATGTAGGGATATGGGCTATGGTTGTCCCTTCTAATGGGAAGAGCCTAAAGTGTCAACGCATTGTAGTCAATATACTAGTTGTTTACCATGGGAATGGGTACCACATAAACAACCAGGTTGTAGTCAACACACCGATACTTTAGGTGCACTATACTTAAACATCATCTAGTTCAATGATCAAACAGTCAATGGTAATTTTACACTGTCATCCACACTAAAAAGTGATAAATGTGTGTTCAGCTTCTAACACTCACCTCCAATTATATTTATTTACTTCTAACATCCACTTCAATTTTGTTTATTCACTTCTAAAGTCAGCCTTCAATTCTGTTTATTTAAATTAATATATTAGAATCAATACACCTGTTATTTATGAAGAAAGCAGATCCCACACATAACAGTTAATATCTTACTTTCAATCCAAAGAAAGCAGATCCCACACATAACAGTTAATATCTTACTTTCAATCCACCAAACTCGAATTAGTTCATTACTACACTAACGTAGTGACTGCCAAAACAAGTATATTTTCTTGTATTTGTCTTCAGAACGTAGTGGAGCTGGGTTGGTGTATCAGGTTTGCCTTAGTGGCTTAGGGTTTGTCTTTTTATTAGATCGTTTGACTCCTGATCTCTGCTATGTATTTACAATTTCCAGAGGTGAAGAGGCTAGTGACTCAGGCTCTGAAAAACAGATTTGAGATTCCATGTTGGTTGCCTGGTGCTCTTGTGAAGGTAGGAAGCTGATAAGTTTCCTTTTCTTTTCTTTTAAGTTCATCTTCATGAAACACTGCCCTGTTTTTAGTTGTTCTTTGGTGTTTCTTTTTCAAATAATAGGGTGCACTAAGTGGTAGTCGCCATTTTGATTTAAATATGTGGAACACTGCCCTGTTGGTGGAGCCTGATAAGATTTTTTTCTTCATACACAATATCAATGTGTATTTATGGCCCATCTGTTGATATTTGTTTTTACACAGCAACCAACTGAAATTAAAGACCATCTCTAGTTAAACACGGTGGAAGATCTGTACAATAAATATTCTTCTTCTTTCCATGGTATTTTTCACTTCCTCTCCTCATATTTTTGAACTTGAACTAAGTATTTTGTGGTAATATTTTACCATCCTCTGTATATTTGACTTTTCCTTTGGTATCAAAAGAAATTCAAATTTATCTGTCATAGGTATGAAACAACGGTTGGGATTTCAAGCTTATGCTATTGTTTTCCTTTCATTAATAGGTATGCAGCAACAGTTGATAGATGTTGACTATGATGAATCCTTCTATGAATACCTTGAAATATCGAAGACTGCATCCAAAGATTGACAAATGTGTGCTGGTTGGTTGAATACCTTCTATTTAAGTAAGCTTTGAATTTCTCTGCAAAACGCTTCTCCAATTTAATTGGAGAAGCATTTCCACCTAAAAATAAAAACCCACAAAACAATTTCTGCACAAAACCCTGTGCTCTAATACGAACTGTTATGGTGCTTAGTAACTTAGTATCGAAGGGGAAACTTATCTTTGAAGATGTGGTAGCTGCAATACTTTCTGGAAATTCAAGGCGAAAGACATCTCAAGGGACTACTTCCATTGATGCCCTTGTTGCAAGGGGCAGAACTCCGAAAAGAGAGAAAGTTGAATGTGGACAAGCTAGGTCGAAATCCAAGGGGCGGAAAATAGTCAAATGTTGGAACTATGGAAAAATAGGGCATGTCAAAAAGGACCGTAGGTTGCCAAAATCAAACAAAGAAAATCCTAGCTCGCAACCATCAGAGACAAATACAACAAAAGTTGAAGAACCATGTTGGAAGATGGAGAGGTTTTGTCTACTAATCTGAGAGATTCATTTCATCATGTTTGGATCATTTATTCTAGTGCCTCTTTTCACGACTCCTCACAAGGATTGGTTTTATTCTTACTGGTCATGTGATGGAGGTATGGTTTACATGGGAAATGACAACTTGTGTGAAGCTATTGGTGAAGGAGAGGTCAAAATCAAGATGTTTGATGGGATAGTAAGGACTCTTCAGCATGTCAGACATGTACCAAGATTAAAGAAAAATTTGTTTTCACTTGGAGTATTCGATGAGCAAGGTTACCGATTCAGTGGTAAAAATAGTTGTCTCAAGGTAACGAAGGGAATGTCGGTGGTGCTAAAGGGAGAAAAGCTTGGCAATCTCTATAGGCTAGTTGGAGAAACTTGTAGTGGAGAGACTACGGTGGTATCAAATGCAAAAATGGATTCATTATCTACTTGGCATCAATGGCTAGGCCACATGAGCGAGCGTGGTCTCAAGATACTACTAGATAGAAATCTTCTCTCAAGTGCTAAATCTAGATATTTGAATTTTTGTGAGCATTGTTTATTTGGAAAACATAATAGGTTGAGTTTTTCTAGTTGCATTACCAGAAGTAAAGAAGTTCTAGACTTAATTCATTTAGATACTTGGCAAGCACTTGTTACATCAATTGGGGGTTCATCATATTTTGTTTCATTTATAGATGATTATTCTTGTAAGGTGTGGATTTATCTGTTGAAGAAGAAATCTAATGTATTTTCTTATTTTAAGAAGTTTAAATCTCTAGTAGAGAATAAAAAAGAAAAGACAATAAAGTGTCTTAGAATAGATAATGGAGGGGAATTTTATTTAGGTGAGTTTAATCAGTTTTGTAGTGAGCATGGTATTGCAAGGCAATTGACTATTCCTAAAACACCACAACAAAATGGTGTTGTTGAAAGGATGAACTATACAATTATGGAGAGAGCTAGATGTATGCTGAGCACTACTGGATTGGAGTAGAAATTTTGGGGTGAGGTTGTTTCTACAACATGTTTCTTAATTAATAGATCACCCATTACAACTCTAGATCGTAAAATTCCTAAAGAAGTATGGATAGGTAAACATGTTGATTATTCTTTTCTTCCATTTTTTGGTTCTGATGCTTATGCTCATATTCCCAAAGAGGATAGGAATAAACTGGATGTGAATTTTGTGAAATGTATTTTTCTTGGTTATGCAAAAGGTACAAAGGCCCGTACATGTTGTGGGATACTACTGCCCGCAAGATTATTATTAGCTGAGATGTTTATTTTAATGAAAAGTCAATGCAAAGAAGTAAAGAATAGCAAAGTTCATAAACTATTCCAATAGAGGTGGAAAAATATGTTGCTAATATGGAGGTGCTAGATGAAAATTAGCCACCTATTCCTGAAAAATCAGCAAGATAATAATCAAAATCAGTTATATGATGAGGTTGAACAACAAATAAATGAGTCATAAGGTAACACATTACCCATTCTTAAGAGATTCACTAGAGTGATCAAACCAGCAACAAGGTATTTTCTTAATTGTAATTGTCACACCCTATTTTTCCATCACTTATTCTTTTTAGAATATTTAATTGGCTTAAATAAATTGTTCAAGGAAAGCTAAACTAATGTTTAATGTGAGCAATTGTATTTTATTTTTATCTCTAAAAAAAGAATATTCTAGGATATTTTGTTAGACTAATTACCAATATATTGGCCTAAGGTGGATGCATGATAGTTTCCCTTTGATAGGTTGAGGGAGAGTATCATCTAGGAGAGGATGATAGATAGCGACAAGTTGGTGGAAGAACCAGAATGCCTTGAGAACTACACACACTCACATATCTAATATAGTTCATAGTTATTTTGAATGGTCATAATTACCTTATTAGGATTGATCTATTCATTTGTGTTTTCCTTGTGAGTGAAATGTGATCATGTTTGCAAATGTTAGTTTAATAAGTTATCTTTGATGAATGATGTGTCTCTTTCTTTGACTGTCGACATTAATAATACCATCACTATTAACATAGAAGATGTTAATAGGGATGATATCATTAATAATTGATATTAACGATTATTATTATTATCAAATAATAATAATAGTCAATAATATCAATTTTGATCTATTGGATTACCATTAAGTTAGAATGTTTTTATTAGTTCACTAGGAAAAAAGGGTCCTAAACCCTATACAAAACATCCCCCAAGGAAAAAAGGCCTCAAATGTGCCAGAAGCACTCCATTAACAACATAGTAACAGCAGACAAAAAATGAAATTAATCAAAAACATAAAACCAATAGAAAACTAAGGACTATTAGTTGTTCCATACTTGGCCAAGAAATTGACCATGTCCTTATAATCACCAAGGCTATCCATCCCAACATCTCTAACCTTGTTGTCAAAGTCCTTAATAGCAGCAAACGCAGAGGTTGTGCGATGAAGAGCCTTGGCAGCAAACTTGGTCATGGTACACCACTTCTTCTATATCTTGTCCATCCTATCCTTGAGCACCACCAGGTCATCAATAGTCCTGACACATAACAAGCATCTTCCTTTCTTCTTCCAGCCCTGGGTTTCCTCAGTAGCCTCCTCCATCTCTTCCTCACTGGGCTTGTTCATCTTGGCAAAGTGACTTGCTCCTTCCTCTTCATGAATGGATTCAGTGGGCATTTCATCTTCACCTTCCCCCATGGTGTCTTCAACAAATTTAGAATCATCAGAGATTTCCATGCCCTAGGGATTAGGGGATGGGATTCCTGCTATACGGTTGGATCTACGCACACCAAGAGCACATTGTTTACCAGTACCTCCCCCATCATCACTCCCCACCTTCTTAGCACCCAAGTCTAAGTCAATAATTTTCAAAGTCTCCTCTATCATATTGAGGTTCTCCTTCCTAGTTTTAGCTTTCGTAGACTGGACATTGCCCTCATCCTCCACAATCTTCTAGTCCCTTTTAGTTGACACCCCCGCCTCCTTTCAATCTTTGGTCCCTTTGAGAATGTTATTAATATTAATAATAATATTATTATTATCAACTCTTATGAGTATTATGGTGATTCTTGTTTGAATCAATAGCTGCATAGCAATTTGGAGGGCAAAGTCCACGTAATGGAGTTGCATTTAAAGTAGGAAGAGAGTGGCGGCTCCCAACCACTACTTAAGTGTAGTGAATTAATTGCCCTCATAACTCCAACTGGAGTGAGGGGTAGAAGTCTCTTGAAAACTATTTTGAATGATATGCAATTTTTAGTTTTGAATGCTTGATTTGGGGGAAATTTTTAGAGGTCAAATGGGAAGAATGTTTTGGTTTTTGGGATCGAGGAAATGGAGGCAAAGAACATGTGATAAGAGTCTTTGAAGAATAGAGAGGAATTGGAGGAAGCTTTGCTCAACGTTGAGGGATTTCTAAGCTTTGCATTTTGGATTAATACCAATACCAGTATGTTTTCCTATGGAGTATTATGATATTAGTCATCAAAATGGTTTCAACAAGTTTTATTTTGTTAAAGGGTGAGCAAGCTTTCTATGGGACAATGACTCCCTTAGTTATAATGAAATGCTTTCTTTGCAATTGAGGTAAATGTAGAATGTGATTTGGAAGAATGTTTTGTTTTACTCCTTATAAGAGTGCTCATAAGTATCATAGTCAATTGTAGTATGCAGACAGTGTATAGCATCATAGTCGATTGTAGTATGTAGCCAATGTACTACTCTTTTCTCCTCTATCTATCTCTCTCAGCTCAGAAGCATTTCTCAAACTACTCCCATATACAATTTGGAATGGGGATTTTCCAGTACTTCTATTGATAGAATTGTTATATGCAAATGTTTCTTGTGGTAATATCAAATCCCATCCCTTGGGCTTATCACCTACTAAGAACCTTAGCAAGTTGCCCAATCTTTGATTCACTACCTCTGTTTGTCCATCAGTCTGTGGATAATGTGCAGAGCTGAACTTCAACTCAATCTTCAACTTAATTCCATAAGGTCCTCTAGAAATACCCAATATACTTGGTATCTTGATCTGAAATTATGCTCTTTGGAAGACCATGTAGTCTAACCACCTCCTTGCAAAATAATTCTGCAACATGAACATCATCGGTAGTCTTTTGGCATGGAATGAAATGTGCTATCTTTGAAAATCTATCAACCACCACAAATATTGAATCATGCTCTCTTTGTGTTCTTGGCAATCCAAGAACAAAGTCTATGTTGATATCCTCCGATGGTTTCTCTAGTACAAGAAGTGGCTGATACAAGTTGGTATTCTAACTAACTCCCTTGGCCATCTGGCATACTCTGCAACTATGCACAAACTTCTTTGCATCCTTGTGCAACTGTGGCCAGTAATAATTATCACTAACAAAAACAATGGTCTTATCTTGACCAAAATGCCCTGTTAACCCTCCCCTATGCTTTTCCTTTATTAGGTTCTCTCTCATAGAGCTCCTCAGAATGCACAACTAGCTTCCTCTACGTAACATACCATCTTGGATTATGTAATCCAACCATCTCGTCCTATCCAAGGTAACAAGATCCAAACAAGATTTACAGGCCTCTACAAAGTTTGTATCTTCAAGGTATAAATTCTTGAGTTCATTAAACCCAACAACCTCTATCTTCATCTCTATCAACAAATTTTGCCTTTGCTTAAGGCATTTGCAACTCTATTGGACTTCCCAATATTGCGCTTCAAAACAAAAGTATAACTCTGCAAAAACTCAACTCATTTTAAGTGCCTTTGATTTAACTTTCCTTGACTATTAAGATACTGCAAACCATGATGATTAGTATATAAAAAAAACTCTTTTGGAAACAAATAATGCCTCCATTTCTTCAAAGCCTGAACTATAGCATGAAAATCCTAATCATAAACAAAATACTTTTTCTTGGCATCATTAAGCTTCTCACTAAAATAGGCAATGGGCTTACCTTCTTGACTCAAAACAACTCATATAGCACTGCCACTAGCATCGCAATCTACCTAGAATACCTTATTGAAATTCAGAAGTGCCAAAACAAGTTGCTCTATGACTTTCTACATCAATGTATCAAAACTTTGGCTGCTCCTATAGTCCATTTAAACTCTTTTCTATCCCCTCTCATTGTCTCAGTTAGGAGTGCATAAATGCTACTAATATTCTTGATAAATTTTCTATAGAAACTTGCCAAACCATGAAAAGATCATACCTCTGTAACACTCCTTGGGGTAGGCCATTCAATGATAACCCTCACTTTCTTTGAATTCATTCTAAGACCCTCACTTGAGATAACAAATCCCAGATACACCAACTCCTTCTTCACGAATCTATATTTCTTCAGATTAATCAACAACTTCTCTTCCCTCAACTTCTCAAAAACTCTTCGAACATGCATCAGGTGCTCCTCCAAAGTCTTACTGAAAATCAAAATATCATCTAAATAAAAAATGACAAATTTACCGAAAAACTTTTTTAATGCCTTGTTCATAAGCCACATGAATGTGCTCAGTGAATTGGTCAGCCCAAATGGCATGACTAACCATTCGTATAGGTCCTCCTTAGTCTTGAAGCATGTCTTCCATTCATCTCCCTCTCTAATTCAGATCTAGTGATATCCACTCTTCAAATCAATCTTCATAAAGTACTTGGCTCCAATCAAGAAATCCATAATATCATCCATCCTCGGTAATGGAAAGATCTGTACTTAATTGTAATTTTGTTGATGGATCAAGAATCTATACAATTATCCACTCTCCATCTTTCTTCAATGCTAGTACTGCATGTACTACACATGGACTTAGGCTCTCCCTTATCATTGTTTTCCTTAACAGTTCGTGAACTTGTCTATTTAGCTCTTCATTCTCTATAGGAGTCATTCTATGGGATGCCTTATTCAACAAACTAGCTCCATGTATCAAATCCATTTGGTGACTTATCTTCCTCATTGGTGGTAAACCTTCTAGTACATTATTAGAGACAATGTCCTAAAACTCTTCCAATAGATCTGAGACTTCTGCTGGTACATATTCACATTTCTCCTGGTTTATCTTAGGAATCAACACAAAGCATTGATTCTCGCACTTCATACCATCCAAAAATTTCTTACGATCTACCAAACAAATTCTAGCAGTACTACATACCTTTTCTTCCACCTCCTTCAAGGGCTTGAACTTATGACAAACTCCATCATCTGTCAAGGAATAGGTGTTTGCATGGCCATCATGGACAACACACCTATCATACTGCCATGGCCTTCCCAATAGCATATGACATGCATCCATCAGTATGATGTCACACAGAACCTCATCGTGGTAGTCTCCAATCTTGAACTTGACTAAACACTACTCATTGACCAAAGCTCTGTGGTCTTTGTGCAACCATGCAATCTGATATGGATGTGGATGCCTTCTCCTTTTCAACTTCAACTTGTTAACCATCTCATTTGAGACAAGATTATCAGTGCTTCCACTATCAATAATAATATCACATTTACCTTCACACTTGCACCTTGTCTGGAATAAACTCTTCCTCTGATCTAGTTCTTTCTCCTCATTTAACAAGGTTCTTTTAACAACTAGGGGTTCTCCCCTTTCAGCATCTTTAGAATGCTCAGACTAAGTATCTTCATCTACATGTGCAACGTGTGCATTACCTTTAGGTCTTCTATTTTTCCTTCCTTGATGTTGTGGATACGCGTAGGCTTGATGTCCTTCTTCTCCATATTGGAAATAGGTTCCTTTGAAGTCTCCTCTTCTAGGTCCTTGTCTAGGTCTTCCTATTCCTCTTCCTCTTTTCTCACCATTATTTTGGTCACAAGGGTGGTAGGTATTATCTCCTCTCTAATTTTGACTGGTGCTTGTTTCTTCACTTTTATTTTAATCTTCATTTAGGTTTCCATAGGATCTTCCACCAATCGTTCTGCCATTTTCTTTTCCTCTTTGCTTGCTTTCAAATCTTTTATTCAGCTTCTCTTCCACCTTTAGAGAAAACTCGTATGCATCTTCTATAGTGGTCATTCTAACCAGGCTCAGCTCCTCTTGAATACTTGGCCTCAACCCATTAATTTAATGAGCTACCTTCTCCTTGTTGGCCTCTACATGACATGTTTTGTTAATAATCTTATAAAATTCTTCTGTATACTCCTTAATAGACTTATAACCTTGTTTCAATCCTTGCAATTTCTTCAACAACTCCAACTCATAGTCCATAGGAATGAACTGATTCTTTAGTTTGTCCACCATCTGATCCCATCTGGTAATCTTTCTGTTTCCTCTTCTATTTCTCTCTAACTGGACCTCTTTCTATCAAAAACTGGCATGGTCCTTCAACTTCATTTTTGCAAACTTGACTCATTTTAGATCCTCCACTTCTTCATAATTTAAATATTCTTCCATATCATTTATCCAATCAATAAGCTCTTCTAGATTTAGATCCCCAGAAAAGGTAGAAACTTCAATCCTAGGCCTCTTTCCAATCTACAAAATGACCCTCAACAACTTGAATTACTCAGGATCTCACAACATCTTGTTCTTCTTCAAATGGCTCTTCTTCTTTAGCTTCATCTTTTCTTTCTTCTCTTCTTCTTGGCTCAAACCCTCTTTGCAACTCCTCTGGAAATGCATTGATTTGCCTTTGCAAGGCTCTAAAACCCTCTTTTGTCAAAACATTTATCCCACCACTACAGTTTCTTCATTGAGGCATCTTAATCTTCTTTTCTATTCAACCCACAACCACAAGTGTTGGTGTAATCTACCTCACTTTTAGTGATCTGTCTACACATTCAGAAACTTCTGCTCTGATACTGGACTTGATGAGGGGGGTAAATCTCAGAACACACAACAACACAAATTACTTACAGTAAATAGGAATGTTCTTTTATTGAACTGAAAACAAATTACATTATAGAAAATGGAATCAACTTAGAAGATGAAATCCTCAACAGACTGTAATACATTATAACTTCTTTTTCTCTAGATTCTGGAGCCTTCTGCATTCTGTAGCTTCAAATATGCTAGAGTTTTCTATTTTCCCTCCTTTTCACGACTCACTACTTTCCCCTCCTTCTATACTACCAAAAGATTCTTGAAAAATGGTCATAAATAGCCCTTTTTGGCACCTTCCAGCGAAAATTTTGAAATTTGTAACTCCCTCCAAAAATAACCCAACTTTCAGGAGCCATAACTTTTGATCTGGGTGTTCATTTGACGAACCATTTGATGCATTGGAAAACTCATGAAGAGATCTATGCATCTATTTCCATGGAATTCCTCTCAGGAAACCCTACAACTAAACATGGTAATGACTATTTTCTATAGTGGTTGATGGATTCTCGAAGATGGCAATTCTAATTTCTTGCAACATAATAATTGTATATGTAGAAACAACTCATCTATATTTTCAACATGTCTAGATCCACTTTGGAATCCTATAAACTATGTCTTTAGATAGATAAACTAGTTTCTTGAGCAATTTACAGAAATCAATTTGGTATATGCTAAACACAAAGTTTAACAAGTCCTTTGTGTTCCATCCCTAAACTAATGGATAGTGAAAAGTGGTAAATAGGATGATAATGCATCTTATTAGAGTGTAAAGTTAGAAGAGGCATTGCAATTGGAATGAAAGTTTACCTTTCAATTAAAATAACTATAATAGATCTTTACACAACTCTACAACACAGAGCCTTTTTTAGGTTTGCTTGGGTTTACAACCTTTAGCACCCATTGACATAGCTTATCTTGTTCCTTCATCAACAACAACTCCTTTTGCTCAAAAGGAAGTTGACAAGATTGTTCAATTCATTTAACACATTCAATAGCAAGTGCAACCCATTTTTCAATCTAGTCTAAAGCCAAGTACAAAAAGTGTCATGAGAAACATAAGACACCACATACCTTTCAAGTGGGTGATCAAGTTTGGATACACCTATAAAAGGAAAGTTTTACATCACACTATTGCAATATTCATCCACTTCAATATAGGCCCTACACCATCACCAAGCAAGTAGGAGATAACACCTTTGATCTTAATATTCTTTCTTACCTTGGGTTCTATCCAATCTTCAATGAAAAACTCTTGCATCTATCATTTCCACTTCTGTTAGATTTCTCAAATGTTAAAGACATGCATTAGTAGATAAAGACTACTCTAGAATGCAACATTCAAGTGTAGAATTCAATCAATTCATTGATGCCAGGGTCAAATGGCCAAGACAATAAGAGATCCCTCTCTTCCAAGTCATCAAAGTATGTTAGGTTTCTTCTTAGGGAAAATGGTCCACAAAAGCACAAGTTGCAAATGTGTCCCACATCTTTTGTCACATCTACATGCAATGAGGACCATTTCTCTCCAAGGAGGGATGATTGATCTAAGAGAATATGGGTCACTAGAACATACCACAAATCTTAGCTATTGCTTGATGACCTTCACAGTTTCATCAATAGGATATTCATCTTAGTTAACACCTACATTTGAAACCACATGTCATAACTCCATATCACCATTACCACACAACTTGACTTGTCATCAATAGGTGTGAGTGGTTGTGACAGTTACAATACAAATGTGAACTAGCATGCCCTAACTAATGCCTCATATCCCTCCCTTTGTATATAATAATATTTAGCATTCTTTGTAGCATAATGGTTGAATAATAGTTCTATGATGAGATATACACCACATATATGTTCTCATGGATCATGTACAAAACTAGTATAATACAAATTTGATTTTATAATTCTAATTTAGTTGTTTACCTTCTCTCTATTGTTTAATTATTCTTTGCATACTCTGGAATCCATATCATAACATAAATCTTCCACATATCTAACCTAATTTAATCTCTTTAATTGGGTTGTCCCTTGGGCTTTACCCTTGGTCCCCAAATCAAAATGTAACTCCTATGTCATAATTCCACTTACTAAATAAAGTGCTCCATTTTGGACTTATTCCTAATTTAGAAATATACTCTTATTCATTATAATTTGGTCAAAAGTCCTCTATGACTTTTCTAGTCCACAGTGTAACTCCCTCTGAAATGCTCTTATGTGTCATAGATTCCACTTATGTATCTTACAATGTCATAGATGCTCGTACACATGTTACATGACATAGATACTCTTGCATGGCATCATATTATATTTTACAAGTGGAATAGAGTCTCACTCCAAGTGAGACACCCATTTTCCTTATGGGTACATTAAATTACAAATTAAATAATAAATACAAACATTAAGAATTGTAAGGTGCACATACCTAATTCTAACAAGTCCACATACTATGTCTTATCATATAGCTAGCCCTACGTAGAAAAGGCTGTAAATAAAAATTTGTCCAAACAAAAAAATTGTAATAAAATTGATCAATAAATTCTAAAAAATTGATTTATATGCTAAATAATATAAATTGAATACTATAACTATACATTGACAACATTTGTATAAAATAACATAAAAATTTAAAAATACAAAGTACTTATATCTCTATCTCTTGATACCAAATCAAATAATTTACTAAATAAAAAGCCATATCAAATGTCATTTAAAAAGGAGAAAATCATTTCTTAAAGGAAGAGCCGTACCATCTTGAGAAAGCATATTTCATTCCATCAAAGTATTTTTAAGCATTAACCATGTGATTAAGAAACGTTTGTCCTTAAAGATCATTATCTTTTTATCATGTCCATTAAAGTATAATCAAAGTGTCTTTAGGGTATTCCTCTTTATAATTTTGTAAATAAAATAATCATGAAGGACGTGTGACCGTTATAAGAGGTGGAATCATGACGTATGCCCATTATCTATATAAAATAAAATAATTAAAGTTTTATACGGATAAAACTTGTTACTTCAATTCCAATTCTAAGTTTTATTTGCTTATTCTTGTGCTTCAAACATCATAATGACTTATTTTTAAATTCTTCAATAGTTTTTGATTAGTTTTTGATGTGTAAGGAAAAATACACACCTTTATATAAAATATTTAAGTTAATTAAATAAATAAAGTAATTATATAAATAACTAATTTAGATAAATAAGTTGAGATTGGAAATAATAAATGTAGAAATTAAATGAATATAAATGAGATATTTAGATGGATTTTGAAAGTGAGAAAATGATGTAGATGATGTCATAAATCGATTCACTATAGTGCCAGATTTTTAGGGGTTGCTTAGACGATTATCTTAGAATCTAGAAACTGATGGGGATGTACTCCACCCAACACACTCACAATGACAAATTATAAACATCAAACCACAAACACAAATGATTTATGTGTGGAAACCCTTTCGGGAGAAAACCCCACCTCGAAAAGCAACTCAATATATTATTCATAAATATCAACAGGATTACAATATACTTGCAAAGCAAGCTTCCACAAGAATATCTCCAACTAGAGATCCGAATACAACTCAACATCTATCATACTCACACACAACCTTTATCTCAAGCACCTGATATATAGGAGATATAATACAAGAAACCGTCAAATAGTATTACAAAACCATGAACTAAAACAACCCAAAAGTGGCGCCCAAATTATTTACCAATAAAATATGCCTTATAATGTGTCAAAACACTCATCAACACGTGTAGCTTCCCTTAATAGCTCTTTTCTATGTCTGACATGTTTTTACATTCTCTAATATTCTCTAATACCGGAGGCCCAACTTTCGAAGGCCATAACTTTTGATCCGGGTGTCCGATTGATGAACCGTTTGAAAGGTTGGAAAGCTTGCAAAAAACTAAAGTTGAAGGGAAGTTTGGCTTTATGACCAATTTTCAGGTTGTTATGGAACCTCTAAGTGCCTCAAAATTGACTTTGAAACTTTTCTAGGAGTTTCAAAAAATAGAAACTTTAATATCTTGCAATCTAGGCATGATCTTGGGCTGAAATTTACCAAGAATGTTTATTTGGCTATTTCGAAGCTTTGTGGAAAATTTTAGACCCAACTGCTTCTTAGATGTAGGCTTACTAGTCCTAGTATTCTTAACCTTTTTGGAAACTTTGAAGGTTCCAAATCATTATTCAAGCAAATGGGTATTCAAAAAAACCAAAATAGAAAAAAATAGAAAACAAAATCATTTTTTTTGTGATGCAAGATTGCTTTACACCTCTGGATGCTCCGACATTAGAACTGATTGTGTTTCATTTTAGTTAAGATCCACACTTATAAAATTGGTCTCCACAAGTGTTAAAATGATTTAGCATGTGGACCTATCATGTGCCCACAAGAATAAACTGACATAGAACTGATTGTTCAAATTCACTTGTCTCGATCTTTTGGTATCTAGATTTTGGTAAAGGATGTTAGTGTTTGCTAAAACCTTTCATGAATCTATTGAATTGTAAAGTCATATTCTTCCTAGTTAGATCTCTATCCAAATTCAATATATTTAGAACAATGATTGGGGGAAACAAGCAAGCAATTGTAAAGTCATGTTCTTCCTAGTTTGTCACATCCAATATCTTCTCATCTCTATGCCTCTCAAGCGATTGCATGATCACATAAATGTCTCTGTGTAATGTAGAAAAGTGCATACTCTTGCAATTTTATGTTGTGTTTTGACCCACTTTGGTGTCCACTTCTATAGCATGTTTCTAGAGTCACCTGAGCCTAACCTTGGCCTATTTTCCCATTCACCAAGGTTTGCCAATTTTCAAATCACATTCATATTTCTCTTGTTGTTTTGGGAACATGTGTCAAATCCTAGAGAATTTCTCTAGGACACAAACGCAACACCCAAATGATTGTGTGATGCGCTAGCATCCCATAATTTTCAAAATTTGAACTATTGCTTTCGCACCTAGTTGATTGATTTCATCAGTAGTAATGCTCGTCTAGTAGAAAAATAACTCTTGTAAGCATACCCAACCCTTTGATTCTATCTTTCTCTAAAATAAAATTCATTTTTAAAACCCTTGTGGCTTCTTCTTCTCACTTTTGGCTCTAAAAAACTTTTGGACTCTCTATTGTTAACTTTAGATGTTCTCTCTTAGTTGAAGCAATTTCTCTTTCTCATGTTCTATTAAAGTCACCATTATGGCTTGATTATTGTGGAGGCTCTTATGAAGGGATTTGTGTTGATTATCCATTTATTGAATCCTCAAAGAGCTTGCAACCTCTTTTATACTTAGATTTAGTAACAATGTTTTCATTGTGATTGAATAACATTGTTGCATCTTTTATTGCATCTTCCATTATCTCCATTTGAAAAATATTTGGTGTAGACCACCACCTCATTTTTCCTTTATGCACACTAGAGTATTTTTCCCTATAGACTAGGGTTAATACTCATAGCTTTTAAATATTGTCACTATTATTATTTTCCTAGATGCACTTATGAAATAAGAGCACACACATTTTTTTATTATTTTCTAATATTGGCTATCCATGGAGGTTGAAAGACCAACATAGGGGCTTGACCTCAAGGGAAGTTCCCAAATAGCCCCAACAATTTTTTCTTTATGTTGTAGTTGTAGGTATTTTAGGGAGACTCGACCGCATGGAGGTTAGTTGGTTTCTCCCCTCTTATTTACTCCTCTTCATTTCTTGTTTCTACTATTCAAATATAGTTATTTCAATGTGTTTTTCAATAAATATTATTAATTATAATGTTGTTGGGTCCCTCTTATGGTTTGTTATGCAGACTAGGTAACTTATTAAACTGGAATAAAAGCATCTTTGGAAGTTTTTATTTGCATTTCTGCCATACAAATGATAGTGCGACATGGACACATTTGCGCAATGCATTGACATACTGGGCCTCAACCTCCATCCTCTAGTGTCAGGTTCCTCTTTCTTCCCTCTCTTAATTTTTGTAACTCTTTCTATGATTTTGTATCCTATTTTCTAGAATATTGTTACTTTATCAATTTCCTTTATACTTTAGCATGGTCAAAATTATTATTTTCTAAGTCTAGAGTAAGAATAGGATTTTGTTGGGGTTGTTTTGCTCTTCCTACTTGGACAGTAGAAAAATACACTTCTTTTGAAGCTAGTTAAATTGTAGTGTAATACCATTAAAAAAATTAGTTAGAAAGTAAAAATGTATTTTAGCTAGAATCAAATTTTCTATATTACATTTTGGTGAACTTGATTGATTTAACTTGCATCTTGTTAGGAAATTATAGGTTGATCAAACCATTTCCTGCATAACCCTATGAGAGAAAATGGTGCATACAAGCTTACAGAATCACCATAATGCTAAGATAAAAAGACATATCACAAGATAACACAATAAATACCTTGGGAAAACCCTCAAGAGGAAAAGCTCAGGCTCCAAAAGCATCCACACTCAATGTATTATTTAGCAATGAAATATTACAATACACTTACAGAGTTTCTATGAATACTTCTAAAACATCAAGCTTCTCCAATGCATCCTCCATGTGTCCAAGCATAATAGGTAACCATGTAACCACACATTCCATGTCATGCTTCACATATGCACTTACAAGAGAGCTCAATAAAAATGATAGCCCAGTCCAAAATGATAGCCAACCTCAACCACTAAACATGTGCTTGTTTTTATAGATTCAAGCTCATACAAAACCACCAAGTGGTATTAGCTAAACGATGTGTCTCAAAAATATCAGAGCACAAACCATTGACCCCAAAATTAAATATTTCCCACAAATATTAAATATTTGTCCCATGTCTCCCACACATAAAATATTTAACCAATGTTACATACATATTTACAAGTGGACCCAAATAAATATTTATTTTTAGAGAATTAAAATAATTCATTCTTGTGCAAGGTGTATAACACAACACCTTTTCCTACACATCATTCTTTCTTTGTTAAACAACATTTCACATATTCTTGTTTTGTTGTGGTTCACTCCCTCCATCTTACTAAACCCACTCTTCAATTCTTGATTTCATTATCTTTTCAGTTTGGATACAAATGAGTATTCCACCATGTTGGATCTCTTTTTACAAAATTTTATAGCTTTCAATTATCTTTTTTTCTAATAAAGATTTTGACATGCTAGTTGAATCCCTTGGTGACTTCCTTCATGTCACTTCTTCTCCTTCTACTCCAATATATATTATTCTTCAAAGCGATTGATCAACACCATTTACATTTCTAGTTCTACACAAGTTCACTTGTGAAGCTGAAAAATTATGGTTCATCTTCATTTTGATATACAACAATATTCTAAACCAATCATTACTATTCAAGGTGATCCCAATGCAGCTTGGCCTTTTGATTATTTCACTCAAGTTAAAAAACCCATAACATTAAATGTGTCTATGGCTCCTCATTACCACATAGTATCCCACACTTATAATACTCGAAGAAACAAATAGAATACATCTATTCCTATTTCTCTCCCTACTTATTCTCCTATTATTCCTATAGATCTCCATCTTCCTCAAAAGATTATTGGACAGTATGATCTTGTAGAGCAGCTTCGTGCTACTCCTGCTAGGATCTCTCTCTGGGAGCTCATTCAAACTTCACTAGCATACCATGGCATGCTCTAGGAATCCCTATAGAAGATCCCTATGTCATCTTCTACCAAGTCAAATGATTTATCTACCTTACTTGATTGAATATACACAAATAGTATTGATATAATATTCCAACAATATTTGTTACCTTCTCTAGAGGTTCAAAACCAAAATGATCCTCTTCTTATCATTGTTGGAATAAATTCTATCAGTGTCAAATGTACCCTTATTGACAATGGTTCGGGTCTCAACATTTGTGGTATAGACCTCTTAAACTATATCAATATCGATACATCTTGTATTTCTCTAACAAACCTCTCTATCTATTGCTTTAACAACATAGGTAGACAAACTCTGGGTATAATCGCATTGCCTATTGAGTTGGGCCACATTACTCTACCTACTTTGGTACATGTCATTCTTGAAACTCTTTCATATAATCTCCTTCTTGGTATAACATTGATCCATGCCATGGGTGTAGTTCCCTCTACCTTGCATGGATCAATAAATTTATTCATGGTAAGAAAATATATATTGTTAAAGTTGATCCAAATTCCTTATAGTATTGTCAACAAGTGAATCCTAGAAATCAAAATGACTCTTCTTCAACACTTCGAAATCTAATTCCATCTTCCTCATCAAAATTTTTTTCATTATTATCAACCCTTGTTGGTTATTTTGATGATAATCTAAATACATCTTCTAATGCATGTCCTGGTGATGACTAGGGTTCTTTAGATTTTATGCCTTCCTTTGTAGCTGAACATAAAATCAACCCGTCTCACTTTGACACTCCAAAAGTTCAATCTACTTTATCTCCTTCATCACAAAATATTTGTTGGTAGGTGGTGACTGATCAGGAAAGTACTATACACTAGCCATGTATCCTTGCCGAGGTTCGGGGCTGGGTCGGGCCCCGAGTGGGGGTTCGGGGGCGCAGCCCTTGAGAAATTTTTTTTAGGGCTGACATAAAAAAAAAAATCCTATTTTTGTGACCGACATAAGAAAACCCTATTTTTGTAACCGACAAAAGGGCTTGATAAAAAGCGGCTAAGGGTTAGGGTTTTCATATATTGGATTGTAGCATTTGTAGCGGTATTGAGTTGCAGGGATTGTTGATTGTAATCGGTTTGATTTACTGGATAATAATATTGGACTCTTTGTTTGGTGGATGTAGCCCAAGTTTGGGTGAACCATGTTAAAACTTGTCTCTCGCTGTTATTATTTTTGTGTATTTCCATTCCTCTGTTTAATCTTTATTTGCATTTAATTGATATCTTCTGTCAGCTAACCCTAACAAGTGGTATCAGAGCGGGTTGTGTTCGATTATCGTCTGCAGGAAGGTCCTATGGTTGAGTGGGAGCAATGGCAGACGAGGGTAAATTGAAGGTCGATAAATTCAATGGGCAGAACTATTAGTTATGGAAGATGCAGATGGAGGATTACCTCTATCAAAAGGATTTATGGAGGCCGTTGGAAGGAGTAGCCAAGAAACTGGCAACAATGTCTGATGAGGATTGGAATCTTCTTGATAGAAAGGCACTGCAAACCATTCGGTTGTGCCTGGCACCGTCGGTGGCATTCAATATAACGGAAGCGAAGACAACAGATGGTCTGATGAAAGCTTTGGCTAAATTGTATGAAAAACCCTCAGCCTCAAATAAGGTATTTCTCATGAAGCGTTTGTTTAATTTGAAAATGGTTGAAGGTGGATTTGTGACAGGTCATTTAAATAAATTTAATACGATTGTCAGTCAATTGACTTTTGTAAATGTAAAATTTGATGAAGAAGTTAGAGCTCTCTTGATATTATGTTCATTGCCTGAAAGCTGGGATAGTTTGGTAATGGCAGATAGTAACTCTGTTTCTAGTTCAAATACCCTGAAATTTGATGATGTTGTTGGTGTTATTCTGAGTGAGGAAATTCATAAGAAAAGCTCAGGTGGATCCACATCAGGTAGTGTTTTGAATGTAGAAAGAAGGGGCAGATCAAAGGAGAGAGGAAAAGGTTCTGGAGGTCATGGGAAGTCACGAGGAAAATCAAAGGACAAAAGATCCCAAACAGAGGACAGAAGGATTACTGGTACTGTGGGAAACCAGGTCATCTGAAGAAAGATTGCTAGTCTCGAAAAAATAAAGAAGGAGACAAACAAGAGGGCAATAAGGAAGCAAATGTGGTAAGTAATAAATCTGAAGATGACGCTGTGATTCTTTCCCTAGATAATGCTAATGATTCATAGGTTTTAGATTCAGGGGCCTCATTTCATGCTACGCCCCATAGAAGTTATTTTCTTGATTATGTCCAAGGGGATTTTGGGCTAGTTTACTTAGGAGATAATGAACCCTGTCAGATTGTTGGAAAGGGAAGAATCAAGATTAAGTTGCAGAATGGGAATCATTGGCTACTACAAGAGGTAAGGCACGTTCCAAGGCTCAGTAAGAATTTAATTTCAGCAGGGTAGCTAGCTGAACAAGGTTGCATTGTTACATTTATTGATAAAAATTGGAAGGTTTCAAAAGGTGCCTTAGTAGTAGCAAAAGGTGTGAAAGTAGGCACCTTATATCTTTGTACAGGTCATATTGTTCCTTCTACTTTAGCTATTGCAGAGAAAAAATAAATAGGTTCAAGAATAGTTGCTGCAGGTTCGCAGGAAGAGACTGAAACAGTTGCTGTAGGTTCTGAGACAACGCTGTGGCATAATAGACTTGGGCATATGAGTGAAAAAGGTATGAAGGTACTTCATTCTAAGAAAGTTTTACCAGGTCTAAAATGTATTAATATGGATTTCTGTGAAAGTTGTGTGTATGGTAAACAAAAGAGAGTCAATTTTCTCAAGGATGGGAAGCAAAAGAAAAATGGAAAGTTGGAGCTTGTGCATACAGATGTATGGGGATCAGCTCAGGTATCTTCTCTCGGTGGTTCTCGGTATTATGTTACATTCATAGATGATGCAACTAGGAAGGTCTGGATTTATTTCCTTAGATAGAAATCTAATGTATTTGAAACATTTAAGAAATGGAGAAGCTTGGTTGAGAATAAAACAGGTAAAAGATTAAAATGTCTCAGATCTGATAACGGTGGTGAGTATTGCAGCAAAGAATTTGAGGATTATTGTTCCTTTAATGGAATTCATAGGCAAAAAACGGTTCCAGGGACTCCATAGGAAAATGGAGTGGCTGAACGCATGAATAGGACAATAATGGAGTGTGCAAGGACCATGAGATTGCATGATGGGCTGCCTTTAAATATGTGGGTAGAGGCTGTCAACACTGCTGTATATTTAATTAATAGATGTCCTTCAGTTCCTTTGGGCTGTGGTATTCCAGAGGAAGCATGGACAAGTAAGAAGGTGAGTTATTCTTTTTTGAAAACCTTCGGCTGTGAAGCATTTGCACATATAGATTTTGAAAATAGAACCAAGTTGGATGCAAAATCAAAAAAGTGTACCTTCGTTGGATATGGCATTGATGAATTTGGTTATAGGCTTTGGGATTTTGAAAATCAAAAATTGTGAGAAGCAGGGATGTTATATTCAATGAGAAAGTGTTGTACAAAGATCAGTTGCAGCAGCATGAGAAGAAAGCAAAAGATTATGTGGTGCTGGATGATACTCCAAATAGTGATGTTCCAGTGGTTCCTCATGCTCTGCAACAGCAACCAACAATACCACAAACTCCAGTGAATGTTAGATGGTCAACAAGGCTAAGTAGACCTCCTGACAGGTTTTCTCCCTCTTTGTATTCTATTTTGTTAACAGATGCTGGTGAACCCGAAGGGTATGATGAAGCTATGCAGGTGGATACATAGGTTCAGTGGGAGCTTGCTATAAAAGAAGAAATGGACTCCTTGCTGAAAAATCAGACTTGGGAATTATGTAAGTTACCTGCAGGTAAAAAGGCTTTACCAAACAAATGGGTTTACCGGTTGAAAGAGGAAGATGGAGGTAAGAAAAGATTTAAGGCCAGGTTAGTTGTAAAAGGATTTGCACAGAAAAAGGGCATTGATTTTGATGAGATATTTTCTCCGGTTGTCAAGATGACTTCTATTCGTACTATTTTAAGTATTGTAGCTACTGAAGATTTACATTTGGAACAGCTAGATGTGAAAACTGTCTTTCTCCATGGTGATTTGGAGGAGGAGATATACATGGAACAGCCCCATAGATTTGAGGTCACACGTAAGGAGAAACAAGTGTGCAGATTGAAGAAGAGTTTGTATGGCCTGAAACAAGCACCTCAGCAATGGTATTTAAAATTTGATAGTTTTATGGTTGAACAAGGCTACAACAGGTGTAATTCTGACCATTGTATTTATTTTAAGAGGTTGGATAATGACAACTACATTATTTTATGTTTATATGTTGATGACATGCTTGTAGCTGGGTCTAACATGGATCACATCAGAGAGTTAAAACATCAGTTAGCACAGTCATTTGATATGAAGGATTTGGGGGTAGCAAAACAAATCCTTGGTATGAAAATTTGCAGAGATAGGAAGAATAGAAAATTGACTCTATCTCAGGCTGCTTATAATGAAAAGGTGTTGCAGAGATTCCATATGGAGAATGCAAAAGCTATCAGCACACCTTTGCCTAGTCATTTGAAATTGACTAAGGAGATGTGTCCAAAAACACAAGAGGAGGAAGAAAAAATGTCTAAGGTACCATATGCTTCAGCTGTAGGAAGTTTAATGTATGCCATGGTATGCACGAGACTGGATATTGTACATGCTGTAGGAGTTGTCAGCAGGTATATGAGTCATCTCGGATTAGAGCATTGGAATGCGGTAAAATGGATTCTCTGATACTTGAGAGGTACATCTAATAAACACTTATGTTTTGGGGGCTCTAATATTGATTTAGTAGGTTATGTAGACTCAGATTTGGCAGGGGATATTGATACTAGGCGGAGTACTACAGGTTATGTCTTTACTGTAGGTGGAACAACGGTGAGTTGGATTTCCAGGTTGCAAAAGGTGTTTGCTTTATCCACCACAGAGGCAGAATATGTAGCTGCAATAGAGGCAAGCAAGGAGATGATATGGTTGCAATCTTTCATGGAAGAATTAGGTAAACAACAAGCTAACAGTTCTTTGTATACAGACAGTCAGAGTGCCATACATCTTGCAAAGAATTCTGCCTTGCATTCAAAGACCAAACACATATAGTTGCAGTATCACTTTATTCGGTTAGTGTTGGATAATGGACAGTTAAGGCTGGACAAGATACATACAGATGAAAATCTAGCGGATATGTTTACAAAGGTAGTGACAAGGGAGAAGCTGAGCTCCTCTTTAGCTTCAGTTGGTCTTCTAGACTGAAAACAACCAAAAAAAATAGAACAGTAGAGTCCAAGGTGCTTATTTCCAGTAGGAGCTGCACGCGCAGCAGTGTCGTCCAGGATCAGTCTCCAAGTGGGAGATTGTTGGTAGGTGGCGACTGATCAAGAAAGTACTATACACTAGCCATGTATCCTCGCCGGGGTTCAGGGCTGGGCCGGGACCCGAGCAGGGGTTCGGGGGTGTAGCCCCTGAGAAATTTTTTTAGGGCCGACATAAAAAAAAATCCTATTTTTGTGACCGACATAAGAAAACCCTATTTTTGTAACCGACAAAAAGGCTTGATAAAAAGTGGCTAAGGGTTAGGGTTTTCATATATTGTATTGTAGCATTTGCAGCGGTATTGAGTTGCAGGGATTGTTGATTGTAATCGGTTTGATTTACTGGATAATAATATTGGACTCTCTGTTTGGTGGATGTAGCCCGAGTTTGGGTGAACCACGTTAAAACTTGTCTCTCGCTATTATTATTTCTGTGTATTTCCATTCCTCTGTTTAATCTTTATTTACATTTAATTGATATCTTCTGTCGGCTAACCCTAAAAATATTGACACTTCTAATTATCTTTCTTCTAAAGATTCATGTGATTATACCTCTCATATCGACTATGCCACTAATGGAGATCACCCATATTTCAAGGAGATGCAATCTCATTATGGCTATAGTTTTTATATTCTATCTAAATTAGGTTATAAAGGTAATGGATGTGGACAAAAGGAACAAGGTATTAATAACCCCTTAGAACCAAATCCACATTATGTTAGGAACAAGATTACAGAGAAATATACAATAAAATGAATGTAGAAATAAAATATAAAAACACAAAGACACAAATATACGTGATTCACCCAATATGGGTTATGTCCACGGAGAAATAGCCAGTCTTTCCTTTATCTCGTCCAGCAAAATGAAGGGATACAACCTACAACATGTCTGTTGCAACTTCCTCTTCACTCACTCATAGTCTCCTCTCACAATACATAGTCGTAATACAATGCTCTCGCATAAAGAGGGTTGCCTTCTAGGGCAAAAATGCCAACATAACCTCTACCATCAGATTTGTGACCTAATGATGAATGGTCCAGATTTTCTATGAAATTATATCATTTTATAATTTAAATATGTATCAAAAATTTGGCTTCGGGGGTGCTTCCCCTAAACCCCCACTGGGGGGATAGCCCCTGGACCCCAAAGGGGAGGGGGTTAACCCCCTTCACTCCCCCCAAAATGAAATGGGCTCCAAACGTGGCTGCAAAAACACCAAAAATTAGACCTTTAACAAGATCAGGCTCCATTACCAACAATCTCCCACTTGGAGACTGATGAGGCTCCATACCAACATATTACTCTTCCATGAGTCTTAGATAATATCCTCCTTGTAATGCCCTAGCTTTTACACTGGGACATTACAATGAACACATGATGAACAATTTTTTTTGCAATGCAAGTGTAACATCCACATGTCACAATTGCACACTCAAGCACAAAAAAATCACCCAAGTGCCACATAAAGACACTAGAGAGAAGATGGAATGAGACACACGCTTCTCTAATAGATGAGAACAAACAACATCAACAAATGGCCCACAAGCCAAGTGATGTCATCAAATGGATACAAGCCAAAGGAGGATCGATTATGACACCTCACCGAAATGATACATCCAAAAGGATCCAAATCACATCTCATCCATACTCACACCATAAACAACATGCTATCTACCATAAAAAGCATGAAATAACTAAAATATAAAATTATAGCCATTTTCCAAAATCCTAACATACATGCCAAAAAAGAGAAACTCCAAACAAAATGTCACACTCGTTAGACACCAATGTCAAATCGGGCCAAAACCAATCATAGAAATCTCGATCATAATGTGCGGACAATACAACCCAATCCATAAGCATAGCATAATAGAAGTACATAATATAAAATAAAGGGACTCCAACATCCTCGTTTAAACCATTTCCAATACAAGAGAAAATGTTTATGGATTGGGTTGTAACCATTTCTAGCACAAGAGAAAATATTCTAAAATGATAAATTCCATCTAAAACATGATTCATTTTCCAACCAAACGACATCATAAAAATAAAACATGATGGAGGCTACTTCCTAAGCATGGAAGGATCACACTCCAATGAATAAAATATACAAAGCATGAATATACATCATAATACACTGCCACCAAAATGCCCTAACAGGCATATAGTACAAAATAGTCAAAAGTCTAGAAATGAACATAGAACTCATCTAGCTCCAGAAATATCTGCTCGAGGACCAATGGGGAAATGTTACCTGCCTCCCAACCATATTACCAGCATCAAGCACAATAGATGACTATGCCACTCTAGGCAACCCCTGAGCTACAGAGAAGACAATGATGGAAAACCTGCTATCAAGGCCATCTCACACCAATCCAAGGAATAAATAAAATACTCAATCAAATACAAGAGTCTCAAACACATCACTCACATTAGAGTCACAAGATGGGGTCACACACACAATTACAACAAGACAAAACTCACATCAATAGTTCTCACAACACAAATGCGACAACTCGCACCACAAGGAGCATAAAGACAACATATGGCACACACACCAATCAATGCACAACAAAGGATCACACACATACATGAGTCCTCAAGAAGGAAGCCAACACTCACACAAACACCAAAGTCCCAAAATACCACAAGGGTCTCAAGTAAGCACTCACCCAGTGGATGATTTTTCAGAGGTGCTGAGGATCTATTGCAAGACGCCTCCACTTATATCAGTACAAGGGTCAATTGCAAGATGCACCTCAACCTACCTCATGTCAAGGGTCAATAGCAGGACGTACCTACTTACCCCAAAATACGTCTCATCCATAGGTAAAGGTAATCAATTGCGAGACGTACCCACTCACCACATGACATGGGGTCAATTGCAAGACTCACACACTTACCTAGGATTTGGATACCACAAGCCTCCTACGGATACTCCTATCCTACATAGACTAGGGTCAACCTTCTCAAGGCACCTAAAAATAGGCAAAGAGTGGTTTTTCCATAAAACACACTTCCCAATGCAGTCACAAAATCACACTCAAAATTTCACATTTCAAAAAATGAGGAATTCAGAATCAGAGAATACCCTCTTGGTTTAAATTATCCCAACAATACACTTTCCAACCACATAAAAATTTCAACAAATATAAATAGGGTAAAACAAGGAAATTCATATAATTTGCAAGTTCTCCAAGAAATATGAAATTAAAAAATGTAAACATACCCTTTTTCTCTAAATATGCCCAACATCACACTTTTCAAAAACATAAATTTTTCAATGACATCTAATGGGCTAAAATAGGGAAATTCACGTATTTTTCATGTTTCCCAAGAAATGCAAAATATAAAAAAGTAAGCATACCCTCTTATGCCTAATCCACCAAGTAGCACTCTTTTCAAATAATATTAGTTTTTCTAAAAGTTTTGATAGGGTTTGGGTAGGAAATTCAATTTTCCAAAAAAATGACTTTCCTACATATAAAAATTAACAAATAAAAATGCATACATATCCAACAGGAGTTCAATACTTGACTCAAACTGAAGGTATGGAGGAGGGGAATCTTTTTCATTCTTTGCATGATCCAATCTGACCAAGTGATCTCCCAGTATGAGCAAATCCAATTTTTCCAAGAAGAGGGTTTTGAAATTCCCATTTTTGCTCTCCATTTTAAAAATTAAATCATGAATATTTAAATAAAACACTTTTTAAATATATGTCTCCTATTTTCAAAAATATCTAAACTATTTTATTCTTTTTTCCATAATTAAAATCACTTAAATAATATATTCTAACAAAATAGAAATTAATCTATTTGCAAACACCAAACATCTAATTTAAAATGTCTTCACAATTAAATATTTCGACGTGGAAATTCAAATAATTCCTTTCACAAACATGCAATATTCCTAACTTACAAAAAATAATTCTAACTTCGCAAAAAAATGCATTTCAGGCCAAACAAATTGTTTCTAAAACACTTTTAAATTAAATACAATGCCTTTCTGAAATTAAAATGATCAATTAAAATGCATTTCCTCTATGATAGGAAATAAATAGCACAATAATGATTTCCAAAATACCATAAGACATTTTGTGCATACCAAGCACATGCAAAATTGCACAAGCGATCAATTAAATGCACCCACAAAGACATTTACTGGTCTATCACAAGGGGGATCTGGAATTGAAATCAATTCATATGGGTTTTCATAGGTTTCGACAACACAAGGATGAAGGCGAGATAGCTAAGTGTCCCATGTCAACATTCTCCACATTTCGTCCATTGGTCAATAACCTGTAATTTCTGCACACTCAATGCAAACGTCACACACATCTGTCTAATATATGACAATAGCTGAAGCGACTAACATAAATTACATAATTAAATATTAACCATATAATATGCACATATTAATTAAATCATTCACCAGCAATGCAATCAAAGTGCAATATCACGTGCATATAAGAATAATATAGAAGGGAAACTAGGTCTAGCCACCCATCATTCATTTAAATGAAAATAGTGAAGCTGAAACATCAATGCATATAAATCTCATAAAATGACCTCATTGGAAGGACCTCGATGGTCATAGAAAATATCTCCACAAAGCATCCAGACTACATTCTCAGAACACCTTGATGGCAACAACCTCATCACCAAGTCAGTGCAACGATGCTAAAACATGAGAACACACAATATACTATAGAAACACTCATGCAACATATCTCATAAGGATCCAATATCAAGATCTATGCACAAATAATCATCTATCACACATGACGACAAGGATAAACATAGGTGGGAATCACATCTTCACCCCCTTAGAATGGACTTCCTCCTAGAAGTCATCCAAGGTAGGATCACCATATTGATAACTGAGAGGGGGGGTGAATCAGTTATCTTAATTATTTTAGCTTTCTGAACTTTCTTGATAATTAGTGTAGCATCAATTCAAACAAGCAAACATAAGCATGAAATAGAAATACACATGATACAATATTTTTGACATGGAAACCCTGTTAAGGGAGAAAACCACGGGGTGATTAACCCAAGATTGTCTCTATTAGAAGAATGGAAGTACAAAATGGCACTTGCCAATTAGGGCTCACTGCCCGAGCACACTGCTCACAAGAGGCACACTGCCTAAAAGAGACACACTGTCTACAATTTACAAAGAGTGTAATACAATACTTGAACTAATAAGAAGCATCAACATATGCTAGAGTTCAGTTCCGGTTAGGCTCTGTATACTGATCTGCTGCACTTCATCTTTCCTCTTCTTTTATGCTGCTCTTCTTTCACATATTGGATCTTCCTTTCTGCTTTTATTCGGCTCTACTGCTTTTCTTCGCACATCACTTACAACAACAACTCTTCTCATAACTAACTCTATCTTGTATATATATCTGCACAAGTGATTTCATCACCTTTCTAGTCGGCACCCGAAATAGTCAATATTTTGCCTAAACTCTGATCTGTCAGCTGAATCCTTGCTTACCAAGTAATGTAGATCAAGGATATACTTGTGGAAATCATTAATCATGTCAGCCAAACATAATTCATGCCTTCATAACCTTTACCAATATCAGTAACACATCCGGAATAATGTCTGATGTTCTGCCAGTCAGTTCTTCCTCTGTTCACACTGTCACTTGGGAACCCAATACTCAAGCATTCATATCTCTTTATCCTTTCCACACCGAAGGCTCAAACCTTGGAATTTATCAGTCAAGATACTCCTCTTGACTTCCCCAAATCCGTACTTCACTGAGATGGTTTTGCTGAGAGATCCGGACCTGTCTGTCGGGGCCTTACTGACTGCTCTGTTCTTGTTTATTGGACCACAACATTCTTCATTCTGACTTCCGGTATAGACATACCATGTCCTGCGGATGTGTGGGATGAACTTTGTTGCCATCAATGACAACATTCATGAATCCATATAGTGTCTCTTGCCAATAATCTCCCCCTTTGGCATTGATGGCAATACTTAGTGAAAAATGACTAAGTGTTTACACTATGCTCCCCCTTGGCTGATGCTCTATTTTTATATACATTTTCTAGAGCTCCCCCTCAGTTGGATTCCTCATTTTTCATTGCTCTTCACTCCCCCTTTGACATCAATGGCAAAGGGTAGGGTCCGCATATCAAAACTTTCAAAAATTCAACTATACTTAGCTGCATAAGTATATACATATGGCATACTTACATATACTGAAGTATGTCTGCAAAAGTTGTCTTCAATTGAATAAATTTTGTAGCCCAACTTTGCTTCATTCTGTCCAAAATTAAAATATGACTGCTCAACAGGAACACAAATGCATCTGCCCTTTTTAGATCTGTTGGATCATTGGTCTGGGCTGTGATTTGAGCTTCACTTATGGCCTCATGCATGGCCTCTAACTTAGGGATAATGATCCTTCTAAGTTCACCCATCTGGCTAATTATGTTCTTCCTTTCCTTCTCAAAATTCTTTATTGCATTTGTGATTGCAATAGTTTGACACTCTTGATTTACTATGGAGGATGAGAGAGAATCAAAACTTTGAGACAGACTTAATAGTTTATCCTCTTGTTCTTTTACTTTCCTCTCAATATCTTTGGTCACTGTGGGCCAAGATAAGCAAAATTTGTACATATTTCTACCATCTTTAAGAGCATTTTCCAAGCTCTTTATCCCAATATCCATAACTTTCCTATCATTTGTTATCAGACCCTGTACTTCGAAGAATCTCTTATCCAAAAACCTCCTTCCGGACCTTTTCTTCAGCTGACTTCTCTAGAGAATCAAAATGTGTGCTAACACTGTTGACTAGAGTTTTGAGATTACCAGAGGAAGAGACTGTGGGATCCTTTTGAAAAGATGGCATGATCTTTTCCAACACTCCGGATGCTACCTCTATAAGCTCACAGTCTTCCATGTGAGATTTTCAGTAGTTTCTCTTTGACCTTCGCATTTGCAAATGAAGCTATTTTCATTGTTTGCACCGGAGATAGAGAGTCAAAATTTAATGGCCCTTTTAATAGTTCTAGTTCATTAATCTCCATAGTTGCTTTTGTCAAAAAGTCCTTGACTGATTCTGCAGTGTCTCTTGTTGGAGATAGATTTTTCTTTTCTTCTGCAGTCACCGAATTATCTTTTGGAGCTTTCTCTCCTTCTACATTCTTACCACTAGTAGTTGTGGTCTTCTCTGTTGAAGTCTTCTCTCCTTCTGTAGCCTTGGTACTATCTTCTTTGTCCTTCACTTCTACTTCTTTCTCCTGTATTCTTTCTTCTCCTGTAGATCCGGAGACTATAGGGGAAACTAGAGGAGAAATGTTAGTCTGTTCAAGGCCCACCTCTTCTGTCTCAGTAGATTCTTTTGCAACACTTGTAGTTGAGGGATTAGTACCCAAGTCCTCTATAATAGGAAGATTAAATCTTTTAAAGGCCTTCTGTGTCCTTGGCTACCTTGTCAGTCTCACCAAGCATAAGTTGATTCATCCTTGCTTTGCTTCTGAACTTATCCTTACAATCTTTGAATACCATATTCATTGTCTTGGGGTCGATTGAAGGATATAGCTGAATTGCTATTTGTTCCTAGATTTCTAGGTCTTTGGCTTGGGCATTGTTCTTTCTTATTTCTATTCCTTCTCCAAGCTTTTGGGGATCAGAGGATATAATTTCAATGAATGCTTTGTTGTAGATATTTAGGTACCTGACTGTGGCATCTTGTAATATCTTCTGATCTGCTTCACCATAATCATCATAGAACTCAACCATTGGCTGAAGATTTCTGTCCACTGTGACTGATTTGATTATGTCATCAATGTGAAGAGTGCGGTTTTTCAACATATTCTTCTGTCTTTTCTTCTTCCTTCTGTCTAGTAGAGGGTTGGCTGGATGTTTTCTTCTTTTTCTTCATTTTCCTGATTTCTTCATCAAATTCAGTCTCCTCTTCATCCCTTTGACTGGCATAGGCTCTTGTAGCTTTTGTCTTTGTTCTTTTCTCTCCTTTGCCGAATGATTGTACTTCTGATTATGATGTCCTTGAGCCTTTGGCAGTGGTGGGTGCAGATCTCTTTGATGATCTGGTCCGGGTGGAAGGTTTTTATCGGAGCACTTTCCTCATTTTTCTTTTTTGCCTTCTTCTTCTCTTCCTCAGCCCTTTCCATCTTTTTCTTGTGGGCATCAAGTGCCTCCTTTGAGATGCCAAGGCCTTGGGCAACATTTTCTACTTCTTTTATCACCTTCCTCTTGATCTCTGGTTCTCTGAGTTCCACATGAATCTTTACACTCATCTCCTCAAAGGTTCCAAACCTTTCTGCTTTTGCATCCTTTGGCTGACTTAGCATGTGTTGAACTTGCAGCTCCACAATTTGTTCATCAACTTCATACCCCATGGGCATGATCCATACAGTTCTTGGTTCTACTGCCTCCATTAGGCACTGATCAGTCTCTACCATAAAACATACTGTGTCTTTGTATTTCTCAACAAGAGACTAGGGAATCCTTTCTCTTGCTTGCATCATGTTCTGAAAATTCTTGAAATATACCCACAGGGCTGTATTTCTTGCTTTAGCATCCCAAGTTCATGCAAGTAATCTCTGATCTGAATTGCTACAGTTTGTCATTTTGCTATACCCATCCATTTGATCCGGGTAGCTCATTCATGAAGTAGAAAAATAGGCATATTATTAGTCCACCATATTTAAAGGAGTTCTTCTTGTCCCTTTTGATCTTCTGTATGTTTTCCATTAATTGGCTCAAAAGAAGTTCACAGAGATCATATTCTGCATTCTTTCTCAGCATCTCATAGGTAGTGTATACTGTAGTTCCGAATACTGAATTTTCCCTACTGGAATGATATATCTTGTATCCTATTATCATAGATGCATACTTGATATCCGGGTTAGTAATATCTTCAATGGTCATTGCCCTCTTATCAAATTTTGATCTAGTGGCCTCAGTTACAATGTTGTTTTTGACAGATTTGAGGATAGGAATTCCTCTGGAGGAGTGTAAACCAGTTATTGCCCTAATTACTTCCTTGGTGATTTTGCAAGGTCTATTAAGCCATAGAAAGTTGTCATGTATCCTACTCAACACATACCGGACCCATTCATCTTCTTCAAAGTAGGGGAAATGAATGAACTGATCAAAATGTTTCTCCTGGATGCCCTTATATTCTGGTTTAAGCTCAAAAGCATCATCTATCAAATGTTTGTGATAGATATCTCTTAGTTTGAATTCCCCAAACTCTTCAACATTTGCGTGTATGTAAACCCTAATATCTTCTGTGTGCAAAACACCATGCGGAATACTAGAGAAGGCTCCTAGGGGATCTACCTCCAAGGATTTGTATGGATGCTTCTTAAATATGGGGTGAGGTCTATCAGAAATCTTTACTATATTCAGAGTAGCCATCATCAAGGAATCTTATTGAGAGATATCAAGAACGAAGAATACCTTTTACGCTGTTTAGGGCACACACGATGAAATCCAGATTGAGCTGTATGAAGAATCATCTTGATCTTTGGGAGAAGTAGTTGCAGAGCTCCTTTTCTCTTTTCTTCAAATGTGAGTGTACAAATGATGAGTGAATGAACTCTTTTATTTCTGAGAAGCCCCTAATTTTCATTCTGTAATAAATGCGCAACCTAACTCATTCTGGTTTGCCTTGTTTGTCTTATTCAGAGACAAAACCTTTCTGGATCACTGAGACAGATTTTGAAGTTATTCTAAGAGAGTAGTGATAATCTATCTTTCTTTTATTACTCATTTGATCTATTTGCAGATCAAGACACCATAGTTTGAATCATACCAGACCAAACTTGTAAGGGAATCTATTTTTACCGAAAGACTGTTTTTACCGGATCAATTCTGGTAGGATTAGATTCTTTAAATCTTCTTGCGAATCTCTTAAATCTTTACCATACCCCTTTTAGATGTTTCTTGTATGACCCCTTTTAATCCGCAGCTCTCCTTGTGCCAGTTCCGACACCAATTGACTGGCTGGGGGAACAAGGTTTTCTTGTGTCTCCCCCTGAGCCAGAGCTCACCTTTTAATTTCTAGAAGGAATATCAGCACCAGAGTCTAGTGCGGATCCATCCCCTACATTCTCAATACTTTTCTTCATCCAAATCTTGTTCATCTCACTTTGAACTTGATCCGGATTTACTTTTTGTTTTCCCTTATCTTGATTCTGATTATAATATATCGGACCTCTTTTATCCTAATTCTTGCTTCTACAGAATTTTGCTATATGACCGGATCTCTTGCAAATTTGGCAAACAACATTTCTTTGCATATTTGATTGATATCCTCTTGATCTGCATTGATTAGCCATATGACCCATTCTATTGCATGCAAAGCATCTACCATTGAATGAATTGTTCATTTGCATATTTCTACATTCATGAGATTTGTGACCATACCTTTTGCAATTGAAGCACTGTCTGGAGAAGGATGTATTAGTTCGATTCATTCTCCTTCTGCACTGATTAGCTTATGACCAAAGTTATTGCAGTTGTGGCAGTATCCATTGAAGGATGGATATCTTTGAGCATTAGGCTGCCTTACCGGAGGACTTCTAGGCCTGTTCCTTGGATTTTCTGATCTAAAATTCTTCTGACCGATCCAGAGCTTTCTCCTTTCTCATATCCCAAACCACACTTGTCATCTACCCTCTTTTGGCTTTGAAGAAGTACTTCAAGTTGGGCAAAACTTATCTTGAATTCTCT